>JAJKFI010000002.1:3032528-3048570 GCA_029204185.1 Lerista edwardsae | reverse complement strand
TAATAATAATAATAATAATAATAATAATAATAATAATAATAATAATAGGATTTATATACTGCCTTTATTAGGTCACCAGATTTCTCTGATGACTATAACTCAAGGCGGTTTACATGGGCAGACTTTATTCAGAAACCCAAAGGTTTTTACAATTTATACAGAAACGTTCTATCTTCCAAGAACTACACACATACAGATGGATCTTTCTGGATTTAGTCCTTCTTTCTGGCCACCCGTTTGTCTTCTTGCGGGCTGATAAGCGGCTTCCCTGCTCCCACCAGAGAAGTAGCTGAACTTCGGCACAACTCCCCCTCACACAAGGCAGCCGAAGCTCAGCTGTTAATCAGCCGCAATTAACGAGGTCTGCCGCTCACAGAGACTTCCGGCTGTCCCGAACTGGCGACCTTCAGATCTTCAGCTCTTATCTTCAGGCAAACGGAGGCATTAACCCTCTCGACTTTAAATCTTCTAAATCTTCTGAAAATGTGCTATAAGGCATATTGTGACACCTGGGGAGTACGCGGTGCCGGCAGAGCTGCCCCACCAGCACTACAGTGAGAGGTCTGCCTGCCACCAGAGGTACATATGCACATAGGGGCTTGGAGATGGTGGTGGGAGGGCATTTCGGAGGTGAGGAGTTCCTGGTGGAACAAGGGCTGATTGGGTCCGAGAGGGGGCATCCTCCACAGTATCCTCCTCCCTCCTGGTCCGGCTGGCATTACACTGGGCTGCTTGGACGTCTGCCAGCTATATAGCTGGCGGAGATCCAAGCAGCCCCATAAGGCAGGCTGGAGCATTACTCAGGTTAAGGGGAAACATATCCCCCAGGGACAGCTCTAGGAGTGGCGGGGTCCAATGCGGGGCATTCTTGCGGGGGCCCTCACCCTCTCCGTGGGGCCCCCACTCACCAAGAAAAGCACTTGTGGTGCTGCATGTGGCACCTGGAAATAGTTGGTGGTGACATGATGACATCACCGCCAACTGCTTTCAGGAGGCCACTTTTGGGCCATTCGGAAGAAGGGGCAGGTGGGAGGGCCCAAAGTAAAGCTGCTCTGCTTGCCCCCACCCCACTGACTTACAGCCCATAGGCATCCTGTCTGCAACAGCAGGCAATCTGCTCGCTGCGCTGGTGTGGGGCACCCCTAAGGTGCGGGGCCTAATGTGATGACATTGGTCACATCGGCTTAAGGCAGGCCCTGTATATCCCCTTACTCTGAGATCCGCATCCCTGCTCCTAAAGTGTACTGGAAGCAGTGCAGGGCAGGCCATGTGGCTTGGCTGTGTCTGTGCGGGGTGGGATTGGGCTTTGGGTCTTGGTAATCTTCAGCATCGACAAAATGAAAGTAGAAAAGTTTTCATGGAAATGAGAATTGAAGTCTGTACAAGCGGAACATTACTGGGCATGGGGAAATTGGTTCTAATTCTGACCTCATATCCTTAAAGTGCTACATTTCAATCATCAAAACACAAAACCTCCTTCAAAAACCTTGATGCCACTGTTGCTTCAGCGATGCACTAGCACTGACATCTCGTTCTCGGCTAGTCGCTAAGAGTTAAAACCAAGAAGAGAATTTAAGGGCTTTTTGGTAATTTGGCACATCAGTTTCATACCAGTTATTACTAAACTGCATCAAGATATTAATGTAGTCATCTCTCTTTAGTCTCAATGAATTGCAATAAAAATGTCAAACACTTAGATTATATATGCCACCGCAGCCTTATTTGATTGAGTGGAGCTGCAGGCCACGTCCCTTGAATCATACTAATGAAGAAGAGGAAAAGCTTGTAGAACTCCATTGTAAATTTATTTCAGCTTGTGAGGCCATTTACATTCTCACTGCCAGTAATACAGGTACATTAAAAAAAAGAAAAGAAACCCTATTGTACAGATGCATTCACTGCATAAGAGCGTCCTATTCACTGCATAAGAGCGTCCTACGTAACCAAAGCTGACAAATGCATACATGTAAATTGCATACAGTCCAATCTGATCCTTTCTCCAGCAATAGCATGCAGCCATGCCAAAATGAGCTGCTCTGCAAATTATGGTGTGTGTGTATGTGTGTGTGTGGTTCAGGGGGTGTAGTTCAGAAGGCTTGGGAGAGGTCAGGAAAATATTTTTCCTTAAAGGTAAAGGTTTCCCCATGACCGAATGGTCTAGCTGTGAACGATCGTAGGGGGCGGTGCTCATCTCCGTTTCTAAGTCGAAGTGTCGGCGTTTGTTCGAGGACAAGCTTCCGTGGTCATGTGGCCAGCATGACTATATGCCGAGGCGCACAGAATGCCATTACCTTCCCATAAATAAAGTGGTACCTATTTAACTACTTGCATTTTTAGGTGCTTTCGAACTGCTAGGTTGGCAGGAGCTGGGACAAGCAATGGGAGCTCACTCCATCACATGGTCTTGAACTGCCAACCTTCTGGTCAGCAAGCTCGCAACTCAGCAGTTTAACCTGCTGCGCCACCACGTCCCACCATATTTGTCCTTACCTCCCTATAAATTTCCCAGTTACTTTACCAATGGGTCTCCTTGGATCTGCAAGCATGCCTCCTGCCCACCCCCAATTCCACCCCTTTCCACCCAACCAATTGCCCTATCCCACCCCAGCCGCCAACTCACCAGGAGGCTACTGGATTGGACCAAAAGTCAGAGCTTGCAGTGCTTTCTAGAAATTCTAATTTTTTTTACTGTGCCCAGTGACATGAAAATGTAACCACTACTCCAAATAACATTCAGGCAAATGATGAAAAGATAGTGTGACAGTCTGGTTTGTTTGCTTTTGGTGAAATGAGCATATGTCTGTAAGGTGACCAATTGCCTCATTTTTGACTTCACCACACAGTCCTACCATGTATTTGGCTGAAGCATTATATAATATATAGATGGAATAAATCGTCGTAATTGAGCAATAAAGCAGTATTTGGAATGTTTAACTCCTTACAGCCAACACATTGGAAATGCAGCTTAGCAGAAGGATGGTTGATAGAATAGAAATGAGAAGGAAGTCGGAAAGTTAAGAGACCTCAAATGAGTTCCTGACCTATGTGGCAGTGCGGGAGAAGGGCTGGCGTTGAGGATGGTGGCGGAGTGTTGAGATAAGGGTGCCATGGAAGGCTTTGGACATAGAGACCAGGAGCTTGTGCTGGATCCAGAGGTGGAAAGGAAGTGTGTGACATAATCAGAGCAGTGAGAGAGGACAGAGATTGGGGGAGAAGGGAGCCAATGGAAGACCTGAGGGAGGAGTGTTGCAGCCCTGAAAGTCAGAGATTACAAGGGCACAAACCAGTGTTTTTGCTGAGAGGTTAGGGCGGGAAAGACGCCGCTTTGTGATGTTGTAAAGAGAGAAGAAATTTTGAAAAACTAGATATTGGGGGGGGATGGAGAAAATGGAGGGATCAAACAAAAAGATTTGAGCATGCTCAGTAGGGTGGAGGGTGTCATTGTCAACAGACAAGGAGAGCATATGAGAGGAGGGCTTGGAGGTAAAGTGGTTGGATTTGATTAGATCACCCATGGACAACAGCTAGAGAAAGAATAATGGGACAAAGAGCAACCCCCTCCTCAGCCTGTTTCTTCAGCTTGGCACATTGAGATCAGTGTTCCTTTGCAATCTCTTCTTGGAAAACTACTCATCATGCCAAATTAAGTTCTTGTCCTTTAATATTATTAATAAAATTCAATCACGGGTGTCCTCCCTCACCACATGCCTTTTTTTTAATAGGTTACATAGGTTTAAACAGTGCAATTTTTTCTCCTGATGAAATATATTATGAAATGCCATTACTGTTGTAAAAGCTAATTGATAATGTGATTTGTTATGTTGCCGAGACATAATTCAGAAAGTTATTTTAAAGCCTTTGATACATGAACAGCACTGTTTAATATTTCTTGTGAGCATAGACAAATGCAGGTAAAAAATGCAGAGCTGTATGAATGAAATATTTCTAGAAGCTTTTATTCTTGTTGTTTGGGCTTTTGCCAACAGGCTTTCTAGTAGAAAGCTCGTATTTCCTATTCTGTTGGAATGCATTTCTTGCTCCTTAGATTTCTTTTATTAGTTCAGAAAGAATAAGATACACATACCTTTAGAAAAACTAAGATTTGCTAGCAAATTAAAATATAGTAGTTCATTCTGAAGGACAAGTTTATTTTCTAATTATTTTTTTTAAATATGTGCTTGTATGATGCATTTCTGACCATTTCCTCCTTGTGATCCTTATCACAGAAATATTTTCTTTTGTATGTTCAAAGCGTGTTATCAAATATCTTATTCAGTTGAAATCAAGGTTTAATTATTGCTCTATTTATATTTTGGAGCACCCTCACAGATGTTTTCAGTTTGTTCCCTAGGTTCACTGTATCATTTTTGACTCAGATTAGAATGGTAATTTGAGAAGTTACTAGGCCGGAAGGTCCTGTTCAGTAATGAATGTGATTCTGAAAATACTTTTACATTAAGTTCCAAGTGCTTCAAGGGCAATTAGTCCTGAGTCAAAGCAGGCAGACTGGGACACTTAACAACAATCAATCAATCAATCAATCAATCAATCACTAGTATTTATATACCGCTTTTCAACATAAAGTTCACAAAGCGGTTTACAGGCAAATAATAACATTAAATAATAACAACAACAATTGAGGGCGCAATCCCGGGATGTGCATTGCACCGATGCTACGTCATAGTGTCAGCGCAACATCACTAGCGCCAACACGGGGGCACCAACTGGCACCCCGACTTCAGCTAGTAGTAGCGTCGGCCCAAGAGCGCTGGTGCTGAGCAGCCCTTATGCCAGCTGAGCCCAGCAAGGGTGATTCTGGGAGGAGGTGAGGGCGGTTCTGGAAGAAACTAAGCAGGGTGGGCAGGCTGGGGGGCTGATCTGGGTAGGAGGGGCGGGGCTGGGACGTGGCCGTTAGGCCTCATCCAAGGATCTGTTGGGAGGTTGCACGGCCCCGATTTGGGACACGTTGCTTCCTTGGATCTGCGCCTGTTTGGTCTCCACTGGGGGCAAGGGTGTGAACTTGCCTTTGCTCCAGGGAGGCTAGTGCACCTAAGGTGCGCTGGATATGGTGGAGGCCCACCAGCCTTGCCATTCCAGTGCAATTTAGGATTGCGCGCCAAAGCTTATGGTAAACACCAACCTTCTTATAGTAAACACATTGGCGTCAATCATATTGTGTCTGCAGATGAAGCAGCTCTCTGTGGTGTCAACAAGTCTCACTGATGGTACCTTTGGCTAATGGTCACCAGAACGCATCTAGTAAAAGCAGGTGGGCAGACAAGAACTTACTGAGAAGCAACAAACGCAGATAGACATTCTCAAAAGGTCAATTTCTTCACGCGCTCATCAACAAACCTGTCGTCATGTCAATGAAATAGTGTATGAATGCAAGGTACCCAGTGACACAGCCATTTTTGCAATTTTGCCACTAAGTGTATGCAAGTTAACTTAATATTTTCTCCATTATGAATGAATGGCAGCCCTCCATTATGAATGAATGGCAGCCACTCCTACAATTTTTTTTTTTGGTACAATCAGTGAGAGAGACAAAAGATGGACATTGGGAGAAGCCTAGGAGACACTTGTGCTCACCATGGATTTAACAGAGCATCAACTACTTTCTCCGTGTTTCTGCAAAATGCGTAAGAATTATTCTAGTTCATTAAAAAAAAAGTTTCAAGGTGTACTTCCACACAGTACAATTTAAATTTATCTATTAACAATGTCACCATGGTCTCTCTGCCATTAGGGATGTTTGCTGCATGAGCAGTTCTTGTGGAATATAAATGCCATACAGTTGCAAGAGTTCCACTATTGTGTTACTGACAAACACTTCCAGGATCTTGTGCTCAAGAAGTCAAGATTCCAAGTCTGTAGTTTCCTGGATCTGGACATTACTCTTTATCAGTGCTTTATGATAAAGTAGGGCTGTCAGACCATAAAGAAATTTTGGTCTCTCTCATCTATCTTTGTGACAGAGGATGCTGATGTAGCTGCCAAGGCCAAAGCATCTATTTACACATGGAAACATTTTGGGGGAAAACACTTTGGAAGATTAAATATTTTGCATCGGTGGCATGAAGAAAATACATATTTGTAAAGTATCAAATTAGCCCATTATACCTTGAAGGTAGGAAAAGGACAAGATGCTTGACAGAATAAGAATGCTTAATATCTTTATCACCACAGCACCTACATGCTTTTTTTAAAGCTTGTTTAAAAATTGTCCAGACATATTGCTTCCCTGTGATGTGTACTGTTGAAAACCTGTGGCTAAAAAATAGAAATTGGGCACCATACTCTAACATTATTTACTGAGAACCGTGATTCTCAAACCATGTGCTCCGAAAGGAACTGAAGGCTGCCTTGACAAATTAAGCCATCATGTTGGATGTGCCCACCACTTAAAGAGCATCAATCACCCTCTTTCTGCCACAACATGGATGGTGACATCATCCTTAGAATGGTGTGAGGATGCAGTAAGTTCCTGCAATAGTGTTCTTATGAGGCGGTGGCAAGGAGTTCCACAGGGTAAAGAAATATTTTCTTTTGTATGGTCTAACTCTCCTGAAACTCAGTTTTAGTGGATGTCCCCTGGTTCTGTGGTCCCTCTATTCACTCTGTCCATCCCATGCATAATGTTGTTCGCCTCAGTCAGGGCCACCCTAAGATGCCTTTTTTCTAAATTGAAGAGCCCCTGACGCTGCAGCCTTTTCTCATGAATCATTTTGTTCACTCTCTCCTGCACCTTTTCTAGTCCTACTATGTCCTTTTTGAGATGCGGCGACCAGAACTGTACACTGGCATAATATTCCTGGCCATTTTTTTTATTTTCAATCCCATTGTTAATGATCGCAAGCATGGAATTGGCCTTCTTCACTGCCGCCACACACTGGGTTGACACTTTCATGGAGCTGTCCACCAGCACCCCCAGATTTCTCTCCTGATCTATCACAGACAGCTCAGAACTCATTTAGCCTATCTGGGCAGTTTTGATATTTTGCCCCAATACGTGTTACTTCACACATACACTGAAACGCATCTGCCATTTTGCTGCCCATTCTCCCAATTAGAGCTCTCTCTAGAGCTTTTCACAATCCCTTCTGGTCTTCACCATCCGGAGAAGTTTAATGTCATCCGCAAACCTGGCCTCATTGGCAGAGCTGCATTATTGTGCATGGAGTTGCCTTGGATCGGCTTGAGTATTTGAACTGAGCATTTGAACTTACTAGGGTGTTCAATATCCAAACCTAAAACTGCCTTAAAGGAAACCTTCTACTGTTACATATTATTTCTGCCCATGTTTTCCTTTAAACTCTTGCACTAAATTCTTACATAGTTGCAATGTATCTTAGGAGTTTATGAGGGCAGTTTTTGACCAGGAAACATTGTTTGTATCCTAGATCACAGCCTCAATGTTCTCTTGGCTCCCACTATAATAGCAACATTTTTTCAAATTCCCATAAGATAGCAAAACATCAATTTGCCCAAAAATTCAATTAAATATTGAAACAGCATCAATTATCAAAATGAAATGGAACAAAATGGTTAGAGAAACCATGCTTGCTTTCAAGCAAAATAATCCGATGGAGGAAGTTAAGTTTATGTGGTTATCTGATAAGCTAAGCTTGTGAAGAAAAAGGGAGAGTACATTTATTTATACCCATGGATGAACCCCAACCCTTAAAAAGAAAAAGGGATCCTATGAATGCCATGATTTTGTAATACTATGCCACAAATCCTTATATTTCTATCAGGCTCTAATTAACTTTAGCATAGCAGGGGAGCCAAGAATAGTATTTTTCCATGACATATTAATGCCTTCATAAGGAACACAAATAATTTATCACAGGGAACAGGCTTGTCTGGCTTCTGGAGAAAAAAGTATTCTGAAACTTTTGGGTGATGATTGGATCTTTGCATTTTCACTTGATGTTATTTTTCTATTAACTCTTGTACAGAAGTTAAAATACAAGCAAAACGTAGCCAAAGTACACTGTGTCAAAGGTATCTGTCCATTTAAAGTTAGCTTTTGAATTTTGCTTAATGTAATAGTTGCCTACAACAGACAATTTTATACTATCGAAGGCGTTGCTAGAAAAATAGGCCTCATTCTGTCTTCATGGAGGACAGGACTATTAATGGCTGTTACAGCCCAGTCCTAACCCACACTGGAATAGGCAGGCCAGTTCAGTTCCCTTACCCAGCGGGAAGAGGCCCCCCCCACAATGGAGCTACTTGGAGCCACGCCAGCGAAACAGCTGGAACAAATGTGAGCAGCCTGGATCAGGGCTGACTGGGCTGGGGACAGAGTAGGATCTGGCCTAAGTGCAGATCCATACTGCCTGATGCAGATGCATCCTGTATGCAGATCCATATAGACAGATCTACACCGTCTCCATACCCCTCCCCAGGCTGAACTCCCCACAGGTCTGCCCTTCCCCACCCCATTCCACTTTCCCTACCATCCCAAGCCCCCCTGCCGGCCCAACTTGGCTGGCCTTACCTGGCCCTGAGTCCTGGCCCAGGGAGGCTAGCACCTGTCCTTGCATCGGCTTAGCCTGCTTTGAAGTGGCGCAAATGCTCTTTATGGCGTGTTTGTGACACTCTGAGGCCAGCACAGGGGACATGCACCGGCTTAACTACAAGGCATGTTAGGTATGTGCTACCTCCAGGTTTAACAGCTGTATGGCTCTGGATATCAGTTGCAGGGAAGCAATAGAAACACAACAGTACACCTTTCTCTCCTGCTTGTGGTCTTCCTAAAGGTACTTGGTGGGCCACTTTGGCCCGATCCAGCAAGACTGTGCTTATGTTGATCAGTCAAGAATGCCAGTAAAGCAGAATTTTGGATCAGATACTATACTGAAAAGTGTGTGCAAGTCTTTGAGTGGCAAAGGGTCTGGCACAAAACTCTTCAGGTCCTGAGGCAGTGTCTTTCCCCACCCTTCTCCCTAAGAGCCTTTAACTGGAGATACTGGACTGAGAGCTGAGCTGAGGTTTTGTGTACCCAAAATAAGAATTCTTTCATTGAATCTCCCAGCAAATACGAAAAAGCCACGATAATGCGGAAGAGGAAACACCATGTGAAGGCATTTGCTTGCGTGATTCTTCCTCTTGAAAATTTTGCAGGAGAAGACTGTGAAAATTGAGCCTATGATAGAACAGTACTGATGTAATAAACAAACGTGGAGCAAATCTAAGGAACTACAATATTTAATACCAAAACAATTGTGAGATTTAACTCACACTGCCAATGTTTCATATTTAAAAGATCTGCTGCTACTCAAATGTTTTTGAACTCAACAGTTAAAACAACAAAACACTAATCCCCCCCCCAAAAAAACCATACCCTTCACACTTTAGATAAAGCAATCAGCAATGAATTATGCAAACATCATGTTGGGCAGCCCATACAAAACAGTATTAAAAGCTGGTGGGTGAATTAAATAATGGGTGAGCTTTCTGGGGCTTTCTTTCTGGTCTTCTTTCTTTTCTTCAGGAGACTCCAAATGGTCACCCTCCACTAGAAATGAAGATCAGGACAAATTTTTAAACTCTCTTCTAGATAACAGAGAGTATGATTCAGGTACTGTTAGGTGTTTTGAAGTCACAGTGCTTCCAATGGAAGAGATTTACGGCTCAATCCTATCCCCCTCCCCTGCTACCAGAACTTGTGTTCTAGTGTATGCTTTCTGGCTGTTGCAAATGGCCTTACAGAAGTGCACTCAGAAGAGCCGTGAACTCCTATCCCACTGCTGTTGCCAGTAAATGATGGGGGACAGGAGTGGGTGGGAAGAGGGGAGGAATGGGGGCAGGGAGGCTGTGCAAGGGGATGGATCTGGTAGTGATGGCACATACTACATCCTATCCACGTCATCAATAGTCTCCATGCCCCCTTTTTCTCCTTTGACCTGCAAGAGCTAAATAAAAGAGCTGGCACAGGTCTGTGGACAGCCATTGCTGGTACAGGGGCTTATGGTCCCTTACCACCATATTGTCCCTTACCACTGGCAAGCTTCCTCATCTGCCCCCTCCCCCCAGGATGCAGTGGTAGCCTTTTTGGTGCCTCTGCATCAGTGGGTAGAAAGCTAGGTTGGGCTTGTGAGGCTTGCAAGTTTAAGCATGTGCTTAAACTTTTGTGTTGTAATTAATGGGATTTGAAAGTGCTTAACTTTGATGGGAGTGTCTAGAGTTTTTAACTTTTAAGTAGAGTGTTTTAGAAGTTAAAAACACCTATGAAAGGTGTAGTGCATGCATAAAATAATGTCAAACCCATGCCCCAAAGCTTACATTATAAATAGACAGACACCTAAGGAAAAGGAGTGTGTGTGTGTGGTGTGTGTGTGTGTAAGGAAGAGATATTTGAGATAATGTAATAATAGTCCCAGGCTCTCACACATCCTTTCCTGCTACCATGAAATTAATGAATTGGACTATATTACAGTTATTATACTATCCTTAATCACAGAATGGGTGGTTTCAAATGACCAAATAAACTATAATGTGTGACCTGACCATACAAGCTTCCTTTTTTCCCCACCTCTTCTTGCATCTGTCAACAGTATGATTTGATTAAGAGTGCAATCCAATACCGGCGTTGTGCCAGCGCTGCGCTCTTGCGCTGATCCAGATGTTGCAAATGTGCATCTGCGCTAGCAAGTCAGGCGCTGGACCAGCGCAAGCAGCAGTGCTGGTCCTCGGGTGCCACCACACCCGTCATCTGCACTGGGTGTGCACCGGTTGAGCGCCAGTGGCGCTCGGTCAGCGCAGGACCTCGCCAGGGGCGTGCCTTGGGCGTAATGGGGCTGCACAGTGGATGGCAATGGGGTCAGTGTGTGGCAATGGACGACGGCTGTTGCGCCATATCCTAAGCCCTGGTCCCGGCGGCCCCAGTTCGGGCCGCTGCTGTACACGTTGACCTGCGCCTGCAAATCTGCAGTGGCAGGTCCAACCAGCCCCATAGGGATGGCTGGGGCTTACCTCGGGGCAAGGGGAAAGCGCTGTGCTGCTGCTGCTGCTGCCTCCTAATGGCCTTAGGATGCAGCCCTGCTGTGCTGGCCTTACTCTGCCGGCGCTGCTTAGTATTGGGCTCATCCAACATTTGAAAACAAGATTGAACTCTAGTTTCCAATGCTGGTTTAATAACGGTTTGTAAGCCACAGTTAAAGCTCTGGGTTTGGCCAAGTTGTGGATTTAAATATACCACAACGTTGATGCCTTGGCTCAGCAGTGGACCTGAGGATGGGAAAAGGGGGAATGTGCTGGCTTGGGCAGCATTCAGGACTCTAGAAGTATGGTTGTTTGAACCCACCCAGTCTGTCTCTGGAAAGATGGTATTTTCAAGTTTACAAGGAATCAACAACATCCAAGGTGTAGCCCATTTCACTGAAGAACAGGGTTAAGTCAAGACAGAGGAATACAGGGATGCTTCACAAATTATGAAGAGGTAAACTTTGCCTTGCCACTTATAGTACATTCAGCAAGTCAACAATGGCTTCACAATGGATGAACTTACATGATCCCACTGGTGCTACATACTGACCCCAGTACAGGGCTGTTGGTGGAAGCAGGTAAGGTGCGAAGCAGCACGGGACACGGGGAAGGTGGTGGGGAAGGGTGCCTCTGGGTGGGGGAAGGTGGAATGGGGTTAGATCAAACCCAGGAGGAGGGGAAGATCAGCAGAGGCCCGCTCCGCCATATCTTAATCCCCTTCTTGGCCATCCTGGGATCTGGCGTGCATCTGAGAAGCACCATTGAGCAGGCTGGATATCAACATGAAATAAGGGGAAATATATGACCCTGAGGAGACCTCCAGCCGCCTCCCTACCTGCACTGGATACAGAGCAGGCCATGCAGCCGGGCTGTGCTGGCACAAGTTAGGATTGGGCTGTAAATCTGTTTGGGCGCTTCATGAAGTGACATTAATTTTACCTTTAAGCAATTCAGGTGATTCTTCCACAATAGTCTTACTCCTATGAAGAATACGAATGGCTTGTCCAGTTGTTTTGCCTACTTTTAACAAATCTAAAAAGAAACATAGCAGTTTTATAAAAATAACCACAAAACACGGAAACATATGCGCCATCATATTCAGAATCAATGGTCATATAGGCACGCCGAAGTCCCCATATTACTGGCTGTTAATCCTCTATAGCCTGATCTAGTAAAACATGCTGCTGGCGTGGGGGAGGTTCCATGTCTAGATGGACATGGGATTGGCGGGGGGAGGTAGGTTGGGGGCAGGATGTGGGTGGGCTCTGGATTTGGTCATAAGGCCAAATCCTAAGCCCGTCCAGGAGGCCACTTGGCCCCAATTTGGGCAGCGTGGTCTCCTTGGATCTGTGCCTGTTGTTTAGCAGGTGCAGATCCAAGCAGCGCATGGGGAGGCTGGAACCTCCTCAACGGTAAGGGTGCGAATGTGCCCTTGCCGTGGGGGAGACTCCAGGCTCCCAGACCCAACTTAGGATATGGCGCTGGCTGGCTGGCTGGCCTCATCATTCTGACGCTGGGTAGGATTGCGCTGTCAATTTGTGTGGAGTGACGATGAAGCCTGACAGTCCTGGCCAGTGCCCTTCTATTGCTGCAGCAACAAGGAAGCTGCTAGACATCGAGCTGCTCTGAGATCTCGGAGGAGCTTGTGAGATCTGAAAGGCTCCAAGACAGGAGCGCCCAGCAGAAGAGGGAGAAAGACAACCTGGGGAGGATAAAATGATGCTGGGGAGAGTCCAGTGGGGAGGTGGAACTGGAGGAGACATGGGGAGAGGTAGAGAAGAAAGGCGGATACCCGGAAGAGGGAGACAGAGGTCAGAATAAGGTGAACCCCAAAGGAGAACGAGGGAGGAAGGAGTGGCGGGTTCTGGTGAGGTGGCAGCTCACTGATGCAAGCCTTTCCAAAGCAGGGAGTCAGGTGGAGGAGGAAGATAACCTGAGATCCAGGGAGGAGGAGGACAGCCTGGGGCAGAGTCACAGGAAGAAGGGCACAGAAGATTAGCCTCCTTGAGAGATACAAAATGACTCCTTCTGGTAGAGGGGGGCAGTACTGTGAAATAACATCACAGGGGTAGGGAAGAGGTGGGGGGACTATTGCCAAATTTGTACTGGGATTGACAGAAGGTAATATACAAAGTATATGGATTGTGGAACCAGACTGAACTGTAAATACTGTAAAACCCCTGTTAAACAACAACCAAGTCCACCTCTATTGGGCTGTTTGGAGAAACCAGCCCCCCCCCCGAATGTCTCAAGTAAACTGTCTCAATGCTACTTTGCCCCCTCGGGATAAGGCCACGGATACTGGGGCTGTGACACCTTCATAACGGTAGTGTAGCGTGGGGGCACGGTCAGCTCTAAAAGCTTATTAAGTGCTTATTAAGTAAAGGGAATATTAAGTACTAGAGACAGGTGTTTAATGCAAAGATCACTATTATGTACATACTCTCACACAAGCTTTCCAGTCTTGTTCCATTTTCTTCTGGGAGACTATACCATTGGTTGGCTATGATGCAACGCACTCCAATAAGACTTAGAATGATGGCCGTCTCAGTCGGCATTTCCAGAGACAGGCGTAAAGAGCTAAGGAAGGAAATAAACTGTAAAACTAATGAATGAAAGGTACAAGCATTCTTGAACGCAAATGCAAAGGAAAAAAGTTGCAAGAGAAAGTGTTGCCCCCCCCCAAAAAAGAACTGTGTATGCCTTTTCTGTTCCTCACTAGCAAGTCTTTCATCAAAACAAAATGATTTCAAGCTACGAAGTCACATAGCATATTATGGTTGCCAGTTGGTTATCTCTGGTTAAGAGTCTAACAGCCCAATCCTAACAAACCTCCACAGCGCCAAGGCAGCTAGGAGGTATGCTACATCCTGGGGAGGGGGGGAGGCGCTGCAGACGTCTCCTCAAGGTAAGACAAGTTTTGTTCCCTTACCTTAGGGCAAGCCTCTGCTGCCACAGTGGGTCTCCTTGGATCTGTGCCACCCATTTTGCTGACGCAGAACCAAGGAGAGTAAAGAGAGGAAACATAGTTACGATATTGGCACAAGTTGCTGCTGCCAAGATCCATCCCCTTTCATCTGTTCCATATCCTGTGTGTCTCCCTCTCCACCTACACGCTTTCCATTCCTCCCTCTCCTGTCCCATTCCTCCCATTGCCTGTGGCCCCACACATAGCCTAGCAAAAGGCCTTGACACTGCCGCCACTTGCGATGGTGCTTCCTGAATGGCATGCTGGTGCCACACTGCATGCACTATTGTAAGGCCATTTACAACAGTGGAACTATTGTTCTACTGTTGCAAATCCCAGTTAGGATGAGCAGCTATCTAAAACACAACTTTCTTTATTACCTCTCCCGGCCAGCCTGGTCCCCAGATGGCCTGCAGGATGCAGTGGACACTGCATCAGCAGCCCTTCACTGTGCAGAGCAGCCCAGGATAGAATTGGGCCATAGCTGCTGAGGACAGTAAGGAATTTAAATGCCAAAAAGCTCTGACAGATATAAATAAAATTGCAAATGCCTTTAAACTTATTAGCTTGACAATGTGTTAAAAATGAATAGAAGTCTTATTATACCTTTTATCTAAATCAAGATTTGCCACACGTACATAACTTGATTTTGAATGCACAAGTTCTGAAAGTATCATCAGCTGACAATCTGAGAAAAACACAAACCCAGAAACATTCATGTTATTTCAGTAGGATTTAGAGGAATGTAGACACCGACTGCACACAGTAACAAAAAAAATTCCCTCTACAGATTCCCTATACTCTACTGATTACAGACTTAAATAAGAACATGAACTATTTGCTACTCCTATCTTTGTCTTAATATGCAATCATCAAATGTTTTAATAACACTGTATCATGGGATTAAGGCTGCAATCCTGTATTCTTTTTCCTGGGAATAAACCCCATTGACCACAGTGGGACTTACTCCTGAGTGGACATAGGATTATGCTGGAAGTGAATTTAATAGTTCTATTTGGGAGCTGCACATTCTACAACTATGAACATTTTTTCTGAGATCTCCAACATGTCGTTAGATTTATAGAAAGGTGAGCAACCCAGTCCCTCTCAAGAGATGTCACTGGAAGATGTTGTGACATTCCAAATAAACACACGCTTCTTCAGTAAGTATGCCTCAAGGCATGTGAACTTTTTGTTGAAAAGGGGTATATAAATGCTGTTTAATTGATTGATGACACTTGGAGTCAGTGGTGTGCTCATACCACAGGCGCTAGAGGCCTCAGCATCAGGCTCTAAGACATGTTCTATAAAACATGCCCCCTCTCATATAACCTGCACAAGATGCAAGTTGCTGAGGCTTGACCCCTCCCTGCTCCAAGAAGCTGATGTCAGAAGTTTCAGCCTATAAGTAAAGGGAGGAAGCCATGTTGTGATCCCAACCCATGACAGAGGGTTTTGAAAGGGGCAGAGCTGGCACAGAGATCAATTCCCATTTGGATTCCTTTCACCTTATCTGATATTATTGTTGCTGTGCAGGAAGAAGCCAGGCTGCATCAGCTGTCATGTCATGAAGGGAAAGGGCCACAAATCTGTTCACCTGATGCCTCATTCACATGGCAGGGAAATACAATCATCTTGTGGCTTTTTTGCTTTCAGCAGCAGTAACTAAAGGAATTTACTCTGCTCCTCACGCTGAGACAATCATGCATTTCAATAAAAACAAGCAGAAATTTGTGAAATTCTTCCTAATCACCTGAAATGTTCATAGCAACCAGCCTGTCAAGGATTAGGTGAGAGAGGAATCGTTCCAGTCCAGAAAACAGAAAGACGCTGCAATTATTTAGTAAGTGTTCCCATTCAGTTTGACTGGAAAAAAAAATTGAGACTCTATTTGAACAGTACATCAAATTTATAGCGATATTGTGAAACAAAACACTATAAGAAGGTGCTATAACATTAAGCTATCTATAATATAAAAGTATAAACTATATTAATATGTTTTGCTACTTTGAGCACTAACATTACATTTAAAGAAATACAATAGTTTTATCACCAACTATTAGCTTGAATGTGTTATAT
>JAJKFI010000002.1:3010094-3032128 GCA_029204185.1 Lerista edwardsae | reverse complement strand
TGTGTGTGTGTGTGTGTGTGTGTGTGTGTGTGTTTGCATAGATAGATAGATATAGATATAGATATCACCAACTGTTAGCTTGAATGATTTCTAATACTTATATTTATATATATGAATGGGAAATAATTCTATTATTTAAAGCTTGGTATACCAGTACTGTACATCAGTATTATGGGTAAGAGTATATATGTGTTTACTAAATTTGGAGCCTGCTTTCCATTGTTTTAGGTTACCTTTTCTTGAGTTCCATTTAAGCAGTTTTACTACAGTCATTAAGAATTATATGGAATCAGAAACACTGGCATAACCTTTGGATGGATCAGACTTTTGTTTTGACAACCAGTAGTAAAATACCAACCAATATACTGGACACTTGTTTAGATCCTAAAGTATTTTGTGCACAATTTCCCTGAAACCAACATTCATACCTTGGAAAGTGCGTGCTACCAACAACTCCATCCCAGCGAAGTGCAAATGGTTCATATTTGTCTAGGATTGCCTTGAATTTTTGTGCAGGACCTTCTGATTCTGAATAAAAAAATACATATATATGTATCGTATGTTAAGCACGTTTCATTTTCTTGCTGTGATGTAAAATTAATGGTCCAATCCTACTGAGGGCAGGCGCAGGCGCAACAGGTGTTCTGCTGGCATGCACTGTCACAAGAGCGTTATAAAATTCTTTGCAACTGTTTCAGGCCCAGGCACACTGGCCTAGAGTCTTCCTGCTGGTGACAGCAGTAGTTATGGGACCTGCTGGAGCAGGTAAGTCCAGTGAGGAGGTGGGAGCTGAATGAGGCAGGGAGGGCAGAACGGGCCGGCAATTGCGATAGGGTGGGCAAATTGGGCAGGATTGGTGATACCAATTTGCACAGTATCCAAACGCCCTTTCCATGCACAATCCGCCTGCATGGATCAACTCGAACTTGTGCCTGTGATACCATTCCAATGATGCCCTACCAAGTGCCTTGTGATGACCCTGAGTGTCACAACACACATTTTGGGAACCACTGAGCTAGTGTAATAACAAACTAATGATAGGCTGTAGACGTTATGAACATTACCTGTTCCTTTTACATCATTATATGGATCCACAACATCTGAGGTGTGCAGTTAAGAACATGTCAATGAGCATGCTAATCTGAAGAGTGATGGAGAGTTAAACTCCCCACCCAGAAGATGCCTAGGAACCACACCCATAATTTTGCACTGAACCCCACAGGAGTTTTGACGGGACAAGCAGTAGGACTACTAGAGGCTAATCTAATAAATATAACTCACAATCTAATACTGATGCATCAGACGCCCACATCTCCTTATACCAGCTCTGCTCCTGGTTACTAGCTTCCCTTCACTTTTGGGAGTCCAAGCAGCGTCTTGCCGTTCCATCAAAGCCCCCTTTCCACTCGCCATGACTCAGGCCTTACCTCTTTCTCACGTAACGAAAGAGTTGCTCACCCCCATCCTGCTGCGAATGGCTCTGGTGGCAAGGGGGAGCAGCTGCATTACACAAGAGCTCAAGCTCCTACAACATTTAGCATTCCCCCCCCCCCCGTAGAAACGCCACTGTTCCCACATGTGCTGGAAGATGTGTGAAGGCCCACTGGAGCAAGTAAGCCCAGTGCAGAGGTAGAAAAGGATGGGGGACAGTTGGGAGGGGACAAATCGGGGAGGTGATGGGACAGGGCACAGTAATGGCATCTAAATGATTTAGCAACAGGTACTCACTTTTGATTGGCACTTGTGTTGGGGCCCGCCCACCGGAAGTGAGGTCATAGCCGGAACCCAGGAACTGCCCCCAGGAACTGCCGTGCCTCCTCGGTAGGCCGTGTGGCAGCCCAGGAGAAGGCCTGGGAGTCCCGGGCCTTTCCTGGGGCCACCGCGCGGGCTACTGATTCCCCCCCAGGAATTCCCCCCCTCACGCTGCTGCTGCCGTCAGTCTCTCTTGCTCCGCTGCCTGCCTGCCTGGCTCTGAGAACATGCAGGCAACTCAAACGTGCAGGCAATTCAAACGTTGCAGGGGGCGAAGTGGAGCACCGACGGAGTCGATGAGTGTGCAGGCGAATGGGCGGGGCCAGCCCTAATCCTAGGAACGGGTACTCGCGTACCCCCGCGTACCCACTACATGACATGTCTGGACAAGGGATTGATTGGACCTGGGATGGGAGCGGGTTCAGTGGTGGTGCATGCCAAATTCAAACCCCCTTCCCAGGCCTGATCCGCTTGCACAGAGCAACATGGATTTCATACACCAGTGATATCAATGGTGCAGGTCCATGTTGCTCCATAGTGGTTGCTGGGACTCACCTCAGGGCAAGGGGACAAATGTCTCCTTAGCCTGTGGAAACCTCCAGCAGCTGACAAGCCCTTTTGGACTTGGGAATTATTTATTACTTCCTGTAGCTATATACATTGCTTTGTGAATTTTCTCAGTTGCAAAGCAGTATATAAATATTCATAACAATAATAATGCACATGTATTTTGAAAATATCTGTGAGTATCTTAAGTTGTTGGAAAATCCAGCCACCAACATCTGTTGGGCTGTGCATCACCAAGACAGCAGCAACAACAACAGTGGTGCTGCAGGACCCACTGAGGATTCTGATAAGCCCCCTGGACTTTACTTTTTCGACCGCTCTGCTGCATACAACAAAACACATGTATTCTGTTCAGTGAATAGTGCATTTGAAAGGATACATTTAACATTATTTATGTCAATTGCAATGCAGTTGGGTAGCAGGACACGATTCAGATTAACCTGTTGTAAAATAAAGAACATTTTTTATATCACTTCAAACTCCACCCCCTCCCAACAAATTAACTCTAAACTTGTTTATTCAGAATAGTAAGTTCCAGTTTTGCTGGTAATATGCTTAGGTTTGGAATGGTAAGGAGATGCCATTAGCAATGGATAACACTGTATTTCTTAAAACAAGGAAACAAAATGCTGTTTTGTGTCATTTTTCAGGAAGATTAAAAACATTAGTTGCAATGAGCATAATGGGATGGGCCCTGGCCAATTATTTCAAATATACACACATTACCTGACCACCACTTGCCACTTGCCTGTCTAGTGCACAACTGGGTTGTCCCATCTAACTGATGGTGGGCAGTACTGCAACTGAGTTTTAAAACAAGAACCACGAGATTCTGTGCCCTCCTGGGAGGCGCGTTTTTCCCAGGCCTTCCCCTCTCTGCCTGGTTTTCTCAGCCTGGGGTGGTTCCAGCGGATACATCTACCAATGCCTCTCTTACCCATTCAGCCACTTAAAACCCAATCCTATGCAAGATTGGGCCACTGCATGGAAGGGTTTACCGCCAACATTACATGTCTCAAACTTACACCTGTGAAATAGCAAGCACAGATTCCGATGGTGAAATAGCAAGCTCCAAGGATTCCGATGGTGGAGATGGAGACTTTCCCTGGGTTAGTGACAATGAATGATAGCTCAGAGTGGTTCACTTACTCTGAGGAGAACTTCCTCAATTGCTCCTAGCAGATGCAGATGTGCTCTGTTGGTATGGCTATATTGGCAGGGGAGGAGATTTAGGTAGGACTGGAATATTACCTCGTAAATCAACAAATGGAGAAAGGGGCGCACATTTGTCTAACAGGGGCTTATTCCCTTGAAATTTTTTAAGGATCGCTGTCACTATCACTATACTCACTTCCACAGAGGAAAGCAGAAGAACTGATAGGAAGGGGGAAGATAATGCACTCAACAGTGTTGGAAAAAATGTGTGGTGGTTTGTGGTTTAAAGCAGAGGACAGCAACACAGGTAGAAGAAAAACACCTTATGATCAAAGGTGTGGTTTACTATTTCTAGGCTGGTTGCTACTGAGAGAAAATGATGCACATAAGGAATAAAAACTGAGGCTGAAATGAAAATGTAAACAAATACTTTATTGTAAAACATAGAACATATTACTCTTGGTCTGAGTACTTGAGAGAACTAAGAGCTGAAAGAGCTCAGCAGAGCATGTCCATCTCACTGAAAGTTCAGTTAAGAGTGGTTTAACTGTCACTGTTAACTATCACTGTTGATTGATAGTTGGCCTTCTGCCTCTTAGAATGTCCACAGAATGTTGTGTCACTCTCTGCAGCTCTTGCAGTTGATGTTGCTCTTATTTCTAACAAATAACTCCAGTGGCATCCCAAGAGGCACTACGTTTTGCACGGCTCTGTAACCTGTCCTCCCTCGAGGCCCCGTCCTCCTTCGAGATGCCACTGAATAGCTTAGACCCTACTGTTCTCCTTTGAAGGTTTTCCCACTGAGCATTGAACCCCCTGGATTTCTGCCACCCCAGACAGTTGTCTGTACGGCCTTATTGAGTTGGGCCAGTCCTACTAATCCCCTTAACAAAGCAATTTATTAGAAGATTTTCCAGGAGAACGCAACTTATGCTGTTTTCCCTGGAATGCACCAGCAATACATAACCAATAATGAGACGACTGTTCATCATGACATGCCGTAGCAATCATTTAATTTTGTAGGTATAACATAAGAACATAAGAAGAGCCCTGCTGGATCAGGCCAAAGGCCCATCTAGTCCAGCTTCCTGTATCTCACAGCGGCCCACCAGGTGCCCCAGGGAGGCATGAGACAACAAGATGCTTGCATCCTGTTGCCACTCCCTTGCACCTGGTACTCTGAAGTAGCCCACCACCTTTGTAAGGAGGTTGCACAATCCATCATTGCCTATAGCCCACGATGGACCTTTCCTCCAGAAATCCAACCAATCCCCTCTTAAAGACATCAAGACCAGATGCCATCACCACCTCCTGTGGCAAGGAGTTCCACATATTAACTACCCGCTGGGTAAAAAAGTACTTGCTTTTATCTGTTTTAACTCTCCCAACCCTCAGTTTTAGCGGATGCCCCCTGGTTCTGGTGTTTTGAGAGAGGGAAAAGAACATCCCTCTATCGACTCTATCCCTTCCATGCATAATTTTGTATGTCTCAATCATACATGAAGAATAGTCAAGCACAGCACTCTGCAATTCCTTTACTTCACTATTGGAACAAAACTAAAGCAATTAGAAAGGTACAGAGTTCCAAAATCTTGACAAAGGGCACTGATGTGCAGGTCAAAATGCTAGTGTTAATCACGCAAAATAGATACTCACTGGTTTCATGCCCTTCCTGTCACCCTTTGGTTTGGAATCCTTTGCACCTTTTGAATCTCTCTTTCCTTCATTATCTGTAAGCATTAAAAATATGATCAGCCTATTTGATTTGCTATAAACTAAGATGCTTTTCTGCCAGGAAAGATGGAAGCTTTATGTTGTGGACACTTAACTCTGTAACTATTTCCCTGCTATCAATGTGGATTTTCACTTATCCATACCATGCATATTAAGACCATTCCTCTTTAATCCACATCAAATTTTTCAGTATATAATGCAAGAAGCAGCTATGTGAGTTGCATGTCTGATAGCAAGTCCTCATGATTCAAGTGTGCCTTACATGCTGTCTTATACACTGTATCAGTTTTTGTGCTGTGTTTCTATAAATCATTGTGAATATGGGTCCTAAAGTACAGAAAAAGATAAAAAAAACTCATGGGAAGAGTAGAAAAACTGGTGAAACTTTAGATGCACACTATGAGTTGCTCATAGTTTGCAACTAAAGCTTGAGGTGCTCAAACTTATGCAATGCTAGAACTTCTGAAACATTTTCACTGCCGACTTCAACACTTGATTGCTGCTGTATAATGTTATTGTTATTTATTCTATTTTATTTTGTTTATTTTTTCATTGCCATACAATTTTTTCCTGGTGGTATTAGCATTTAGGGTGATTTCTGAATGGATTTGGAATGGCTTTGGACTAAATCAGAATTTTCCCCATTTAAATTAATGTATTAATTGTACTCATCTGTTCCTTCTCTCTTACCCTTCTTGGTTCTTCACCAGGAAAATGGCTGGAGCAGATCCAAGGAGACCCATTGGGGAAGCACAGCCCCCCCCCCCCGAGTAAGTCAATATTCTCTTATTTGAAGGAGAAACTTCACACACACACTCCAGTGCATGTTCTGTTGGAATGGCGGCATCAACAAAGATTTTTTAGTTCTGATTCAGTTGCAAGATATGGGTCATACTTTTTGGCTCACTATGCATTCCTGAGGCAAGATGCACCTCTGGGCTTGTTGAACCTAGATTTGTCCTGAACTTAAGAATCTAGGAAACCACCCAGATTTTTAGAAAACCTTTTTTCATTAACTCAGTCTATATTGCTCCTGTGAAAATTCTGGTGTTGCTAAAAAACATTATGCATGCGTGGACACCATTACTTCTTGGGGTTTTGTTTTGATCTGGTGTCCACTCGCCCAAAGAAAGTGACAAGCAACTGACTTTTGTTAGCTGTATAGACTTCAGTGCCATTTTCTGTTCCTTAACATATCCAAAGTGCAGAAAGGTTTCTGAAGCTTCTGTGGGCAATTATTCAGACAATCATTACATGCACAATTTGTGATTGATTTGCATACTGACAATCAGTGCTTTTTTTGTAAAAAAAAAAAAAAAGGGTGCAGGAACTCACAACTTGTTAATCTTTTATTTATTTATTTTTAAACCATTTTTTTATTTACGCTAAAAATTAAAAAAAATTTCTATTCACCAATCATTTTTTAAAATAAATATTTTATTTATCATAAATAAATAAATAAATAAATAAATAAATAAATAAATAAATATTATTTTAAAAATAAAGTTTTACTTCTTTAAGACAGTGGATAACACGACCAGCTCAGAAACTTCAGGACTGCAGTCCAACACAGAAGAGCAAACAGCTCTCCCAACACCACCAGCGGGAAACTTGTGTCTGTCTAAAAATCATTCTCCCCTCCTCCCCGGCACAGAAAAACCAGCCTGGCAGCAAAATCCCCTGCGCGCAGGCACACACACTTGGGCGCGAGTCTAGTGGAAGTCCACCGAGGTGCCTACTTCCGAGGAAGCCTGACCACGATCGGACTGCAGAGGGTTCTTTTTGGCAAGGAGGGGAACGCAGAGCAGGAAAGACGGAAGGAAATGGAAGGAGCAGGACGCGGAGGAGAGGAAAGGCTGCTGCGAGCAGGGGGGAGTCCAGGAGGGAGAGCCGGGAATTAGGGAGGGAGGGAAACACTGCAGGAAGGAGGCTGGGAAGGGAGCTGAAGGGAGTGGGAGGCGGAACAGCCCCGCGAGGAGGTACAGAGGCGGAATCGGAGTGACGTTGCAGCGAGGGGGTTGCGGTAGCTGCGCCGTGCGCCCAAGTTTGCACACACCGCGGTTGGGCAGCAGCGGAGCGAAGCACCCCGGGGCCACTGCAGCCAGTGCTCGATTGTCTGCTTGCCTGCCTGCCTTCCCGGGTCCAGGCAGGGCGCCTCAGCTTTCCTGCTGGCCAGGCGCTGGGGGCACCCTGGGGCCACTACAGCCGGCACTCGATCGCCTGCCTGTCTTCCTGGGTCCGGGCAGGGCAACTGAGCTTCCCTGCTGGCCAGGCGCTGGGGCTGGGGCGCTGCTGTGGGGCGAGGAGGAGGCGGTGGCGACGCAGAGAGCTGCGGCGCCGGGGAAGGTTCCGTCCTGCTCCTTCTCGTACTTCAAAGGAGCTGCACGCAGCTGTGCCCGCACCTGGCGCCTGCTCAACCACGGCCTTTCCTGCAGCCTCCTCTCCTCACGTGGTCTTTTAAGTGGGCGGAGTCAGCCCTAAAAGTCCCCGCCTCAGCTGCAGAATTTTTTAAAACAGCCAGCTCCAACTGCGGGGGACTGCTTGAAAAAGGTGCCGGAACTCAGTTGGGGTGCGTTACATTAGAAAAAAAGCCCTGCTGACAATCATTGTATACATATGGTGAAAAGATTTTTCTGGAGCAATCACTGCATAACATTACGACAGACAATAACAAGATACAAGGCTCTAAGCAATCATTAAAAATATCCTGCCATGACACAAACCCTGATTGAAGAAGAGGGGCTGTAAAGTTGTGAAAATTTTCTAAGTATGAATACATTTTGTAACTACAGGCGTGTCCCCGTATCCATGGTGGATCCATTGAAAGGATCCCATGCGGATATGGAAACCACGGATATGGGGGATGCCTGTATTAATAGTGGCCCCATATGCCCCCCACAAGCCCATTAGTTTTGTTTATAAGCTTACAAGAGAAGTGTTCCTTGCTTTAACAGTTGCTATAAGCATCAAGCTTATATACGAATGGCAGCCTGCATACTTGGAAAAAAAACTAGGTCAACACTAAGGAAGCAGTTAATTTCCTCCTTCCTGTTAGTGTCAATCTTGGGTTTTTTTTTTTCAAGCATTCAGGCTGCTGGCAGCCTGCACATGTCATGCTATAAGCTTGAATGCTTTTAACAACCTGTTAAGCTTTTAAACAATGCTAATGGGTGATAAGTGGGTGCACGGGGCCCCCTGGATAAGCAAATAACTGAATCTGTGAATATGGGGGGCATTTTTATATTGTTCTGTATGTGGGCCTGATCCAGGAGGCTTAAAGTGTCACAAACGTGCTGTAAAGCATGTCTGCGACACCTTATCACTAGTGCCAGGGTGGCCAGGTGAGTGCTTGGCCCCAACACGAGTGGACGGACAGATAGCACTCCAGCAGCGCTGGCCACCATAAGCCTGTTTAGGTGGGGGGGTGGCAAGGAGGGGGCAGGGACTGGGTGGAGGGAGGGGAGGAACTGGCTAGCAAAGGGGTGGGACCCAGTGGTGGCTTCCACCGCTGGATCTTATTCCCTTACTACGTTTGGGGCTCTTCAGTCTAGAAAAAAGGCGCCTGAGGGGGAACATGATTGAGACATACAAAATAATGCATGGAAGGGATAGAGTCGATAGAGGGATGTTCTTTTCCCTCTCTCAAAACACCAGAACCAGGGGGCAGCCGCTAAAACTGAGGGTTGGGAGAGTTAAAACAGATAAAAGGAAGTACTTTTTTACCCAGCAGGTAGTTAATCTGTGGAACTCTTTGCCACAGGAGGTGGTGATGGCATCTGGTCTTGATGCCTTTAAGAGGGGATTGGACGGATTTCTGGAGGAAAGGTCCATCGTGGGCTGTAGGCAATGATGGATTGTGCAACCTCCTTACAAAGGTGGTGGGCTCCTTACAAAGGTGGTGGTAGGGGACTGGGTGCAAGGGAGTGGCAACAGGATGCAAGCATCTTGTTGTCTCATGCCTCCCTGGGGCACCTGGTGGGCCGCTGTGAGATACAGGAAGCTGGAGTAGATGGGCCTTTGGCCTGATCCAGCAGGGCTCTTCTTATGTTCTTAAGTTCTCACCTCGCTTGAGCAGCCTGGCAAGGGTCTGCTCAATTCATCACTGCGAAATAGCCAGTGGTGAGATGAGGAGCCCCATTGCAGGCAGCGGGACTTTCCCTGGGGGAAGGGGACAGACACCCCCTTTTTCCAAAGAGCCCCTGGCAGCTGCCTGGCTCCCATGGGATTGGGCTGTATATTAGGTTAATTAAATTAAATGTCAACATAGCTATACCTGGCTCTTCTTTATGCAAGCGGTTGTAGAATAGCTGAAGAGAAAAATCTCTGGTCACAGAAGTTATTACTTCTTCTTGAAAGATATTCAGAGATTCCAAAGGTAACTCCATGAGAAATTTGTCTGCCAATAGTATCATGCATTCTCCCATATCCTCCGTACCTGCTGAATATAGGAAAAACAAGGCAGATCAGTAAATCACAATCCAATGGGTTGAAAGCGCTGGCGGAATATGCATTCCACCAAGCACTGGCTGCTGAAAAGTATCCGTAAAGCACTTTTTGGCAGTGTGCCAAGTAGCATGCTGCTGGAGCACTAGTGGGAAGGCCAGAGCTTTCCCACACACGTCGCTGGATCTGCAAAGGCTTACCCTAAGGCAGGTAAAATGGCGAGGCAGGTAGAGGGGCAGAGCAGGAGCAGAGACAGACAAAGCCAGGAGGACAGGGGCATAGCTGGGAGGCTGCGGGACGGGGGGACAACATGCATCGCATCCTATCTCCTTGCTTCCTGCTCCCTGTCTCTCCTTGGACTTGTGTTACTGAAATCACTAGCCCAGGGTCCAAGGTGACCCCTCGTGGAGTGGACGGCTTATTTAAATTGCCTTTCCCTGCTGAAGCCTCCCAATCTGCCTTTTCGCTGGATAGAGTGTGCCTGTTTTTGTGCAACTGCACCAATGGAGAGGGGGGATAGGATGAGGATGTAATGACAACAATTATTACCCAAGGGAATCATTGTTCCTTCTGTTCAAATAAACTGAGCCCTACTCTCATATCCCTAAATAAAGCAAATACATAAATGGGGTCTCATGTCTTCAAATCTCATTGGGAAGCCTCTGGTGATGTATTGAAACATACAGTACAAGTTAAAGACTCTGGAAAGAGATAACAGTAACAGATAATTGAGCATGAGTTAACGTCTGTGGTGAATAGGAATCGTTCACCTTAATAAGGAAGTCTCCGTGTGTGTGTTTAGCATGGAGTTTGGCTTAGTCAGCTTGCCTAGCCCTGCCATCAGGAACTCTGTAACATGCACATCCACTGGGAAGGCTTAACCTATGATGTGTATTGACAGTGCCACTGTGGCTGATGGAACTATTGGCCAGGGTACACCACCAGATTTTGCTCACATCTATCCGTTGGTCAAGTTCATCTACCTTACCATGGCTGACGGGAAGTTCAGGGCCTGGGTTAAGGCTTCCCATTGTTAGGATAATACTAATACCCTTAAACCCTATTAATGGAGGTGGCTGGATTGATAGGTGGTACATTTTTTCCAGCATTTGTGGAGTTAACTGCACATTACTGCCATTGTAATGAGAACCAGGAAGCAAACACAGAACATCTGTTCAAACAAGGCCCTCCAGAGCCAGGAAAACAAGTAACAGCTTTGGTGCAATCCTATACACACTGGGAATAAGCTCCATTGACTATAATGGAACCTACCTCTGAGTAGACATGCACAGGATTATGCTGCAAGTGATCCTAGCTCAGAACAAGTCTAAATAGCTTGTGTAAGGTTGTGCATTAATTTTTGCCGCTACTTTGAAGCATCTGGTTTTTGAACTTCGTTTGTTTTCATTCAGATCAGAGCACAGAGTTAGTGCTCCTTCTCCTCTTATAGATTACTCATGGCTAACGCTATAAGGCTTTGGGTGTATAGGTGCAGAAGTTGGGGTGACCAAGTCAGTTGTTACCCCACAGTGGTGTTCCTACCGGGGGAGGGGATACTAAGTGTTGCAGGAGCCTGAGCTCCTGTGTAACGCAATCTGTTCTCCTTCCCTCCAGAGCCATTCGCAGCTTGGACAGCCAGCTCAGAGGATCTGCTTTCCGAGTTGTGAATGGCTCTGAAGGCATGGGGGAGGGGCCACATTACACAGGAGCTCCGGCTCCTGCAAAACCTAAGTGTTTTGCCCCTCCTGTAAGAATGCCACTGTTTCCCAGACGATTCCTCAGTATCCGGCTTCTTGTGCTGAGGGAGCCTCAGTAATCAGGGTCTTCCCATATGGGAAGAAGAATGTGGGAGGGCAGTGGCATTCCTATGGGTGGGGAATGCTGTGTTGCAGGAGCCTGAGCGCCTGTGTAATGTGGCCCCTCTGCCTTGCCTCCAGAGTGATTTGCAGTTCCGGGAGACAGATCAGAGGCTTTGCTCTCCAAGCAGTGAATGGTGAATGCTCTCTAGAGGTGAAGGGGAAGAGCTCCTGCAACACTTAGCATTTTGCCCCCCCCCATGTAGGAACACCACTGTGGGAGTGTGTCCCCTTTTATGGGTTTGCCCTTCCTGCTTGGAGACACACTCCTTGCGGGACTGGCTGTGACAGGGTTATGTGCCTGTCATAGTAACCCCATGAAGTGTGCGGAGTGTCAACCCAAGAGTGGGCATGAATGTCAGGTGCATGGGTTGTGTGTGTCTTGCATCTCCTTTATCCTTGCACTAAAGAAATGTGGTGACCCAGAGTACAATCCTAACCTGGAGTTAGGTTGGCTTAGTTAGGCTATCAAAGTTTGGCCGGCACAAGGGCCACTGTAAAGTATGTTTGGACCACTCTCAAAGCAAAAGAGGCCAGCACACAGACATGCCCCATCCCCCCTCACTCCAAGAGTGGTCCAAATGTGCTTTATGGTGGCCCTTGTGCTGGCCTAACTAAACTTTGATGGCCTAACTAAGACGGCCTAACACCACATTTCTTTTCCCACCCAAACATAATAGCTTCATTCAGATGCGATGGCAAACCATCAGAAACCATGGTTTGCCACTGTGAGCACCAGCAGGAAGGAACCTTGGACTTGAGCATTCCCTGTTCCTCAGTGTACAAGGGGAAGAGATTAGATGTTTCTGTTCTTAATTTCCGGGTAATCCAAAATAACAGTTTTCCCACATGGTTTGTGGGAAAATCCACATGGTTTGTGTGGATTTAAATTATCCAGAAACCAGTTAGATCATGATTTGTGATCCTAGACAGCAGGCAAACTATGGTTTCCACAAATTTGCTGGGCACAGACAAATTGGCAATTGATGGTTTGCTGCAAACAAAGAAAGGAAAGTTATAATTTTCTCTGGTCACATGCCAGGGTAGGGACAAGGGGAGGATAGAGTCTGCAAGCTTAGTGCTAATCATGCCTATGATGGCAAGCTACTGTCTCCTGCGACATCTGAATGCAGCTGCTGAATGTATGGGCGTAATCAACCCTAGAATATGCATAGCTATGGACACTGCTGATATACAAACCGGAACATAGAAAAGTTGTTGTGAACTATTTGGCAAGTACGTAACTCTACTTGACACTACAAATGTACTTCGACAGTTAAGGCATACCTTGAGCTGTAACATTTTTATCCTTAAGTTTAGTTTTGGATTTCCCTGTCTCAGCTACTTTGCTTTTGCCTGTGTCACCTGCTTTAGCTTTTGGAGAGCTACTTCTTTTGCTTTTCCCTGAGTCACCTGTTTTGGTTTTTCCCGAGTCAACTGGAGAAACTGCTGGAGTTGGTGGCCTGAGGAGATGAAAATCAGAATTTAAAATCATTGCATTGAATAGGATTTCAGAAGACCATTAATAGCAACCAGTACTTGCAGCCGGATTCATGCTGGTAGGAGAAGCAGTACCCACAGTATCTTATGTAGCTTTACCATGCACAGGGAAACCTCCTTCCTCACAGTTTGATTTAAGATTTGCCAAAACCTTTCATTAACTACAGTACAATCCTATGCATGTTTACTCAGAAGGAAGTCTCACTGAGATGAATGGAACTAGCTCCCAGGTAAGTGTGCATAGGACTGTAGCCTTATCTTGATAAAAGCGCCATACCTTATTGCACTATACCAGCATTTCCCAAACTGTGGGTTGGGTTGTAACCCACTGATGGATTGTGAGTCCCTGTGCTCTGAGCCTGACACAATGCTCCCTGGAGTGCCACAATGTCTTATTGGGAAGCCTTTGGAGGCTGCTTCCAGGTTGCACCAAGCTCATGATCTACTCTAATGAAGCAAATGGAAGCGACTTATGGTCAAACCAGAAATTGTGCCCACAAAGCAGAAAACCAGGCATTCTGGGGCCCGCAGAGGTCAACAGAGAAGGTTGCAGCACTGTAAAATTTGGGAAGTGCTGCATTATGCCATTCTTTGCCCTTATGCTGCTAATTTAGGGATGAGAACCACAAGGTCTTTTTATAAGGCCATATACACCATCATTATTCTTCATTTTAAGCACTCATATTTAAAAAATAACAAAAAGGCAAATCCATAGAATACAATCTCTTTGAGTTATGAACTGGAGGTGCTAAAGCATTCATACAATAACTTTCCATAGATTAGTAGTATTCAAACTTCTTAGACCGGGATCCAATTTTTGGAATGGCACTGGTGTCAGGACCCACCAGAAGTGATGCCATTAAACCTGGAAGTGGTGTTGTGGCAGGAAGTGCCATCATCAAGCAGGAAGTACCATCATTGTGGCATAATAAACTGACACTTCTGAAATGCAAATTGGCGGACTGTAGCAATTATACAACCATGAAACATCTCTGACAGAAAGCAAGATCTATAGGACCAAGATTAGCCTTGACCATTCTTTTTACCAAGGTAAAGGCATAATGATTTATGCAAATAAAACCTCATTTTAATGTGATTTGGAGAAGATAAGGTAAAACAAATAACCTGAGCTCAGAGAAATCAAACAGTGACAATACAGGTTTCAGGTACTCTTCCATAGCTTTTGTTATATCCTGGAATTCTGCTGCAAAATACTGCTCATTTTCATATTCCGAGTTCTAGCATATAAAATAAAAAAGGCATTCATGATAAGGTAAGTTAAAAGGCATGAGTACTAAGGACAGATAGAGATCTATCATAAAATAAAAATAGAATAACCATGCAAATTAGCAAAATACCTTAAGAATCCCAAGCAGAAAATGAGAGATTACTGTTAACCACAGGCCCAATCCTAACCTGCACTGGTGCAGCTTGGCCACATGACCTGCACTGTATCCAACACAGGTTCAGAGACAGCTGGAGGTCTCCTTGGGATGAAGGGATACTCTTCCCCTTAACCTGAGTAATGTCCCAGCCTCTGCAATGGGGCTACTTGGATCTCTGCCAACTACTTCGCTGAAGAAAGTGTGAGCAGCCCTGTGCAATGTGGGCAGGCTTGTACGGGGGTTAGGATATGATCCTGCCCCCTCCCTGGCCTGATCCACCTCACTACATTACCCCCAGCTCTAAAACACCCCCTCCCTGCCTTCAGAACAGCTTAACACCACCCTCTCCCAGGCTCTGTGCCACTTGATGGAATACTCACTTGCATCAGTGGCTCTGGCACTGACAGTGTCATTCTATTTGGCGCATAGCGCTGATGTAATGTTGTTGCATCAGCGCTATGGCATTAGTGCTGATGCAGGGGCACCGAGCAGCAGCACCGATGCAGGGGTGCCGAGCAGCACCCCTGTGTCGGCGCTAAAGCTCTCAAGCCGACACTACTTGTATTGTCAGCTTGAGAGTGCCGACAGGAAGCCTCCCTTGCGCCGACTGAAGCCTGAATATGTAAACTCTGAATATGTAATGTTTATGCACCATTGTTTGGTAACAAGTTCTCTAAAGGACATAATGGCGCCATAACTGTAATAGAAATAGTTATAAAATCATCAATACTCTTATAGGTGTTAACGGCGAGATTCTAGACAACAACTTACTTTGCATCCATAGCTGTTACAAGTCATCCCAAAAGAGAAAAAATATTGATTGAATATCACTTGTCAAAACCAATAAAAAGAATACAAAGCAATTTCTTCTACAATTAAAAGAAAACGTATACTAGTTTTCTTACAGTGCTTAATTTGGTGGATGAAGTTTGCAGGGTTTGAGATTCATGTTTCTCTTCTGGATATTTTTTGTGTGATGATGGATTACGAGTACGCTTATTCTTTTCCTTTTTGAAAAGCTTTACCTTCTCCAATAAATTCGTGAACATAACAGAATCCACAGGGGATCGCATAATTTTAGCCTGCACTGATAATGAAAAAACAAGTATATTAAATAGTGCAATTTTTAAGAAGATATATTTGGTTGAATCCAAAAGGATTAATCCATCCTGACTGCTGGTTCTGATGCTAACAACTTCTTCCGTGAAAGAAAATTCCCGCTGTGAACCCCTCATACACGTGGAATGCTCCTGCTGTTACAAAGGAAACTGCCAAAGGCAGAAGTACAAGTCAGGATATCATCCAAAGATAATTACCAAGGCTCATTGAAATTAATAGAACTTCAGTTAGTCATTATGACATTGATTTCAGTGGTGCACAGACATGAGTGACTTTTTTGGGAAGCAACCACGACACCTTCAGTTTTCATATCTTTTTCTATGTAACATGTGAGCATAAAAAGGATCTGTACACAAAAGACATTAAATCACTATAGTAATGATTCTGGAAATTGAGTGCCAGATTGATGTGTACCAAGACCAACAATTTTCAGCCTTTTTCATCTTATGACATACAGACAAGGTGCTAAAATTGTCAAGGCACATCATCCATTTTTTGACAAGGGACACCGTGCTGCTGGTGGGAGGCTCGAATCCCACAATGGCCCTCCTAATAAATGACCTTTCCCCAAACTCCTACACTACACTGGCAGACCATTTGCAGCACATCAATCGCTGACCTAGCCTTTATCAGGAGTGTGTAAGCAGTGGGCCTGGGATGCCACACCAATGCTCTACCTGCTGAAGTGTGCACTGGGCAATCAAAATGATTAGCTTCACCAGTATGGGTTGCATTTGTAATACAGACTAAAGTGGAATTAAAAATACAGGTGCTTTTTCCTGAAGCTTTTGGCATGAAAAGTGCTCCCAGTCTCAACACTGCTCTTGTTCTGACTTGGTCTTCTAATGTTGTCACATAGCCAGAGGACTATGTGGTGCTTTGACTTCACCACCAAATGGTAAGATCTCTCTGAGAATGCTGTACCCAGCAAGAAGCTGCAATGGCACTGAAGAAGCTGTTCATCAGATTGCAAAGAGCCTACATGAAAGTAGGAGGATGAGTCAGGCAGATATTTTGGGCCAATCAAAAACAATAGTTCCATGCCAAAAATATTAATGCGCGAATATTTGGTGAACCTACTATGAACAACACAGTTACATTTGCATTGCTTGGTAACACTTACATGTAGGTTGAGCGGGTTTTCCTTTTTGCTTTTCTTTCTTCTGCTCACTTTTTTCCTTCTGCTGTCCACTCTTTTCCTTCTGATGCCCACCCTTTTCCTTTTTTTCCTTTTGATCTTTGGGGTTGGGCAATTTTATCTTCTCTATAACTGCACCATACAAGAGAGATCTGTGAGGAACAAATAAAAGATTTATCCTAGTCACATACTTTGAACTTTCAGGCCTTTCTTTACTATAGCTGTTTCCTTAAATAATTCCTGCCTTCAAGTCAGCTGATAGACTTGCACATATCACTGATAATAATGCCAATACAGGTGTGTGTCCTTGAGCGAAGTTCCGATCAACGATCGACTGCATATATGATGACGGTCGCCTTCCTCTCTAATTCTTGTGCACCTTTGCAAAGTCTCCTGCAGCGGTTGCCATTTCCTTCTCCTAATCACCGAACTCCCGCTTGCCTAGTGCGTCCTGCTGAGTGCGAGCCTTTGATCTCTGAGATATGCAGAAATGAAGTATGTGCAGGACGTACTAGGGAAGCGGGAATTCACCCTGCAGTGCTGTTCCCTTAGCTTAACAACAGGGATCAGAGAATGCATTCCCGTTGTTAATCGACACACACCTGTACCTAACTACCTCAACACCCTAAAGTACTTTTAGTACTTTTTAAATTGTATTGTTTTAATATTGTTTTTACATTGTTTTTTAATGTTAAATTCTGTTTTTATTGTTTCTTTTGTTGTAATGCCGCCTTGGGTGCCTTCGGGCAGAAAGGTGGGATATAAATCCAATAAATAATAATAATAATAATAATAATAAAATTACATGGTTAATTGACACACATCTGTACCTAACTACCTCAACACCCTAAAGTACTAAAATTACATGGTTCACAAAGGCCTGTGCATAATATGTGATCCAAGCCAATGACCTGTCATACCTGGTAAAATACAGAGCTGTATTCATACAGATTCATACCTGTCTTCCGAATGTTGGAGAATGATTACATGAAAATTTGGTGGCAATTCATTCATGATATTAAAGTGTTGTGTAGAAATGGAGAGGTTTCCCCAGGCCTGTACAAAATATTATAATTATGGATTACTTTTCAGAACATCTCAAAATGTGTTTTCAAAATTTTTAGCACAACGTGCAATGGCAGCATTGCTAGGGACATCGTAATCCGATTTGTAAAAATGTATTTCAGTAATTAATGCATATGTAATTTTAATATTGTAAAATAAAAATAAAAGTAGTTGCCTATTTTCTATTTACCATGGCAAGGAAATTTCTAAGGGCATCATCCTATCCAGCATAGGAGCAGAGGCTCTAAATGCCCACCACTAGAGCCTGTGCTGGATACGGGCAGGCTGGGGGAATGGGACATTCGTTGCCTTTCCCCGAGTAAAGCTCCAGCCTGCTCAATGTCTGCACCCGCTTCTCGAGTCTGCACCTGCTAAATCATGAGCACAGACTTGAGAAACTCCACGTTGGGCTTTCACACCTGACATGGGGGATAGGATTCGGCAAAGGAGGCCTCCACTGGTTCCACCCCCTTCCCCTGTCAGTCCCTCCCCATGTCCTGCCTTTCCCCACCCTGAAATGCCTCTTCCCCACCCTCTGACCAACCTCCCCAGATACGCATGCTGCTCGGCACCTTCTCTGGTGGTGGCCGGAGCTTCTGCAGTAGCGTCAACAGGGCGGTACAAGCCCCCCACTGATGCAGCTTACTTGTTGGGTGGCGCAAACATGCTTTACAACACATTTGTGACACCCACCACCATCGCCAGCGATAGGGAAGCAAAGGATCGGAGTGTTCAAGGTTGTGTGTTTCAATATACAGTAGTTGAATTACAGTAGAAACCTATGCGTGTCTGTTTAGAATTATGGCCCACTGTTAGAGGTGTGATTTTTTTCAGTGATAAAAACACATTACACCGCTTTCTGCATTTCTCATTTTTGTAAAAAAACAAATAAATGAAAAACAAATTTGCAAAACTAAATGTCTAACACTTAGTTGATTGTGGAATGACTGTGGCTGCATCTGCTGACATTATCCCTATATCACTTACCTAGTACACTTTTACATTATATTATAATGTATTTTTATTATATGATAATTATATTATTATTATTACAATTTATTATATTATAATTTATAATTATAATGTAGAAAAATTCACCCTTTTAAAGAAAAACACATAACACTACTTTCTGCACTTTTTTCCTTGGGAAATAATGAAATCTGTGGAAAAATTAAAACGAACATTTATCCTATACACACCTTTTTGGAAGAATGCCCCATTTAATATAATGGTTCTTAAACCTCTACCCATTGTGTTAAATGGGGCTTATTTCCAGGAAGGTGCATATAGGATTGCAGATACATATACAGTATACCCCAAAGAGAGATTCCCAGTCAAGCTAGGGACCAAATGTGGAAGCAGATGTTCACACATTGATCCCTAGCTGAATGGGGAAATACTATTTTTGGTTCTCTCTCCCCCCCCCAGCTTATTAAATTACCTTTGAGATAGCAGCTAACCTCTGCTCCACATTTCTGAAAAGACTACTTGTTCTATCTCCTTTTTGATCTAGATGGTGTTTCAGATGCAGCATTGCTGCCAGTTGTGAACTGCTGGTGTTCAGTGTTGCTGCTAGCAGGATGTTTTTCATCATCATAGAGGCTGCACAGCTCTATAACATTTCATTATTGGTCAACTTTGGCAAATGTTTTGAAGCAGATTATTACTCAAAATTCAATCAACAAAAGCAAAATGAAGGGGCACATAGACTGCTGTTATTTAGAGGTTAACAATCAGATAAAAAAATGAAGAAATCAAGCATTAAGAAATAGGAAAAAACCCTTTTGTAACAATAAAATATAAGAGAGAATGAAGAGAACATTCTCACAGCATGTTCTGTGGAAAAAAGCTATCATGTCATCAATCTAGTTTACTTAAATATTCTTTTCCATGCCCAGTTGAATATTTATGTTGCTAGCTAATGGATGTTCCCTTGTGATGAAGCAGTGATTGACTGAGATATTTTAACATTGACTGGTAGAAGGGGTGGACATGAAAAAGCGTTACTGGGCAACCAATTGTCTTAGTTGATCTGGTACTAGGGAAGGGCAGGATACATAGAAATGGCTAGGAAAGGAGAGACTACGGAGGAGTCAAGCACTTGAGAAGGCAGAGGTTATTTCAGTTATATTATATAGGCATTTGGGGACTTCAGTTATTGTACAGGTTGATTATCCCTTATCCACACTGCTTGGGATGGGAAGGTGTCTGAATTTTGGATTTTTCTGGATTTCGGACAATTGCATAAATATAATGTGAAATGCTTCCTCTTGCTCTTCGTTATCGATTTGGGTGTCTGCTGGTCTTTGACCTTTTTCAACGATGTCTGTACAGGTACACACCACAGAGCAGAGAACAGAACATATGGGAATGAACACAAGACCTTCTTTCTATAGAAAATGTTTAAACAGTCTTGGACAAAGAGGTCTGGATTTTGGAATAGTCTGGATAAGGGATCATCTATCTGTAATTTATTTTCCAAATTTTTATACTGTTCTTCCACCAAGGAGCTCAGAGTGGCGTACATAGTTCCTTCTCTCCTTTTGTCCTCACAACAACCCTGAGAGTTAGGTGAGGCTAAGAGACTGACTGGCCCAAAGTCACCTAGGAAGCTTCATGGCTGAGCAGGGATTTGAACCTGGATCTTCTAGGTCTAAGTTCAACTCCTGAAACCCTATACCATGATGGCTCTCCATTTTGGGGGGGAAGAGTTATGCAGCAGAATTTAGCATTTCCAACAAACCTGTGTTTCTCTGTTTCGCTTTCTAAAGGGCTCAATACATTTTCCTAGTCAGCTCTCAGCTTGTCAGTTTTGTGACCCACCAAAAATTGGGTCGTGACCCTAAGTTTGGGAACCACTGCTCTAGCCTCTGCTTCACACTGTTCAGTGCAAACCATAGCACTGCTGGTGATGGTGTAGGATTACTAATCGTAATTAATACTAATCATGGTTAACTTTTAAACCACAGATCGAAACAGAGTAAGAAGAAGTTCACAAATCTTGGTTAAAGCTAATAGTACCTGAACCACAGTTAGTGGTCAGTGTAGACATAAAGTTAACCATTGTTAATTCTAACCAGGAAAGAAGTGGGATTTGCATTAAGGGAGGAGGAACAAATCAGCTTATGGTACTTTCCCAATCATCTAACCATTGTTAGAAGTTTGCTAGCATTATGGATAAACTAGGTCTTAATTAAGCTTCCTACACATTTACATGTGTACATATTCAGATGCATTAATTCCTAAAATGACAATGGAAATAATAAAGGAAAAAAGTTGGTTTCACATTTTATCTGAAGTTAATTATTAATTTACTATTCTATAGAATTAGTCAAAGCAGGTGTTGTTGTCCTACCTGATGAAGGGCCAAGAACTGGCTTGCTGAAAGTGGGTCAATTCGTCCAAAGTACTCCACCATTTCCAAACTAGCAGAAGCGAGGATATCAAGCATGTTATTGTTAAGTGCAAAGTTAATGCACTGCAGCAGCACCTCATTTGACTGAAAGAGGTATTTCTGATTCCAACTCTGTCTCCTCTGTTTAATAAAAAATAAAATTCTTTGCATTCAATATTGCTTAAAGCACATAAATACACCACCAACATAACATGGAGCATCAATGCCATGGAAGACAGTGGATTTTGAACTTGCATAACAAGTTAAGATTTTTAATGACAAAATTAAGTACCTTGAATTCATTTGCTTTCCTCTTGTACTCTTGAACCTGTTTTTTAGAAAGTGGTAAACTATTGCTTGGTACTTTGACTTCCTCACTTTTTTCTTCTGCTTCTGGTGAAGGGGATTTCTCAATGCAAGGTTTAACTTCCACCTGTCCATTACCAAAATATATGTAGAAATTGTGTATCAAAATGTAATGCATTGTTTAAAAACATACAGTCTGACCTAAGTTTGCATGCAAGGCTGATTATACACTCAAGTTTCTCTTTTGGCCAGTAGAGCACATTAGTACATCACAGAGCCTTCAAGTGACATTTTGAGAGCTGAGGGCCCAACCCTATCCAAGTTTCCAGCACTGGTGCTGCCACAGTGTAGCCTCAAGGTAAGGAAACAAATGTTCCCATACCTTGAGGAGGCCTCTGTGGCCACTCCCCCCACCGAAGGATGCAGCACACATCCCATTGGCATGGCTGCACCGGTGCTGGAAAATTGGATAGGATTTGGCCCTGAGTGAGTTTAGAAGCAGAGTGCAGTCAGTGGCCAAGGAAGGGGGAAAAAAAGGCAAAATAGTTGCTGCACCTAGCAGTTAACAATGTCTCTTTCTCCCTTGCTGTCTGCTCCACTCTTCCTAATGGTCAGACTTG
>JAJKFI010000002.1:2970923-3005094 GCA_029204185.1 Lerista edwardsae | reverse complement strand
AGAAGGGGGCGACAGAGGATGAGATGGTTAGATAGTGTCACCGAAGCGATGAACATGAAATTGGGCGAACTCCGGAAGCTAGTGGAGGACAGGGAGGCCTGGTGTGCTGTGGTCCATGGGGTCGCGAAGAGTCGGACACGACTTAGCGACTGAACAACAACAACAACCCCTGCATTGTGTACCGCTGCTGGAGGGACACCTTTTAAAGTGGTGGCTCTCTTATATTAAGCAAGGGGACAGCAATTGTTCCTATTCCTTCCTTCCAGGCACAGCATCCCTCCAAGGGGCTGTTTCTTGTTACGTTCCTTGTGACTTTTTCTGACTGGGCCAATCGTTTAATTCTTTTTTGCTACATAAACTGCTTTGAGAACTTTTCTGTTGGAAGTTCCTAAAGAAAATAAATAAACATATAAATAAAGCAGAGGCAAGGACAATGCTACAGTTTATAGAATCCATTTGTTAATGAAAACAGACCCTAAAAGTTGCAATCATATTTTAATAGGCAACTGATTACCTGGCTTCAAGACATGCAATTATAACACGCAGCTCAGATTCTCTGTTAGGATTTTCCACCATTAACTGTCTCAAGACATTTACTGTTTTTTGAAGTAATTGGCAAGACTGTAGCTATGAAAAACAAAGAACGGTTTAAAACATGGTCATCTGGATATTAGTGCTATTTCCACAACAGAAATCTGTTTTAGATAGGAAAAGTTTACAGAGATCGCATCAATGAAAAAGTGATAGTTACAGAAACTTTCTGTCAATATCAAATTGATATTGACTTTATCATTTGTATAGATTTCAATGAAGTAAATATTCAAATTACATTTCTTACCATTTTATCCTCTTCTTCCTTATCTTGCCCCAAAATTGCATCAGTGAGACACATAGTGCTGCGATGCCAGAACTGCTCACTTCCTCCTATCAGTTGTGCCTTCTCAATCAATACCTTAGATTGCCTGTGATTTTTCTCCAAGTTAGCTAGCACAGCTAGAAGATAAAGGCATCGTGATACGGCACATAGGTCATTCATTTCCTTTAAAAAAAAAAAAACATTTTCAAATTAAACAAAAAGACAGCGCTTATATTACATCAGGTTTTCAACTGGGGGGGGGATTTTAACACCTTTATGTTTTTGAATATAATTTGGAGCTAGAACAAGTTAGGGGAAATTTTCAAGCAAACTCAACTCTGTAAACATGCAAAATTTACATTCACTTAATACAAATTATCTTTCAACATGGATGCTGATAGACTAGGAGATTTTAGAGAACTATTGAGGGAGCAATCCTAACTTGTGCTGGTCTGGGCAGGCTGGCCGGCCTGTGCTGTATCCAGTGCAGGTTGGGAGGCTGCTGGAGCATCCATGGGGCAAGAGGACATTTGTCCCCTTGCCCTGGGGTAAGCCCCAGCTGGGCCAATAGGGTTTCTCGGATCTGCGCCTGCGGATCGTTAGCAGGCACAAATCTTACGAGGCCGTGTGGCCTGGGGATGGGGGTTTAGATCCAGCATAACTGCTGTTATCTGGGCTCCTCCTACCTTCCTGGGCCACCCCGCCCCTCGGAACATCCTCCCCCACCCTGTTCCACCTCTTTCCCACCTACCCCTGCCCAGAGAAGCGCGTGTGCTGTTCGAACTTGGCCAGCGCATAGGCAGCTTACCTGCCCCCGGCTTCGGCATGGCTGGGCCGATACGCAGCTGCAGCCCTATCCACTACTACTGGCATCAGCATGCTTTATGGCACGTTCATGACAGCGCTGGGCTGATGCAAGTGGCTTCTGCTGGCCATGTGTGTGTGTGTGTGTGTGTGTGTGTGTGTGTGTGTGTGTGTTAAGATGACACTGCCCATTTGACAAGTACACTTTCTGTGAGTTCAGCACACATGGGCACCACAAGCCTAAGCAGTGCTGGAATGGTGAGGCTGGCTGGCCAGCACCATATCCAGGACTGCTTAGGCGGGGCTGGAGCCTCCCCATGGCAAGTGCACATTCAGGCCTTTGCTGTAGGGAGGCTCCAGCCTCTCCTATGGACTCCTCAGATCTGCGCCTGATAAACAGCAGGTGCAGATCTGAGAAGACCACGCGGCCCGAATTGGGGCAGCGCGACCTCAGGATGAAGCCTTGGATTCGGTCTTATGGGCAAATCCAGGGCCCGCCCCCATCCCAGGCTGGCACACCTGCCAGCCCACCCAGAGTCTACACTCCCCCCTGCCCAGAAACGCCCTCCCCCCACCCACTCCCTCCTTCAGCTCGGCTAGTCACATCTCTGCACCAGCCGGGCTCGGCTGGCGCAGAGGCAGACGAGCGCAGGCACCCTGAGGCCGGCACTCCCTGCAGCGCTGGTCTCCGAGTCAGAGCGCTGAAGCCGCTCAGAGCCCCAATGTCAGCACTCTGCGTGTAGCATCAACTCTACCACGTAGGGTCCATGCTACAGGGCGCCTAGGATGGTGCCCTTGATTAGAGTGTAAGACAATATTCTTTAAATAGTGATGACTTCCAGAAGAAAATTCAATACGATGTTCAAAATTTAAAAAAACTTGCAAGAGGGTGTGTGTGTATGTGTACTTTTAATTATGTCTGAGTCTAATAGTCAGTGTTGTGGAATAGTGCAGCTCTGGCTTTGTTCATGTAGGCTACATGTGAGCGCAGGTGGCATACGCAGTGGACTCCCATGAGGCCCTGCAGCTGATGTTCAAATAAAGAGTGGCTGGATCATGACCTATTGCTTGAAAAAGTTCTAACCACATTACCTGAGTTGCTTGGTGTGCTTCTGCAAGCAGAAGCCTGGCTGGCTGATACAAACCCAGCTGGATTAGGACTTCAGCTTTGTCCATCCATAGGTATGGGAAAGAAAGACCACTTAACCCTTTACCAGTCATAGCATTTATTTCCAGAATCTGTAAAGTAATTCATCCTCGAAATTACTCGTCTTTTTAAAAATGCACTACAATTTGGCAATGTGTAATTAGCATGTTAATTCAGTACATAAAATAGTATAAGCCCTTTCAAATTCTATAATACAGGAAATGCCACAAGGGTCACATGGGGGCTTGGGAAGTGTGTCTAGCCCACCCCATCATGCCAAGGAAAAGTGCTGTCTCTTCTAGATGAGGAAAGGACATGGTTTGCCAATCACGGCAGTCAAGGGTCCTGTGAGCATTTTGTCTTGCAAATGTAAATACTGTGCTGTATACACCTAAGCAGGGAAAACTCCAACACAAAAGTGGGTTATGTCACCCTTCCTTGGCCCTGAAATCTGAAGAAATCAGAGGGGGAAGCAAAGAAACTGGTTGGCCCTGTAGTCTTCGGGTCCCACTGCAGTCTCCAAATGGCTGCATTTGGTCTCCTATAACCCTCTGGGGTCCCTGAAAACTGGTTAGCTGCTGTCCTCTTCCACTGTCAGCCACTGCCTTCTCCTTCCTACCTTCTGGCTTGTCTCTTCTGCCTTCTCATCCTCTCTTCACTCTCCTCTCCTTCTGACTCCTTTCCTTCCCCATCACACTGCAGTTCAGCCTCTTCTTTCTCACCTCTACCTTCTGTCTTTCTCGGTCTCCATCCCTGCTCTACCCTGTCATTTCTATCCCTCCCCAACCCTTCTCCCTCTCCCTCTTTTGAACCACTTGGTCCATCCCTAGCTGCAGGGTCTAATGACACCATTGCCAAGTGTCTCCACAGAAGCTTCATGCACTCTGGGACTGCCAGGACATGCAGCAGCAGGTAGGATGCTAGGGCCCACAGCTAGTTTGCTGCATGCCTTTCACATAAATTTGAATTTTGTTCCTAAAAACCTCAAAGAAAAGCAGCAAAATGGTTTAAAATGCCTTGCCACGATTGGGCAAAATAAATGTATTCTACCTTATCTTTTGCAGTTAAAACTTTTCTACTTTGATCCATTTCAACTGACTTTGTAGGCTCAAGTGATGTATTTTCCTTCTGGATATCCTGTATGGCATTTTCATTTTTAACTGTAATCTCTTGCCTAAACCTAAATCAGGTACAGGAGAGGGGAAAAATTTACATATTGTTATTAAAGTAATGGGTCAGCATATTTGAAAGATAGAACTAAATTACTTTGTCACTGTTTCTTGAGTTTGATTATTGGTCCAATCCTGCGGGGGCACTATGCCATCGGAACATACATACATTCTGCTGGCACAGCGCACTTTCTGGCTGCCAGCCAGCCAGCATGGCCTGGCCACTGCTAGAAACGACAAGTGGCCGGCTCTGTGCAATGAAGGACTGCAGATGCCTGCTACCCAAGCTAAGCCTGTGTAGGGAGTCAGAGGGAGGTGAGGGAGGGTGAATGGAGATGGGGGAACATGGCTGTGACTGAGGTGGAGAGGAGGGTAGGTCAGGCATGGGAACAGGGTGAGTTCAGTGGCAGCGGGTCTGATCCACCTTCTTGGGCTTAATCCACCTTCTTGGGTCAAGGCAGACTTGTGCCAGTGATATCAAGTTGACGCACTGGGCCTGCAAGGCCTCAGCTGGGACAAGGGAACAAATGTTCCCTTTCCCCGAAGAGGTCTCTGGAGGTCAACACTCTATTGTGGAATTCAGCAGACACAACTTTGGTGCTGCTGCATCACGGTATGAAGTGTTGGTGGATTGGGCTGCCAGTCTTATAGAAAACATTTGTTACTCCAAATACATAATTATACAGGTTACCGTTCTGATTCAATTTGGTGTACTACAAACTGGATGGGGACCTATGTGCACAAATGGGCCCTTTATTTGTGGGTACCATTTCCCATACACCTTTTTCCCCGGATGCTGCTTAGTTTCTGAATCATGATTGATACGTCTTGTTTCAATTCATTTTTTGCTGTTACATGAACGGCTCTGAGCACCAGAATAAAGAGGCTCAAATTTGGCAACTCAGCTGTTCAGGAGGGGACACAGAAGGCTGGTTTTCAGCATGACCATAGTTCACATGCGGAAAGCCGTGCTTTCAGTTCCAGGTATTTGCAAGTAGGGTCCCTACAAGTAGGAAAGGTCCCTGTCTGAAATCCTGGAGAGCCATGTAGTTAACACTTAGCTGGCTGGATCAGTGGTTTTATTCTGTATAAGGAAGCTTCATATGATTCCGTTCCTTCCTTGCTCCCCTTCCCTGCTTAACACCTGATTGTTGGAATTTAAATCTTTTTGCAAGAGCTCAATGCTCTCAGCTGTTCGATGCATAGTGTTTTGGATTGTGATGTACCATTATTAGATAAATATGTAAAGCCACCTATAGAATAATATACTTTGCTACAAAATAGCATACCTTCCTTGCTCCACTTCATTAATGAATACTTCACCCACTGTTTTCTCATGATAAAATGCTGCTTGACACAACTTTAAATCTAAACATACACGGGAAAGTCTGTGAAAACAATAATAATCTCTTCTTTAAAACAAGCAATAATCTCTTCTTTAAAAAAATACAAATGTTTATTAACAGGAAAAGGTACAATCAAAATTGGACTTAGCCATTTGTAAATGAGGTTGATTCTGTGCAGTGTATATTCTGGATATGTATCATGAGGTGTGACTAGAATAAAAGCCAACACATGTTTAGGAGTGAAATGGCTAGCTCCTGGCAGCACCTTCAAATTCAACAAGATAAGAATGCAAATTGCACAATCAGTTATGGAAGTCTCTTTTCAAAAGGAGAGACTAGGAGCGCAATCCTAAACTGGAGTTAGGCCAGCACAAACTAAGCCAGCAAAGTTTGGCCAGCACAAGGGGCACCATAAAGCGTGTTTGGACTACTCTCAGGCTACAATCCTATACACAGTTTCCTGGAAGTAAGCCTCATTGAACAGAATGGGACTTAGTTCTGAGTAGACATGAATAGGATTGTGCAGTCAGAGTCAGGAAGGATGGCTCACATCTGTGTGCTGGCCTCTCTGAGAGTGGTCCAAATGTATTTTACAGTGGCCCTTGTGCTGGCCAAACTTTGCTGGCTTAGTTTATGCCGGACTAACTCAGTTTAGGATTGCACCCTAGATCAGTGATGGCGAACCTATTGGGCTCAGTGTGTCAAAACTTAGGAAACGGCTTAACTTGGCTTTGCTGGTGTGTCATCTCCCCTCCCATTAAAAGAGAAACATTTATATTCAATTATTTAAACAAAAAATACAGTCCAATCGTGTGGTGGTACGTATTTCATAAAGAAACATGTAATAATTAGAAAAATGAAAAATTAGTAAAACAAATTCAGTTTTTGTCAGGTCTTGTTATAGGTTCGCCATGACTGGACTTTGTTCTAAGTATACACAGAATACTTAGTATACTTACGGCAGGTCTTGGACAGATCATCATTCTAAAAAGTGGGTCCCATTGCTAAAAAGTTTGAGCACCACTGTTATAAATGATTTTCACATATAATTTTAGGGACACATATAATGGGAGGAAGTTGGGGAGACAATATCCAGACATTAAACAACAACATGCGGAAGCAACTTTAACACAAAGTATAATACATTTAAAAAGATGAGAGTATACACTATGCAACCAACATCAAAGATACATTTATCTTTGGACAAGGTAGAAAATTGTAATGTGACTGTGACTAACAAATACAAACCGAAGATGGTAGAGATCTGACAAACTTTTGCTTTCAACAACATTGAGAGCAATGACTTCAGCCAGGTGAAGAACCGGAAGAGTCAAATGAGTACATAAAATTTTCTGTAGCTCTTTAACTAAAAGGTCTAGGTAGTATAAGGTGCGTGTCTAAAAATAAAACAGAGAGAGAGAGAGAGAGAGAGAGAGAGAGAGAGAGAGAGAGAGAGAGAGAGAGAGGGAGAGGTCTGTGAACCAATACAGCTCTCAATTTCAATTTGAACTTCGTAAGAAAAGGACACTAGGGCTCAGTGTGTATCGCCTGTGCACTGCAGCAGTGCCAGAGCTCCCTGCTTGGAGGCGGCAACGCAATGCCAGCGGCGGTATATTTACCCCTTCCTGGCGTTGTGCTTATTCCAGGCGGGGCGGGAGGGGTGGAGCAGGGGCTGGGACCGGCGGTGACCATCAGATGCCACCTGATGTGGCCTGCGTGGCCTGACACAGAAGCCCTCATCTGTGTATGGGTAAAATAGCCAGTGCAGAGGCAAGAAGACCTATTGCCTGCCCTATGCCCTTCCTTCTAGGAGCCTCTGGCAGATGCCTGGCTGTGTGTAGTTTGGCCATAACGTTCCCTTTTTGAACAACTCACAATGTGCTGTATCCAGCATGGGGCGGAGCAGTAGGCTTTGAAGGGGAAAAGGGATCTCTTTGAACCTGTGCCAGCGATTTCGTTACTGCAAGTCCTAGGGGACAGGGAGGCTGCTGCCCAAAGGGACAGAATCTGGCATGTGCCATCGTTGCTGGATCTACCCTATCTCGCAGCCTCCCTACTCCCCATTCTACCCCCACCCAGTTAGCCCCCTCATTGCCACCACCCCTGCCCCCTTCCTACTATCTTACTTGCCTTGGCTCGCTCCTTAGTGCACTGTTGGGGTGTGCTATATGGTTGCTTTTTAGCAACCACAACCAGTGGAATGCGCGTTCCACTGGTGGCTTAGCCCAACAGGATTGGGCTGCTAATAAAGCACCTTCACTGCAAATTGCACTGCTCTTTGGACAGGCTTTTGCAAGGGATAGAAACAAATATACTGTTCAGTACTGACCTTAAAATCAGAATGACAAAGCTATTTTCCACATTTACATTTTAAAAATGGCTTTGTCAAATACAATCCAAGACATCTACCATGGCAATTCCGTTCCTTCCCACTCCATCAAGCTGATCCCACTCATACAAAAATGCTCAATAAGGTATCACTGACCATCCTCAAACATAATATTTTGAAAATGTTACTCACAGGTGCTACAACGTTGTCTCTGTTCAAAGCATAGCCAGTTGGGTCCTGTTTAAAGGCATCTCTAATTTCTTCTGGACAGTCATAGTTAGCCCATTCCTCCACATTTGCTGGTAAGGCATCAATTGGGCCTTTCCTCTTAGGCCTCTCTTTAACAAAAGATTGCATCTGCAAATAAGATCCTTTATAAGGAATTCATTTTTCATAGGCTTCCAACACATCAAACTGCAGGGTGATCCCAAGGTGCCATTCTGCATGCACATGGTGTCTTATGCACATGGATGGCTACCTTGTGCTTGAGCACTGTGCGAGAAAAGTGAAACTATTCTGCAATCATCAGAAGTCTGACTGGAAGTGACACATGAAGGAGTTTTTTCTGTGGGAACGCTCAGTATGTGCAAGTCTCTGCCTCAGGAGACCAGACTGGCTTCCTCATTACCACTCTTTCATGGATGATTGAGTAGTAATAATAGTATGTAGCATTTGTATAGTGCTCTTGAGTCTGCAAAATGCCTCATTGTACAGGTGACCTGTGTTATCTGTGGATTCGGAACCACAGATTCCAGCACCTGTGGGTTCCCTGAAATTGTGGGGCCAGCCAACCTGGACCCTCTGGAGGCTCCTCTCGCGTGTACGCCCCTTGCCTCTGGAGGGTATTTGAACCCTGCAGAGGCCACAGGTGTCCACCAATGGCTTCTGAATGACGGCTAGAACAACAACCAAAAGCCACTTCCAGGCATCAGAGGGCCTTTTAAAGGCACAGAATGTTACTTCTGGTTTTGTTAAAAAAAAACCAGAAGTGTTTTTTTTTGTTCTAACCTTTGTCCTGAGGCCTTGTTGTGTGTGGCCTCTGCGGGGCTCAGAACCCAACTGGAGCCTAGGTCCAGTCAGGCCTGGAGGGTGACAGCAGCCTGAAAACCGGATTCCAACATCCGCCATTTTCCTTATCTGCAGGGTTTCCTGGAACAGAACCTCTGCGGATAATGCAGGCCTGCCTGTACTGATCTTGATACTGATCTACTGTTCCTGCTTGGCTTTCCTCTGATGACATTTTTGCATATTGTTCTGTAATTGCAATTAATTTAAACAATTTCTGATTGGCTATTGTCCTGGCTTTTGCTCCTTATGTAGATTTGCTTGAGGGTTTTTGTGTGTGTTTGTTTGAATTGGGTCCTTTTTTTCCAGTGCTGCTGTCATTTGCTTTTAATGGACATTTTATTTATTGTTAGCTTGAGTATTTCCTATTTAGGAGAGGGAAAGTGGGATCACATTTTCGGAATAAATATTCTTTCACTTGCACAGCTTGCAGTGAGTGCTCTCATTCAAGTAAAATTCAAACATTGTGGAACAGCGCAAACAGCCAATTTCCTCCCACTCACCACTTTTTCCCACCACTGAGATCCTTCTTTGTATCCAACCCACCATACAAAAGATAAATGGTACCTGTCTGAGAGATTTTGGGGATTTATCTTTTGAGGATCTATCTTTTGGAGTAGGACTTGTCGGTGACGTCTGAGCAGCAAAAGCAGCAAAAAAGGAACAAGAAAAATACACAGAAATGTCATGCAAAAAATGTTTCTCTCTCTCTCTCTCTCTCTCTCTCTCTCTCACACACACACACACACACACACACACACACACACACACACACACACAAACACGTGTTATTTTTAGTTTAAAAGCTGGGTATAAGGTAATAAATAAATTTAACAAATAAAAGTCTAAGTCCACAAGGGGTAACAAAGGGCTCAGATCCTGGGGATATATACACAGCACTCACTTTAGCCCTTTAACATTCTGTGTCCTCTAGGTTGAAACAGTGGTTCTCAAACTGTGGGTCAGTTTGGTGGTTCACAAAACTGACAGGGCATTCTACGGAATGCACGTTCCTGAATCCTAACTATTTTACTATTCTACTTGGAGTAAACCTCAAATAACTATGTGTAAGGTTGCAGCCTTGTGCTGTTTCCGTCACCTTCTTAGGGGGAAAAATACTTTTATAAATTTTTGCCATAAGAGCAGCCTCTTGCTCACTTTCTTTTTTTCTCCTTGATAGAAATTCCATTCAGCTGAAAAAGGAGGAAAAAAGTAGATATATAATAGCACCACAGAAGCCAAGCTAAGTGCTTGGCTTCTATTCCTCAACCCAAATGCTTGGCATGGGGCTGGGGTCCTCAAAATGGTGGATCGTAATCCACCAGGTGAACTGGAAAGTTCCCCCTTGGCCCAAGAATGAGTGCCCTGATGGTGTGGCGGCGCTTTTGGCACTGCCTGGACCAAGGAGAATTTACACATACCGGGGGGGGGGTCATGCTGGCCTCTGGCAGGGTCCAGGGGCCTCACAGCCCTCTCCACACACCTCCCTGTGCCTTCAAATAGCTCCATTTGTTAATCAGGTTAGGGTTAGGGTCCAATTTAAAACCAGAGGTGGCTCCTGATCAGCAAATGGAGCTATTTGCAGCCATGAAGAGCTGCAAGCCCCCCACCCCCCATCAGAAGCCAGTGCGACTCCCTAGGTATGTGTAAATACTCCTTGGTCCTGGCAGTGTCACAATCTTTGTGGTTCCATTGCAGCCCCTTCCCCGCCCATGCAAACACTGGTTCTCAAAGTCCGAGTAGGCCTCTGAGGACCACTGGCATGGAGAATAGGATAACATTCCCATTCCTACTTATGTCATTAATGAAGAGAGGTGCAGGAGGCTGACAGGGTGATTATCTGTTAAGCCGTTTGGGGGTGGGGGAAAGTGAGGGAAGTAATGTTGCCATCTGACTACATTTGGTGCCTGCTTCTCCTTTTCATGTCTCATAGGTGATCAGCACTGCCAGGGCTCACACGACAAATCTTTTTGCTATTGCATGCTAGTTTGTGGATATAAATCCACAGAAGCCGTTTACATTGCTTGTACTGTGTTTCCATACTACCTACACATTTCTCACTGGTTTGGGATATATGTGAACTTATAGAGAAGCGTTACAGGAATTCACAGAACTCTTCCATCATAGCCCAAATAATTTCCAGAAATTATTACTAGAGAACTATCGGTTTGTAATGCATTTCTTTGGAGAAAAAGTAAGCTTTTCACATAGAGCAGTGCCTTACTGATTTTACTTCTTTTTTCCCCTGTTTTGGTGAGGCTTTTGCATCTTTTGCCCCCTGTTTTGGTGAGGTTTTTGCATCTTTTGCCCCCTGTTTTGGTGAGGTTTTCGCATCCTTTTTCGGTGAGTGTTTCCCATGCCTGCTCGAAGCAGCTCCCAGAGTTGGTGAGGTTTTTGCCGATGACTTTAAAAAAGATCCTGCTGATGACAGTGAAACCTGGACAAAAATAGTTACATTTTTACAGAAAAAAAAATCTACAACAATAGTAGTATTTTTCTACAATTAGAACACCGCAACACCAAAAATACAACATTGGTTAAGAAATCTGCCATAGGAATTTTGTGATGTGTAGTTGATAGTTACCTTCATTATTTTTTTTATAAAGTGCTAACCTATAATTAAATACAAGTTAACGTACTTGCCAACTTATTCAACATCAAACTGTATCCTGCATTAACTGGGGCCCATCATTCATAGATCTGTGAAAGTGCCTATGGCACTATTCCTATCCTTCTTCTTCCCTGACAATGAAGCTGCGCCAAGATGGATTTTGCGGTTTCGAGCTGGGGTTTGTGTGTGATGCAATCGGAGAGGGAAGTAAGGTAAAGTTTTGCTTACCTTACTTCCCTGTGCTGTGGTCTCTTATGAAACTGAAACAGCCTCTGGTACTGCTCCAGTTTGCGGAAGCAGTTCTAAAATGGTCACCCATGGCATGCTGGGCGCACCTCAAGGCACCTGTTTGCAACACCGGAAGAGCCTGTCACCAACCCCTTCACCTGACAGCCTAGTCTGGCTAGGATTGGGTTGTGACTTATATTCTGTCTTATTTTTAAGAGACATCCATGAGATGAGGTGTAAAGGTACTAGACAATCTTATTTTCAGGGAACCTATGATAGACTCAAAGACAGTGGTGTAGATAGATCATTTGACACCTGGGGCCAAAAATAAATTTTTGACACAAACCACCCTTCCAATTCAACAAATTTATTTATTTAGTTAGTTTATTTTTTCACAGTTTTATACCACCTTTCCTCCAAGGAGCTCAGGGTGATGTGCATGGTTCCTTCCCTTTGTTTGCCCCCCTCAACAAGGTAGGTAGGTAAGGTAGGTAAGGCTTGTGAGGTAGGTAAGGCTGAGAGATAGTAATAGTCATGACATGAAACAAATAATAATAATGGCCAGAAATGCAGTTAATATTTCCCCACAAGCAACAGGTGAACGTCAGGGCCCCCCCCCATGCTATTTCTCCCCTGTACATAGTACACAGTGACATACTGCCCCTGAATCTGGTGGTTCAATGTAGCCATCATGGTTATTGACCATTGACAGATTGTAGTCCACCATGAATGTTTAGAATCCACTTTAAAAGTCATCTAAACCAGTGACCAACAACATGCAAACTTCTCACCAGTTTCCTCACAAGGTGAGGTAATACATGGTGTCACCCCATTAACTTTATTCATTTTACTATAGAACAGTACATGTCATCCAACAAATCAATAACCAACAAAAAACTAGTGGCCAACTTGATGACACACAACTGAACAGGAGTTCTAGTATTAGCCCTGATACATGGAAAAGGGAGCTGACTCATAAAATCTCATTAGTTCCACTCTGTGTCATAACTTCTCATAAGCTCACAGAACATGCAATGTCCTTGCGTTGGCGCTACGTCACTAGTGCCGATGCAGGCGGTGCCAAGTGCACACCCTCATGTTGGCACTAGAGCTCTCAAGGCCAACACCACCAGTAGGGTTGGCCCAAGAGTGCCAACGGAGATCCTCCTTTGTGCCAGCCGAACATGGCTGGCACAAGGGAGGTTCTGGGAGGAGGAAGGGAGGGCGGCAGTGATGTCATCCGTCAGCGCCAACAACCGGAATGCATGGTTGAGTGGCAGCTCCCCGCCTCCCTGCGCCTGGAATAGCTCCATATCGGAGCGAATCAAGTGCAGGGAAGGGTGGGAGGGCAAAAAAGCGTGTGGCATCTGTTGTGCAATGGCGCCCCGTCGCAGCCCATCCTCGGAAGAAGCAGTACGGCGTTCCGGACCGTCCTGCCCAGATGACATCGCTGGAGGGCGGGTGGGCGGAACTGCATGGGAGTGGGCAGGTCAGTGGTCGTGCTGGCCCAGGGAGAGGGCTGGGCTGGGATGCAGCTGTTAGATATAGATTTAACAAAATAGCAGGCGCAGATCCGAGAAGCCCTACAGAGAGGCTGGAGCCTCCCCTGGGGCAATGGGACGAACGTGCCCTTCCCCCAGGGAGGCTCCATAGTGCACCTAAGGTGTGCTGGATTTGGTGCAGACCTACCGGCCTCGCCAATCCAGCACAACTCTATAGATTGCACTCTATATACCTCACAGTGGCCCACCAGATGTCTCAGATAGCATACACTGAGTATATTGAAGTACACTAAGGAATTACTACATATATCTTCTCACCTGCCAAATGCGAATCACATAAGCGTACGCCATCAGACAGTGATGCTGATGAGAAGGCGAACCATGACCAGAAATGACAGCCATTAGAGTATGAGCTCTGACCAAAGCTTCTAACTGCTTTATACTTTTAAAATCCTCAGTTGTAATTTGATGATTTGAATCTACGGTCAGAAGTAACAACAGATGATACTGCTATTTTTTTTCCATTTAAAAACTTGCAACTACGCCACAGCATGCCAAATGTCTGACAAAGCAGATTTTAAATGTCTATTATTCAAAAGACAATGAAAAAAATCCAGTTAACAGAACAACACAAACAAAAGTCTAATACTGACATTACTTATTCAAAATTATACAAGGACGTATTTAAACACATACCATTCTCATCATGGCTTCTTCTGCTAGGGATTAGATGTAACAAAATAGATATTGCCCAGTCCAGGTGTTTAATAGAATCACTAAGAGGAAACTGGTTGCAATACAGCCATTCTGCAAATCCTAATATATTATCAACTTTCTTTAATTCAGATTCTTTTTTCTATTGAGAGACAGGAAATGCATCATTACGCAAGTTGCTGTTGAGAAACATTTCAAATTCCTTTTCAGAGCACCAATAAACTTCAATGCCGAGCAAGCAGATCTTAGACAAGCAATCTACATTCCCAAGTTATCTTGTAAACACAACAGTAAAATAACATTTCAGTCACATTTTATCTGTCATAATCACTCTAAAAAAGATGGAAGACATTGAAATTAGCATAATGTGTTATAGTATAAATAGAAATAATGAAGGCAAGAGAGATAGTACTATCAATCTCTGGGCAAAGTGCTTTGATTAAGCCAGACACAAATAGGTACATAAATATGGGAAAAATTAAATGTTAAATAACATAATCAAAAACTGGGAATGCGAGAAGCGGATTTGAACTCCCAACTCCCAATGATGCTATAATTAGTGTCTAAAATCAGATACTCTAAAGATGTCTTCAAAATGGCTATCAAAAACTGAAATATAAAAATTACTCAGTGGAATCCCTGGGGGTGGGGCAATGGGGTAGGGCAAATGCCCCAGGAGTGCCACACTGGGGGGGCCAGCGCCATGCCACCATGCCCCCACCCACTCACCCAGCCCCACCCCTGTGGAACACACTTGGCTAGTTATTTTCCCCTCTGGGCCATTCGGAAGGTTGCTGCTTTCAGAGCAGCCCAGCCAGAACCACACCAAGACTAGTTGCAAGCTTTCAGCCAGTTTTGGCGCAGTTCTGGACTGTGTCACCCTGAGGACAGCCACCTTCTTCCCCTTTAAGAAGGGGGAGGAAGACAGCTGATACTGGAGTAATTGCGGTGATGTGATTATGTCACCACAATTACTCCTGGTCAAGGGGGAAGCTAATTTTGCCTTGCCTTGGGGCAGGAGATCCACTGAAATAACTAATAATCTCAGAAACTATTTTCAGAATTCTAATCTTATATTTAAAAATTAAGGCAGATACAGACCTGTAAAACTGCAATTGCATTTTGGTAACAGGATAACTGCCCCACAAGATCTGTTGACACAAAAGCCAGACGATGCCACATGCTTGACAAATAGTCTTCACTTTCATCTTTGAATTTCTGAATTTCCATTATATAGTTACGTCCAAGTCTAGCTTTCACCATTATCAAATGTTTAAAAATTGGACTGGAAAAAATAATTTTATAAAGTCTATCAGTGACAATATAAATTGAGACAATGTGACCTCTTTTCTCTTACTACTGTGGGAGTCACAAGTCAGCATCTATAAGCACAACTATCTCTATAAATGATAGGCAATTCTAACCCAACATCAGTATGTGAATGAATATGTCAGAACAATGGATTGCATCTGAACTTGTGTGAGATGAACAATACCTCTAAACAGGGAATTTCCTGACCCTTTCGCTCATGCCATCTCCTTGGGCTTCACCACTAAAACTGCCTTCAATAGACTCTCAAGAACAGTAGAATAAGATATAATGGCCCAGAATGGGATGGGAAATCCTTAGAAACTATGTGGAAACCCCTTCCACAGTGAGGAGGAGGGATGGGATAGATTTCTTGCCCATATATGCACAAATCTACTTGCACAAATTTAGATCCAACCAATTTATATGCTTTATGAAATACCAGTTCAGGACATTGTTAGCTGTCTTGTGACTTGTTACTGAACACTGACATTATGCAGAAAATTAAGTGATATCAATAAAGTCAGAGGAACAGTACATTAAGATTTGTATATTACGTTTTTGAACCTTGAATGTACTTTGGAATGAGAACTATGCTCACAGAAGGACCTTTTCATGCGTGGAAGGACCTCTTCCATGAGCAGAACATTCCTTTTAAGAATGGGATTTTCTTCCTTTCACAAAGTAAACACCTGGAATATAATCCATTTACAGTCCAATCCTAACTTGCACTGGAATAGGGAGGCCAACTGGCCTGCAGTGTATCTAGCGCAGATGAGGAGGTGGCTGTGGCACAACTCGAAGTAAGGGAATATTTACTCCGTGTTCTGCGCCAGCCACCCCTATGGAGCTACTTGGATCTGTACCAGTGAAATTGCTGATGCAAATCCAAGTAGCCCAGTGTAAAGCCAGGCTGGCCAGGAGGTGTGGGAGTATCTGGACTGAGGCTGGTCTCAACCCCTTCCCAGGCCCATTCCACCAACCGGCCCCCTCTCTTGCCACTCTCTCCCACACTCCACCAGGGGCCTGGATCTTGTGTGGGGCAGCTGGTGCGTTGGCCCAGTCTTCTTCATAGTAGTCACTTTTAAAACCTGGAGGCCACAAACATGGAGGCATGCACAAGCAACTGAAATTGTGTCCACGGAGCAGCTTGGACATGGCACAAGTGAGATGGACAAAGAGTATGGGAGGAAAAAATAGATGAAAGCCCAACTCTGTGCAAAGATGCACTCCCAAGCTTCTTTGGATCTGGCCAATGTGTAAAAAGATACACTACAGAGGAACATACCATGGGTAACAACATCTCAGCAGACAAAAACTCATAGTATTAAAGGGATCACCTGGCAAGGTTATTTAGAAAGCTAAAGAAATACAGTAACAGCAGTTCTGTGGAGTTTACTCACAGTGTTCACAGCATTGCAAAGGACTGTAAGTGTTCATAGAACTTCAGTTTAAGTCTTCCTGTTTTTAGAAGTAGGCAGAATGTGGGATGCAGGGGAGCGGCAGGGGAATGCAAGTATCTTGTTGTCCTGCCTGCTCCCCAGAAGCGTCTGGTGGGCTACTGTGAAACTAGATGGGCCTTTGGCCTGATCTAGTTGGGCTTTTTTAATGTTCTTATTCCATTTGTCCTTTTTACCCTTTCTACTGTATGCGACTGCAACTAACAAGCTCCAAGACATATACTGGCAAAGTCACTGTCTTGGTTCAGGTCCCAATCCTATTCAAATTTCCAGCAATAATGCATATGTGCCAACTGGGCATGCATTGTATCCTATGGTGTGTATGTGTGGGAAATTACAGAGCCTCCTCAATGTAAGGGAATATTTGTTCAGGGCTGCAGCATGGTTGCGTAGGCGTTGGGAAGTTAGCTAGGGTTGGTCCCGCCATTGATAAATCTATACTAGTGGTTCTCAATGTGGGCCACTGAAGGGGCACAGGGAAGAAATGGAACATTAGGGGGCACGGGCACAGCACGTTTCTGAGGGCACCACCCAGGTGTGTGATGAATTTGTCACAAGGATCACATTTAATAAAGTACCAAGTATCCGAATAATTCTTGTTAGCAGGCCTTATGCTGCTACTATACATTTTATGTCTTTAAGAATGGTCTTTATTACTTAGAAATGAAGTACCAATTAGACAAAACAATGCAGATGGCAAAATACTAACTAACAGTGGCTACACAGAGATAAATGAGGCCCAGAATGGGACAATGAGCAAAAAGAAAAAAAAGGCTGCGAAACCCTGAACCATATCATGTCGTCAATTATTGTAGACAACCTTGCCCTCCCCACAATGTAGTGTGCACCCCCTTGCCCTCTGCGGGCAGAAGAACAGCTTATCTAAGGAGCTTTCTTAACTAAGAAAAATTTCCATTTTGAACTAGCCACATTTATGAACTCAGGGAACTATGGTATATGCTTTCTGTGAACGCACCAGGATCAACTGTACTGCACAATTCTGTAAACAATAGAGAACCACCTGTATGGAACAAAAGAACTTTAGAAAAAGAAGTTCCTGAACATTCAGCATTTTGGATTGTGGTTGTGGTATCTAAAATTAATGCAGCCATAGCATTCTATATTAGAAAATCTGTATAAAACGTGTCCATATAACTTACAGTCTGTGCTTAGTTCGAGGCAGCAACTGAACAGCTTCATCTAAGACTTTGAGTCCGGCCTCCCAATCATTTTTATCAGCATATACTTGGAACAATAATACATACAAGAATGTCCTTAAGGTCAAGTCCTCATCAGCACCTTTGAAATACATTAAGACAATATTTTGGTAATACAGATTTGAGGCCGCCTACTCACAAGCAATCGTCCTTGCACAAAGACAGGAAATTACCTGGATAAAAGTGACCATCTGATGAGCTGCTGCTTTGAAATTCAGCTGTAGGCCACTGATGCAAATATATCATATGTTCAGGGTCCTAAATGAAGAGATGTGAGAAGCGGTGAAGGAATGTTTATGAACAGTGACAACCCTCTTGACAAAGCGATGCTCTTTAAAGGTAGTGAAAAGACTAGTTGGTTGAGAGAAAGATGTATGGCAGACTGAAGAAACAGGAAGAGCTGTACTTTCCTGGTAGAAGTCCAGGGGCAGGCAAGAGGGGTTTGAGAACTCCTAGTGAACCAAGGAGTTAGGAGGACAAGGAAATTGGGGGGGGTGTGCATTTATATATTAGAAAATGCCCCACCAAAGCAGGACATTCAGATTCTCATTGTAAGTTTCACTCACTGATACCAACTAACTAGCCAACATTTTGTCTCTGGGTTTCAACTGTCTGAAAACACAACTTGTAGAAGTAAAGTGCTAGCTGTAAGGTGCTGCTATTCATTACCTGTTTATTTTTGGCTTCAGCTGCTTTCATTATGCTCTTGAGAATGATTTCAGTTGGCTTTTTAAGCTGCTGTCTGTCTACTGAAGAAGCAATGAATGGTAAGCATGCATTCCAGAAGTGTCTAGCTGCTATCATAGCAAGGCCAAGATTTTCAGCTTCTCCTGCATACCTTGAAAAGGGAAATCACAATAAACAAATATCTGCTGTACTAAGGAACCAACACTTATGGCCCAATACCATCTACCCCCCCCCACACACACACCCCAATGCAGCTGCATCACCAGAATGAACTTCAAACAAACAAAACGAACAGCTCTTACGTTATGCCAACTTTTAAACTGGATAATTTAAAGGCCCAAACCTATGCAGCTTTCCAGCACTGATGCAGCTGTGCCATCGGGCCTGTGCTGCATCCTGCAGTGGGAGGACAGTCACAGACGCCTCTTCAAGGTAAGGGAACATCTGTTCTCTTACGTCAGGGCTGCACTGTGGCTGCATCAGCACTGGAAAGTTGGATAGGGTTAAGCCGTTAGGGCACAATCCTAACCAACTTTCCATCACTGACATAGCTGTAACAATGGGGCATGTTCTGCCTTCTGCAGTGGAATAGTACATATGGAGGCCACCTCAAAGTAAGGGAATGTTTGTTCCCTCACCTCTGAGCTCTACTACCCTTACCCTGGGGCTGGAAAGTTGGTCAGGATTGCGCCCTTCGTCTCTCACAGGCCAAATCCTATAAAATCCCCCTGCCAAGTAGCTTGTCACCAGAGCAAGTGCTGCATTCTGCAGGAGTGGGGGGGGCAGTCCCAGAGTTTCCCTTCCCCACATAAGGGAAAATTTGTTCTCTTGTCGGGGCAGGGGGAGAAGCCTGCCCTTTAAGCATGAAACAGCAATTTATTCGGAGTAAGTCGGAGTGGACATGAGAATGTAGATCAGGGCCAGAAAGGGAGATGTTGGTTGTCAGTGCCATCCCCTTCCTAGCCTCGACAACCTCCTCCCTGACCCAGTCTCTGCCCCATTCTTCCCCCTGCCTGATCCCTACTGCTGGACCTTGGTCCCTCGCCACTCATGGCGGCAGCATCACATTTGGTGACTACCATAAAGTACACTGCGCCATCAGAGGACTAGTTCCAACAGCATAGTGTGCCCACAGGATTGGGCCATTAATCTGAATATAATGCAGCCCACTCAGTAGCCTCTGCATGACTTCACAAAATCTGATATCGTATTTGCTCAATGATGCAAGTATTTTAACCCATTCGAGGAAGTATTTATTTTATATAATGAAAACAAGGTCTAAATCAAATGTCTGGTTTTGTTTAAAAAATGTCTTTTCAATTTTAAAGAAAAAAATAGCAATTCTGGATTTCATTCAAAAATATTTAATAGATTCCCACAGTTTTGTTTTCAAAAACCATTTTCTCTTAGCATATTTTTTTCAAATAATCCTAATATGTTGTTAAGAATATTAATGTGAGAAATGTTGCTAATTAAATACATATTGCCAATTTCCTTAATATTAAATATGATAAAATGTTGAAGTGTGTGATTTGTTGTTCCAATACATAAACAATTGCTGGTGTTCATTGAAACAATTACACGTCTTCTTTTCTTGAGCTCTGAAGGCTTTTGTTCAACTACAATTGAATACGCATTACATTTTTCCTTCCAGTCCTCAGTTGCGAGTATGTCACTTTCCCTTCAGTACTCATTGTAAAGAATTCTACTTGCTATTTCCATGCAAGAAAGCAGCTCTCAACATGCATTATTTACAGGGTTTACATATTTCAATAGAAATATTGAAGTGTCCAGAGATGTAGTCATTCCAATTACCCTGTTGCTGTACTAAAACTAGTTCAATATTTCTTAGCGAAAGGATAATCTACTATAAATGGTAATAAGTTCCTATTTTGTCTTTTACATCTCCAGCATAAAGGATCACAGGTGTCGATAATTTCATATAGGTTTTGAGGCATTATATACCATCTGGCCATCATTTTGTAGCAGTTTTCCCTTTGGTTAGCACAATATGAAAAATTAGCGCTATATTTCCAGATGTTTTCCCAAATGTCAAAACTTATTGGTTGACCTAGATCGTGGACCCAATTTACATTTAAATGTAAAAAAAATACATTTCATTACTTGTCTGCTTTGCAGTAATATTCTAAGAGCCCAATCCTATGTTTTACAGTAGTCAGAGTCAATGAAAGAGGTGCTTTGACAACGGCTGGTCTAGATTGGATTGGGTTCTTAACAGTACTTTATAATTGTTTTGATATTAATGCTGCAATCCTAAACATATTTACTAAGGTGTATGTACCATTAAAATGTTTATGATTTACTTCAGAGTAAAAATGCATAGAACTGCTTTGCAAATGCTTCTTACTGCATAATGCAGGGGTCTCAAAACTACAGCCCAGGGTCCAAAGCTGGCCCAGCACAAGATTTTATCTGGCCCACAGTAAATTACTTGACATTTTTACAGATTGTATATCATTTCTCAGTTTAAGCATGGCAATGGTTTCTTTGTAAATGTCACATTTCTCTTGTATTCTGAATTGTACCATGCTGATTACAAAAAGATCCAAGGAAAACATATTCATTCATCTAAACTTCATTAATTCATACATAAAACTGATTTTTTCTGCCTGTGAAAATGCGTAACATATAGGATATGGCCAGTAGTGTCATTCACAAACGAGCTGCCGGAACGCGAGGTGGGACTTACCGCCTGATTGGCTGCCCGTTCGTGACGCGTTGCTGCCTGCCCGACCGCCACATGGGCACCCCTGGCTTTGGAGGGGATGCCCGCTTGCTTCGGGGGCGCGCTGGGTGCCTAGGCGAGCCGCAGAGGGGCACGCCACCTGGAGGGATCTCCCGCGGCAGGTGGACAGGCGGCGACGCGTCACGGACTGCCTGTCAATCAAGCGGTAAGTCCCGCCTCGCGTTCCGGCAGCTCGTTTGTGAATGACACTACTGGATATGGCCCTTGAACTAAAATGATTGGAGACCCCTGGCCGAATGTTATAACTGTTTATTTATAAGTCAACTCCTTAAAAAGGAAATATTGGTCCTGTAACTTTCTTACATAGAATTTGTATTTGAAGGGATTCTCACCAGTATGTGTTTGTAGCATGCTTAACTTCAATCAATCACTATCAATCACTAGTATTTATATACCGCTTTTCAACACAAAGTTCACAAAGCGGTTTACAGGCAAATAACATTAAAGTTAAATGGCTCCCTGTCCCAAAAGGGCTCACAATCTAAAAGAATGGAGAACACCACCAGCAACAGCCACGAGAAAGACACTGTGCTGGGGTGAAGAGGGACAATTGCTCTCCCCCTGCTAAATATAAGAGGACATCACTTGAAAAAGTGCCTCTTGCCCAGTTAGCAGGGGTATTTTGCTATTTATGTACCTAGACAGAGTGATACATGGGTGGATGTACTGGATATGTGTATCTATAAAGATTGTTTTCTTTCATTACCTAATATTCTCTTAAACTCCATTAGGACTGAAATCCAAAGCACAGATTACTATATTCGACCCTTAACTGGGCTCAGCCTACATTTACATTTATCCCTCATTATTAACTAACTTCCCAGTAGAGAGTAGTGTTATCCTGGTTTGAATCTTATTCTCTAATATATCCACAATTGAGCCAGCAAGGATAAAATGCTTCTTATATAATAACTCAATTTTTCTGCATTTCTTGTCTATTCTAGGAACTGCATGGTAGCATTTGCATAGTAATAAAGATTAATATTTGATATTGGCAGTCCTTCTTTCTAATTTCCACCCTGACTTACTTTCTTAATTGCTGTTGTTTTTTGTTTCTTTAAAAAAGAAATTTCATGACCAGTTTTCACAATTTTTTTAAAAAACAAGAATGTTTTAAATATGTTGGAAAATAAAGGATGACTTTGTGGTTGGACCATTATTTTCACAATTTCAGTATAACAAAATAAATTTTGTTGTTGAAAAAGGCGCCTGAGAGGGGACATGATTGAGACATACAAAATAATGCACGGAAGGGATACAGTCGATAGAGGGATGTTATTTTCCCTCTCTCAGAACATCAGAACCAGGGGGCATCCGCTAAAACTGAGGGTTGGGAGAGTTAAAACAGATAAAAGGAAGTACTTTTTTACCCAGCACGTAGTTAATCTGTGGAACTCTTTGCCACAGGAGGTGGTGATGGCACCTGGTCTAGATGCCTTTAAGAGGGGATTGGATGGATATCTGGAAGAAAAGTCCATCGTGGGCTATAAGCAATGATGAGTTGTAACCTCCTTACATTAGTAGTAGGCTACTTCAGAGTACTGGGTGCAAGGGAGTAGCAACGGGATCCAAGTATTTTGTTGTCTCATGCCTCCCTGGGGCACCTGGTGGGGCCGCTGTGAGATACAGGAAGCTGGACTAGATGGGCCTTAGCCTGATCCAGCAGGGCTCTTCTTATGTTCTTAAATTTGTCGCATAATCCTATGAATGATTAGTAAAAAAGTAAGCTCCAATGTGTTCAGGGGGGCTAACTCCCAGAAAACTCTGCATAGGATTGTAATCTAAAATCATAGAGTTGGAAAGGACCTTCAATATAATCAGTCTAACCTCCTGCTGATGCAGCTTGTCTCTATTTACTCCAGTATTCCTTCAGTAGTTACATTTTAAAATAGTTTCTTAGATTTTTTAAAATAGAGATGGTTGTTAAAATTCATCTGTATAACCTACAGGTTCTGGTTGGCCATATAATGGAACCTAGTGGTACCACGCAGTGGCGGTCCTGCCATTAGCCCGGGGGGGGGGGGAGAAATGTATCTGTTTGACAGGCTGTGCAGCATCCCTGGGCCCTCCGGAGGCCGTCTGAAGCCGCCAGAAGCTGTTTTACAATACTGGTTTTTGTCAGAAAACTGGAAGTATTCTTCAAAAGCTGCCCAAAAGTGTTAGAATGCTAGAAGGGAAAGTGTTAGAAGGGACGTCACACAAGGTGCCAGAATACATGAGGTGAATGTGGGGTGGCAGTCTGTGTGTGAGGGCGGCAGTCTGTTCCCTGGCCCCGGGACAGCATGTGGACCAGAACACGACTGGTACCAAGGGCCCAGGGCAGCCCACTGGGCAGTGATGAGGCTATTCTCCTAATGCCACTGGAGTACCACCACCTGCTGCTTTCCTCTCCCCAAGTCCCTGCTGTCCTTTCCAAAGGCAGGGAAGCAATCTGCAGGGGAATTGATCAGGAGGTGGTGGTAACAGCAATCCAGAGGATAAGAGGTGGTAGTCATGATTGGAGTATGTGTGCGTGTGTGTAATCTGAGAACTATTGGGGTAGAGGGTGAAAATTGCACTGTGTGCATTATATAACACAAGGAAGGGGCAGGACCAGTGGTGGGATTCAGGGGGTTCGCCCAGGTTCTATAGAACCGGTTGTTAAATGGCCGGGCCCCACCCACTCGCTTACCTCGGCTGGCTTCGGGTTTTTTTTTGCTCCGGCTATGACGTCATAGAACCGGTTGTTAATTTATTTTGAATCCTACCACTGGGTAGGACCAGGACTTTGTCCCAGGTACCATGAGGTTTAAGGCTGGACTTTTATAGACCATTTACTTAATTGATAACCCAGATTTTGCTCTTGCTTCATGTCATTTTGTAACTATATAATTACTGCTTCCCTGTAATAATTGAAAATTGAGTGAGGACTGCTCCAGACACTTCTCAAGACATGACTCAGATATTTATATTGATTGTATTTACTCTTTTTTTTATGTTTTTAATTTGACTGTGAGCCATCTTGGTTCTTTATTGTAAGGTGAGACAGAAATGCTTTAAATAAAGAAATGAGTAAATAAATTTTTAGTGCCTTACACAGAGGGCTAATTGAAAGGCAAGTATTTTTCATGAGCAAAGAAAAAAGCCTACATGTCAATCAAGAATTCATGAGACTTTAAAAAAAATAATTTTTCACACTACCACCTACAAAATTTCATTAAACCCCATCAAATATTTTTGTTTTCAAATGAATGCTATTGGTTTTATAGACATAGAATATTCTAAGCGGGTAAAAAGTTGTAGACTTGTATCAAGCCTTTCAGTACAAAAGGAGTTGCATATTTTTGGGATTTATACATTTGCTGTTTGAAGAGAATCTCAAAATTGTTTGCTGAGCTCTAAACTTACCATGCACTTTTAACAAAGGAATTTGATGCTACTAAACGCAAGTGTTTTTTCCCAGCTAAGTTTTCCATAAGACTCTTCCCCTGTGCACAAGCAGCGATGCTTAGCATTTCGTTTCTCAACATGTAATCACTCCTGCAATAAAATCACAAAACCATTTGCAGCTAAACTTTTGGTAATGTAGACAAAAAAAATCTGGTTTTTAAAGTATTTGGCCATTACAGAGTATTTGCATACTGTGTAGTATACGTGGTCTGTAGAGGAATTTCTACTAACGTCCTCTGAAATAAGATCTTAAATAAATTTAATACATTTGAATTTATTGGTACCATCTGAACATTCAAAATTTTCTATATCAATGGCATACCTTGCTACAATTCACAAAAATCTAAAATTCAGAAAAATCTACACTAGGATTCAGAAAAAATCTAAAAAAAGCCAAGTCAGACAGAAGAAACCATTTTAAATCAATAAAGAGCTGGATGTCATTCTATGTGCTAATTTGCCATTGAACCTATAGTTTTGTCTGCCTGTTTCTCCATATGAAGATAAAGCACTGCAATTGCAAGGTGCTGATTAGAAGCCTCAATTAAACACACACACACACGCACACACACAAATTTTACAATAGAAAATAACTGGGTGCTAAAGTAGGCAAAATTGTTCATGTTTACTCACCACCATTTGTGACCACAAGGAAAAATTATCCCCAAGGACAGCACTTGACTGTGCTGACAAATATTGTCTACAGCAACAGGGACATGGGGCAAGGCATTGCGTTGGTGTTAGGGTATACTGCGTCTCACCACATGTTTCCATTACATATAGAGGGACTATACAAAGGGAACTCCTGTATTTAGTTAATATATCAGTTATGAAATCCATGCAGGGAACCTATAAAAGCCACATTTGTGATGCTTGTAAGTACAGGAAGGTATGAGAAACTGTCATGATGGTGTACCACAAAAGATCATGACGTTATTTTTATTTGAAGCCAGGATAGAAAGAAAAATAATTCCTCCCTTATTGGACATAGGGGAATGCATGGGTTCAGAGCTAGCCTGAGCACAATTAGGATTCAATCCTGGCTCTGTGTGATGTCTGAACAGGGTCACAGATTCTCACAGGTTACTGCATTTTCAAACATCACAACTGAGGCCTCTGTTAGCTATGTTTGAACTTTTGATTGGTACAGATGCACCACCCAATGCTATACTACTGCTGCTGCTGCTGACTAGCATATGCCATGACTCATAGCATATACCTGCAGACATAGGCTCAATGACAGATGCCGCCAGTACACTACCCAGCCAGATAGGGCTGCATATCATGGTGACAACATGCCAGTGTACCGTAGGCATCACCACAACTCCTGAAGGCAGACAAGCCAAAACAGAGCAGAGATGTGAGCGGGCTGAGTGGGACTTGGAAAAAGTTGATGAATGCCATATCCCAAGTGCCCAAAGATGAGGCCAATTTTGGTGGTATCTTAGGAGAGGAAAGGGGTAGTAAGTTTTAGAACAGAGGGGATAGGATCCAGTGTGTACCATTTCCTCCGGTTCCACTCCTTCTATCTCCTTCCTGCCCCTGGTTTCTCCCGCCCAGTTGCATCCTCAGTCCATCCACTCCTTCCCCACCCAGCATCTCTGATTTACCAAAGGGTGTGGCAGGATCCAGGGATGGAGCTGCATGCTGCAACCTCTTGCAACACCATGCACAAAATAGCCACTGTCGGAGCTCTGCGGCCATGCCATTGGCAGTCATTTTATACCAATGGAAGTCACTTCCGCTGTCATAACCTGCACCTCCCGACAGCCCAATCCTGGACAGAATTCTTCTTCTAAATGTTAGCTTCTAACTATGGTTAAAGATCAGAATCACTCCATCCATGCTTGACCAATGGGTGTAAAGAAGGTTTGGAAGGAAAAAAATTTTTTTCCTCAACTGCTCTCATATCCAATTTGTTAAATATGTTATGGAAACATTGCTCACACACTACTAATATCAGCATAACTCTTGTTTTGATGTTTAGACTCCATACTATCAGCGCCTTTGATATTCTAAAGAAGCACAATGTCTAACAATTCATTCATGTACTGGCCTGACACCTGTTAAAATGTAGGGTAATAACATTAGAATAAGCTGACTACTGATTTGGTCTATTCAGTTCTGCTTATGGGAGAATCTGGGGCATCCAAGTTCACCGTAGGATTTCCTGTCCATTTACATAAACGTCCACAGTAGGTTTTCTTGCAGAAACAGCACATGGTCATTTTGTACACCATCTGCAAAAGCCTGAAGTACCAGCCTGAAGTGTCAGCAGATTTAAGCTCAAGAGCCTTTCTGTCCTGGCTTGGGTGTTCTCATTTTCAAGATGGACTTCAAGCAGCTTGGAAGCCTGACTTTTGTCACAGTAATCATATTCAGGCTCCATAACTCATACATAGATTTCTTTTAAATAAAAAATTTCAACTTTTCAATAGGTTAACCTATTGTATTGAAATTAATAGGACATCAATTACTTATGATTAATCAATTTTAACAGCGCTTAGTCAGGATTCATTTTCTTAGGATGTATCCCAGTTTCCTCCATGTTGTGTCAACATTCAGTTCGGAGAATTTCTAGACATTCAAGGAATACAAACAACACAGTCAGTCCATTTTATGCGTGAATTTGCTATCTGTGAGGGGCAGAATTGCTACTTACTTCACTTTATGTGCCTCTGTCCTTGCTTTCCACTATGCAGAGACCTTCCGAAAGCTGCAGGGATCTTCAGAATGCCACCTGTGACCAGTGCGGACCCCTTTAAAATGGCTGGCAGAAGGGGTCCATGCTGGTTGCAGGTGCCATTCTGAAGATCTCTGCAGCATTCAGAGATTTCTTGACGCTGTATTCTGCTGCACTTCTTGCTGCAGAGATCTTTTGGCACTTCTTGCTATGCTCTGGCTTCCTGAGGGTCTCTGCTGGATTCTTCTGAAGGCACATAATAAGGTACCCCTTTCAACTAAACCCTAATTTCAACTACACCCTTTCAACTAAACCCTAATAACAACTAATATGCTATCTCGGAGGATTTCCAGGAATCTAACCCTAGTGGATAATGAGGACTGACTAAACAGATATCATCTTTGTAAAATGAAGGATTCTACATTAAAATTCAATCTCTTTTCCTACAAGTTTGACTGAAAACATACATATATGAAATAAAGAGAAGTAAATTCATTTTAATAAATTGTTATATTTGCTGAGAATCAAATTGCAGGTCCTCCTACTTTTCTCCCATGGGGAAAATGCAGCTGAAGTGGGAGAGAGATGAATATGAAAACAGAGCAGGGAAAGATTGAGCAACTCCTCTCAACCTGCAAATCTTTCATGAAATATTACAATCTCCTGTAGCTGCTTTTCATTAACAAAAATGTTGGAATGAAGCTTCACGCGTATTTATGTAATTTTGTAGCTTGACCCATAGTCCGCTTCCAGTCTTAACAAAAATCAAAATGATGCAATAATGAGTCTGTCCTTTAGAGGTCAGTAAAGTTCTATTTGTAATATTGAGAAGGAAATTACAAGTTCCCCCCCCCATATTCCCTCTAATATAGACTTTTCAATGCAACAATAATAACAATGTTTTTATACCAACTTTCTCACTTACACTCACAACACATGAGAGTCTTACAGAGTCAAGGGGGTTCACATACAAAGATCCATAAGTAAAGGTACTTATAAATAGCATGAAGAATTCTTGGCTCAAAACAATTACATGAAAGATTAAGTGCTACATCCATTCAGTGTTTCATCACAGGCTGAAGCCATCGCTCTTTTCATTCGCATTTACTGAGTTCTTAATAATTTTGTTGTGTTGTCTGATGTTTGGTGCTTATAGCCTTGGGTTATTAATTTACTGTTGCTGGGTTTTTTAACCATGCATGTGGAAGAAAGGCAAGATAAAATAGCAATATATTTTCTAATAATAGCAATAATAATGCTCCTTCTGTACAGCTCTACTCTTCTTCCTCGAGCAAATTAAGGGTTATGTTATAACTAATTACATAGTTAAGGCTACTCATGTCCTCTGATTCTATGTCAGCTTCCAACTTTGGCAAAGAATCCTGGAATCTGGATAACTTACCGGTAATTACAGTAAACAGCAATGTCAACATATCCCTGAACTACTAAAATGGACTGATTATGTGATTAGATGAATTTGATTTGAACTTAACTTGAAATACATTTAATATTTCATATAAACCAAAGTTTGCAAATCACATATGTACTTACATGCCTTTTTTCTTCGCCTCAGTATTATATTGTTCTTCATCTTCTAATTCCAGAGCCTTTTGGGCACAAGCCATCACTAGCTCATGATCATGGGTGGTTTGTGCAAAATGCGTAAGCCTGGTCAGTGTCTGAAGATGAACCATAGGGTCTGTCCAATTGCACTCTGAAGTCATTTTCTCTAACTGCGGAGATTTATACGTGAAGATTTTTCCTCAATTCATGATGATAGCATTTAGCCTTTTCACAACCCAATCTAACCTATGCTGGTCATCGTGTCATTGCCAATTACTTCTAGACCACCCTGTATCAGCCATGCCCGGAGTCATGCAAGGATAATGCTGCCCCCCCCCAGCTGCCAAACATCGGACCACTCTGATCTACACACACTATTTTTTAATACTTGTTCCCAGGGATGGCAACTGGCATGACTTTGGGTGCAATCCTAACCAACTTTCCAATACTGACTTAGCTGTGCCAACAGGTCATGTTCTGCATTCTGTAGTGCAGTGTTATTCAAACTGTGGGTCAGGACCCACTTGGTGGGTCACGACCTGATATCAGGTGGGTCACAGAAAGCTGGGAGCAGCCATCTTGGAAACTGCAGACCTTCCTCTTGTTATATTCCTTTTGTGAGTGTTAACAGTTTGATCTTTCAAGTGAGGGTTTTTTTAAAATTTTGTTTTTAGTTTAGTGCTTTTACATAATATTATGTCCTAATCTTGCTTTCTGTCAGGGTTGTTTCATGGTTGTGCAAATGCTGTAATCCAAGAATACCAATTTGCATTTAAGGAGTGTAATTTTATTATGTTACAAATCAGCACTTCCTGCTTGATGATGTCACTTCCAGGCTAATGACATCACTTCTGGTGGGTCTTGGCACGAGTGCCATTCTAAAAAGTGGGCCCGGTCTAAAAGGTTTGAATATCACTGCTGTAGTGGATTAGTAATCATGGAGGCCTCTTCAAGGTAAGGGAATGCTTGTACTCTTACCTCAGAGCTGCATCGCCCTTACCCCAGTGCTGGAAAGTTGGTTAGGATTATGCCCTGAACCTGAATTGCAAAGTCAAGTCACGAATGTCACTGACTCGGACCCTAATCAAGTCTCAGGGCCAGTGAACTTGGAAAAGAGTAATAACTCCTGACCCTCTTTACTGTGTGTATGCTTACTTGCTTTTTCCCCACTGCTTCCGTGTTGCCCCAAGAGACCACGTGGGTGATCTGAAAGCTGTCCTTCAAACTGATGGCGGCAACAGATGTGGTAGAAGGAGGGTAGGTGGTTCCAGGAAGTGGGACTGGCATGGTGAGGGGAAGAGGAAGGCTTAAGGGTGTTTTTTACTGTTATCCATTCAGATACGCTCAGGGCGCCATCCTAAGCGCCCCGTAGCATCGACGCTACTTGGTAGCGTCGATGCTATGCACAGAGCACCGGTGCAGGGGTGCAGAGTGGCACCCCTGCGTCGGTGCTCTCACTCCGAGAGCGGCACTGCAGGCAGTGCTGGCCTCGGAGCGCCCGTGCTCGGCTCCGTCTGCGCCAGCTGAGCCTAGATGGCACAGAGGCATGATGAAACGGAATGGAGGGAGTGGGCGGGTGGAGGGTGTTTTTGGGCAGGCGGTGGTCGGGCAGGCAGGTGTGCCAGCCTGGGAGGGAGGTGGGTCCAGGATTCGGCCATAAGGCCGAATCCTAGACCTGTTTGCGAGGCCCCGATTCGGGCCACATGGTCTCCTCAGATCTGCACCTACTGTTTATCAGGTGCAGATCCAAGGAGCGCATAGGGGGGGTTGAAGCCTACCTTACAGTAAGGGCACAAACATGCCCTTGCCATGGGGAGGCTCCAGCCTCACCTATACTGTCCTGGGTATGGCGCGGGGCCATTGGTTTTGCCATTCCAGTGCAGTATAGGATTACGCTGTCAATAAAAACATAGGGGAACATTAAACAAATCTCTTTTTTTAAAACCTGGTTGCAGCAAAACCACTGATGTTCCCCTATCTTTAAAACGGCGTCCCAAGTATCCATAGTTTAAGGTATCCATGGAGAGATCCGGAATGGAACTCCAGCGGATACTGGGGCATGCCTGTAAGTTTATTGATTATGAATAACAGTTAAGGTATATTCTGTTAACAAGCATAATAAATTAATAGACTAAAAAATAATAATAACAAACCTACATGATGTAAGTTGGGAAGTGGAAAGTCCATGAAACCCAATCCATTGCAGGAGTACATTTCCAGACCAGTAAAAACTTTTGTTAAGGGACTGGGCCCCTCATCATGATTCTGAATAAGAAGAACATTTCTATTTAGGGCTTTTGCACACAGCAATGCATGCTAATTGAATAAAGACAGATCCAGTACACTGTTTAGAAATCTGTATGCATAGAAACCATAGAAACCATATGCTTACATGCAGTCGTGTACCTACCAATGGGGGGGTGGGGAAGGCTCCCTGGTGCCACCCACGGTGGGGGGCTGTCACTACTGGACCCCAAATTTTGGAAATTGCAGTTTTAAGGAATAATACCATCATGTTATATATATCATTTGATGCGGAATTTTATGAGGAATTCAATTTAAACATATATCTTAATTCTATCAAAAGCTATGGCAAAACAACCCTAAAAACTAAAAATACAACTTATGTAAAAATTGCACTTTGTTAAAATCATGGTTTTATGCAATAATACTATCATCTTATATTCAGCTCAGTGTGGAATTTCACAAGAAATTCACCGAAACAAACTGGAGCGTAATATCTTTATTCTATCAAAAGTTATGGCTATAACCCTAAAACCCCAAAAATACAACTGTCTTGCGTTACATTATGTATGATAGCCACATTGAACCTCTAGATGCAGGGGCAGTAAGTCACTGAGTAATATGTGCAGAGGAGTAATAGCAGGGGAGGGCACTGACATTCCTCCATTGCTTGTGGGGGAAATATTCACTGTATTTATTTTCTAGCTGCTATTTGTATTCATTTCATGTCATGACTACTACTATTTCTCAGCCTCATCTCCCTCACAGGGTTGTTGTGATGACAAAAGAAGGGGAGGAAACATGCACACTATCCTGAGTTCCTTGGAGGAAGGGGGCATAAAATGTGACAATAAATAAATGTTTCTGTAGGAGGGAGAGGCCTGATATAACTTACTTTGGTAAATATGCCCTTATTCATCAATATCCCTTTATTATGTATGTTTCAGTCTAGCAAACAGCAATTCGTTCAGGCCTAGTTCTCACAATGTACAGAGGAAGTGTAATCTGTGCCTCAATGGCACCACTTCAGACTACAGGTGGGGATTCATACAGCTGAATGCTTTGCTACACAAAAACATTTCCTAAATATAGAAAACAAGATACCATGAATAAGGGCTCCAGTCTAGCTTCTCCATGGCATATTCATTTACTGTGTAAAGCTGAGGTGGTGCTCTGTGAGAAAAGGACCTCAGATTCACATAACTTAAGACTTTAATCATGTACAGGCTTCCTATTCCCATTGACTCCAGCATTTTATTTCTTTACCTAAAGCAGGACAATGCAGGTGCCAGTGGGAAACTTAACTGAAGTTGTGACTGAGAGTAGGTGAAGCAGAACTTCTTAGTCAATGTGAGTAATAATAATAATACTTAGTATTTATATACCGCCTTTCTAGGTCATTAGATTGCTCTTTTTGAGTAGCTAGTGATAGTGGCCATAACCTTTGCCAGAGGCATCAGATAATTATTTTATTTTGCTTTCTTGCTCTTTTCCACGCAAGTCATCTCATAAACTTCAAAGTCAACCTCTTTTTCGTTTTAACAACAACATATTTACACCAAAATTCTGCATTCTGGATTCAACTGGAGTTGTTTTGGTGTAATGCTCTGGTTAAACAGGATAGACCACTGTTGGCGAACCTATGACACGCGTGTCAAAGTGACACATCACGACGTTTGGGGTGACACACCAACAACACCAATTCCTGACAAAAACTGAGTTTGTTTTACTCATTTTTCATTTTTGTAATTATTTGGTGTTTCTTTATATAATATATTACACCACACATGATTGGGCTATATTTTTTGTTAAAATAAATGAATATGAATAATTGTTTCTCTTTTGTTTGGGAAAGGGGTTGACACACCAGCAGAGTCAAGTTTAAACATTTTCCTAAGTATTGACACACTGAGCCCAAAAGGTTCACCATCACTGGGATAGACTGTGGCCTTATTCGACACTGACATCTGGCATTTGTAATCAGGTGTCCCATGTTTATTTTTATTTTTCAAACGAATAATTTATAAAGTTTAATTTTCAAACAAATAGGATATTAATATATATATATAAGATTTGCTACCTCATCATCAGTTACGTGTTTGCTTGCAATCTGTTGCTGAACTAATTGTTTGGCTTTTACCCAGGTAGCAATTATCTCTTGACGTAAAGCAATAGGCACTGGCTCCTCAGGAAAATTTCCATCAGGTAAATTCATGGCATAGTCACACACCTAAGAACGACAGTGCAGATTATTAACAAAATACTATGTCAGTGGCTCCCAAACTGTGAGTCAGTGGGTCACAAGCCAATTTCAGGCGGGACAAGAAGCACCTAGAGCAGTTATATTGAAAACATGGGAAGATGGGCTGCTGGAAACGGGGAGGGCTGTGTGGTTATTTTGCTTGTGTCAAGGTTGTAAATAGGCTTTTTTTCTCTTTTTGATTCATTTTAGTATTGGAAAATGGCTGAGAAATAACCCAACTTATTGCTGAATTCTCAGGAAAGCAGCAGGCTCTGGCATTTGACAGCACTTCCAGCCATGATATCACTTCTGGTGGGTCCCAGGCAGATTATCGTCCTCAAAAATGGGACCCTGTACTAAAAAGTTTGAGAACCACTGTACTATGTCATTGACTGCACAATCCTAGCCCTGCGCTAGTACAGCTAGGCGTCATGGCCTGAATCCAATGCAGGGTAGGAGGCTGCTGGAGGTCACCTTGGGGTAAGGGGATATTTTCCCCTTTACCCCGTGTAACACCCCAGCCTACTCTATGTACCCAAGAACTGCTGTGTCAGCTAGCACCTAGGACAGGTATCAGATCCTCTATCGTCTTGTCTTATGTCTTGTCAACATCTGAGTGCTTCTACTGTTTCCTTCTTGGTGTGAGTGCCCAAAGTTCATGAATCTAGAACTTTTGCCTTATTTTAAAATTGTTTTAGGTGAAGGCCCAAAGATTAGCCCAAGGCATTCAGCTGTACATCCTGTACACACTTTCTCTCTCTCTCTCTCTCTCTCTCTCTCTCTCTCTCTCTCTCTCTCTC
>JAJKFI010000002.1:2947880-2970913 GCA_029204185.1 Lerista edwardsae | reverse complement strand
CTCTCTCTCTCTCTCTCTCTCTCTCTCTCTCTCTCTCTCTCTCTCTCACAGAGGCGTGGGGCATGGAATGTTTGATTTTCTTTGCTCTATGCCACCCATCCTCCATGCAAAGGACCAATACAATGGAAAAAAATGTACCTCTATAGCTGCTCTAATATCTGGAACTCCAGCTGGATCCACAGACAAAGTTGGTCCAGAGGCTGGTTTTTCATGTACTTTAGCAGCCTTTTTACGTTTGGTGGGTCCTTCTTCTATAACTTTCTTTTCATCAATTTTAACTACTGGTTTTGGAATCCAAGGAAGAATTAGGCCGCGAGCCAGAGCATTACATAATGCTACCAAAATAGCAGTATTCCTGAGCAAAACAAACAAAAACACACAGATGAAAACACCTACAAAATAATAGAAGAGTATGAAAACAAATTTAATCATTAAATTCTTCTATTAAGATTGGTTTCTATGGGATAGTTAAATGATATGCCAACATAAGCCAAAAACTTGAAAATAGCCAGAAATTAATGGGCAACAAAAATTAAAATGCAAGCAATAGTGAAACGCAGTAAGAGCTATCAAAAATACATAAATTTTACAGACAATAATGAATGAAAACATGGATATACAGATTATCTCAAATGTAAACATGAAATCTAATTTTCTTTTCAAAGAAGCAGCACAGTGATGAGCAGTCCAATCCTATAGGCTGCTGGTGCTGCATTGTACAGCAGTGTCAAAATGGTTGCCGCTGTATCCCACAAGGCCAGACCAGCTGCCGGAGTCTCCTCAAAGTAAGGGAACATCGGTTATCTTACCCTGTGTAGGAGTCTGCTCTCTCCAATGGGTGTCCCTGGATCTGTGCCTGCTATTTAATGGGGCACAGAACCAAGGAGGTGTGTGTTGGGCTCTGCAGCTTGGGAGGGGTATGGGATTCTGCGGCAGACTCTGCTGCCATCCCTGCCCCCATCCCGGGCTCGATCCACCCTCCCTCCCATCATTCAGTTCTGCCCACTCCCCAACCGCCCCCCCCAGAAGCCTTCCCACTGCCCGGTGGTCATACTTACTGCCCACCACTCCTTCTTGGCATCTTCCCGCCGTTGAGGCCCAGAACCTCCTGGCACTGAGGCCCAGTTGCCCTCCTGCGCTAAGGCCCAACTAAGGTGCTGAGGCCTGGTGCTGGCCTTGCTGCCAGAGCTACATATCTTACACCTGTATACTCAGCTCTTTTGTGACACCCAGCGCTGGTGCTGCGAGCGCAGCGCCAGCACTGGAGAAGTTAGGATCGGGCCCCAAGGCATAAAAACCCTCAAGCATGACTCTGTTAATGTTCACTTGCTATCCTCACTTGCTTCACTTGCTTTCCCGCTTTCATTTCATATAATGACTGACATCCCAATCCTATCCTCAGCTGATCCTAAGCATGCAGCAGTGCAGGTGCAGCATCTGCTGCATGCTATGGGCCAGCAGGGGACCACGATGCAGCAGAGAGGGAAGTAAAAGAATTGTTTGTGTACCTACTCCATCATGCTACGGTCACCAATGGGCCGGTTCAGATCTGCGCGAGCCCTTTGCCTGACTCAATTCCAAGTGGGCGCCAATCCTTGTATTGCCCAAATGTGGAGCATCCCCGTTGACTCACCTATGTGCAGCCCAGGTCTGTGGTGCAATATCTGTGCTGTCACTGGGTCTTTTTCGAAACCGTATAGCAAGGTATGCTGTTGTAAAAAGGCCCAGAGGATGGGGCTGTGTTAACAGCAGTGTTAGCAAAAAGCTGTGCTGGGCCATCAGGAACTTTGCTTTGAGGAGTGCTTGGGAAACAACACAACTGATTGTGCTGGAGGAAGGAGGCAGTATTCCTTTATACCCCCTCCCCTTCCCGGTTGATTTTATTTTGTTCTCTGGAACAAAGGACTCTGGAGAGTAATCAAGCAATACCCTTGGCTGAGCACATCGCTCCACTGCTGCCATATAAAAATGGGTGCTGGAGTACTTCAGAGTTCAGCAAAGCAGGTCCTGGGGAGCTTGTGGGCCCTCAGTCAGTGTCCAACCTGGCCATCTTCCAATTCCCCCACAATTAACAGTGGAAGTGGGGTAAGCTTTTATAACCATTTGTTTTTTGCTCAGGTCTTCAACCTCCCGTCTCAGATTCGTTCTAGACTGAAAACTATGGAGTTATAATTCTTGTATCTTGATCACACTAGCAGTCAGCATTAGGCACTGAATCGCGGTCTCTAGACATAATGGAAGGGACGTGTGAAAGAAATATACAGTACATTCCAGTCCTGGAGAACTGGAGTAAAGCAAAGTCTTCTTATTAAGAAAGGCTTGACTGTGCTTTACAGGTGCAGCCCCCCACACTACTGTTACACACACACTGTTACCCCCACACACTTGCTGGGCCACCACATTCACAACTCAATATGGAATTACATAAAATAAGTGATTGTGTGATTGGTATGTCTATATAGGGTCTACACAATAGATGCCACAATCCAAGTTACAGAAATTGGTGGTGCTTCCTGTGGACGACCCTAATGAAGGTACCAGTGTATCCCAGTGTATGCTAGGCTGTGAGCCTGCTACTGTACCCATGTGCTAATACTGTATACCCATTTGCTTCTGTTGGCTATTAGGCAGGAGGGCTATCAAAAGTTTGACATGGGAAAAACTATCAACATTATTTAAAATGTTGCAGCTCCTGCTGCCTCCTAACTTGGTTAGGATGCAGTGCAGTCCGGCCAGCCTGCCTGCTCCTGCCCAAGTGAGGACCGTGCTCTGTGTCTAGCAGCTCACTCCTATCCCCCATCATGTTAAAGCATGCAGCTACACCAAAGGAGAGCATGAGGCATGCTAGGCGGAGGGGGCAATCAGACAACCTGCAGGAAGTAAGTAAATATAAACCTTTGGTAGGCTGGCCAATCATCTAGGGGGTCTCCTTGGTTATGCACGAGCCATTTTGCTGCCTTGTGGTAGCAGCCTCAGATAGCCCCAAAGCAGCATGATCTTCATACCATTGCAGGGCCTTCTATGCCAGTGAGACGGTAGTTGTGCGGCCATAAAAGGTCCATAGGATTGGCCCACAATAATTCTCTATATGTGAAACACTTTTTCTTTTGATCATGCACCAAACAACTTTTCATTACTACTAGCTAGCCTGTCTAAACTGATAAATGTTTTGCTTAGTCACATTTTTTAAAATAGGGAGATTTGGATAAGGAAAACCAAAGAGAGGCAGAAGTTTTGTTACTGCAATAAAATCCTAACAAATATCATTTCATGATACTGAGCTACAGCACTGTAAAAATGCAGTTCATAACACTGGTAAAGAGAAATCAGATTTTCATTCTGTCCCCAAGCACATGAAAAAGGAACATGAGCCACTCGACAAAACTGTTTCAGAACTTACCCACAGTGCCCAGTTGTCCTAATTGTGGTAAAGAGAAAGTTCAGGGATTCCACAATTTCTCTTTGTCTTCTTGAAGCAATCAGGTGTTTATTGTGATTTAAGACATATACCACAGCATTGTGTACAATCCATGCTTCATTTAACTCTTCTCCAATTTTGGCAGCCCGCAGAAAATTTTCCATAGCATACTTAGATAAGCGGGTTATCCAATTACTAAGAAATTAACAACAAGGAATAATTTTTAAATTGCCCCCCAAAACCATCAAAATAAATCCAATGTAAAATGCAATGTGGTAAGGATTTTTCCTGTGAGAAGCTTCATTGTTCAGGTCTCTGAAAAGCTATTATTTTCAGCCAATAACTAATGCCATAGTCAAACTCTGAAATGTTCTCTACTGCCTTCTGAGATCCAGATTTCTATAATATGTTCTTTCATGCATACATCACATATGCCATAAAATCTGCATGCATTCACATACATACATTTGTAATACATACACTTACAATACAATACCACACAACCTTCAAACTTAGGCAATAAAAGTACACTAGGTGCCTAGGGGTTCAAAAGTAGGGTTATAACAGACTATGGAAACTATGAATTTATTATTTCCCATGACCTGCTTCCATATTTGTAGACACTATTTTAATTTTGTAAAATGCTACTTTAGAGAAACAGTCATGTATTAATAGAGCAGAACAAGCTAATATTACATATTAAAGCATGCACACAACGCTGCATTTCAATTTATATTGCATTTTCATTTCTAATGCAGCTTGTGCTTCCAATTTCTGCAAGCCCTTTTGAGGTGGGCACTCACATATTAACACTAAACAACAACACTCCAACAGAGAGAAAAAATGAAATTAACACAGAACATTCTGAGAAGGAAGATGGAGACTTCAAAAGAACAGCCAGCATCCAGACCTCTTAAGCATCTAACAGCACGATTCTAGACATGTATATCTTCAAGTAAGCTCCAATGAGTTTAATGGGATTTACTCATGGGTAAACGGGCATAAGATTGCAGCCCCCAAAAGGCCCTGCATGAGTAGGAAGGTAAGGTCATCTCTAGGTCCGTCTTCGAAGATTGCCCAACAGAATGCTTAATTGACTGTCTGAAGCTGAAACTCACTTTGTTGAACAAATGTTTTGTAGTCCAAAGGTAGCCTTGCAAAGAAAATGCTACCAGTGGCATAGCTAGAGGGGGTCACAATATTAAGTTTTGCATGGTGCTTCAACGTGCTGTGCAAGCAGCCCCTTCCCTTCAGAGCCATTACTGGCGGCTAATGCAAAACCTAGTGCTGTGACCCCTTCTAGCTACTCTACTGCTCTACCTTAGTTCATTTGTGAAAGGTGCTCGACATTATTCCCCTTGGGAAAGTGATGTCATGCACCCACTACGCACCACTACGTAAGTACCGGTTCCTAGAAGTTGAGCTGGCCCCGCCCACTCGAAGCTGGCCCCGTTGGCTGGTTGGCTCAGCAGCTGCACATGCATACTGCATGTCCGCAGCCGTTGCCTGCACTTTCTGTGAGGAGGCAGGCAGGCAGGCGGTGGTGGCAGCAGTGGTGGTGGCAGCAGTGGCAGCTGTGGAGCGAGAGGACCGGAGGCGGTGGCAGCAGCAGCAGCAGCAGCAAGGGAGACCCAGGAATAAAGCAGCAAGCGTGAGAAGGTAGGCTGGCTGGGGCTCCCGCTCCCTCCAGCTGCGCAGATCCAGCGTCCCGGTTCCTCCCGCAGCCTCCCCCCAGCCCCAGCCCCCAAGCGGTCTTTTTTTGGTTGCTCGTTCCCCCTCCTGCTCCTTGCATTTAACATTAAAGTTAAATGGCTCCCTGTCCCAAAAGGGCTCACAATCTAGTACAGTCTAGCCTGCTATTTAACCAGGGAATAGTTGAAGTGAACTATGTCTATACACATCTCTAGAAAGCAAAGCAATAGAAGTTAAATCAACACTAACCACAAGCTGAAGTTATTACAAACATGACCACATCCATGGCAACAATCATGACATCGCTTCCGGCTATGACCTCACTTCCTGTCATGACCTCACTTCCGCTGTGACCTCACTTCCTGCCACCACCTCAGTTCCGGCTCATGACGTCACTTCCGGGGGGCAGACCCCGACAAGTGCTGATCAAAAGTGAATACCTGTTCCTAAATCATTTGGATGACACCACTGCCTTGGGAATAAAGTACCTATACCATGTCAGCAACCAGGCATGTTAAAAATCATTTATAACAGTAGCTGATTCCAACAAGACAACAATTGCACCAACAGCTTGGATTGTCTAAGAAATTGCTAGTTCACACAGTCAGGGCCAAACTACAATATGTCAGTTTGATTCATTTTTTCTTTCTCTGTTTTAAATGGCATTAGAAAAGGGGGAGGCATGGGAAACTTCAGTGGAAAGGTGAAACTGCAGTGGGAGGTGGCTTCAGCCCTTAGTCTCCACTGCGTTTTCTATTCTAATCACTTATGAACATTGGAACAGCCCTCCTGGATCAGGCCACAGTCCATCTAGGCCACCTTCCTGGACGTTCCACCAGATGCAACAGGAGGACACAAGACAAAAAGATACTTGCATCTTGCTGCAACACCCCTGCATCTGGCTTTCTGGGTAACCTATTAACCTCACACCCAGACCCCACCTCAGATTAAGGGTTGGGCTTAGCTTTATTAAACACAAATAACCATTTTTAAAAAACATGAAACCTACATGAAACATGAAACATGATCCTCCCTCGTCAGTCTGGGATAGGCAGGTTGGTGGGTAACCTTTATCAGCCTAAAAACATATATACAAGCTACTCCCACAAGGGAGGCTTTGAGTGTACAAACAGGCAAGTTCTAATCGTTGCCATCGATTTTGCATCATCTGGCAAGGAACTTCTGCTCTACTACCAATAGGAATTTTGCAGCTTTCCCCATAGTTTCAGAGGAGCCTTCACTAAGAAGGAAGATCAATTTCTCGGAGTCAGGAAGTTCTGATCTATTTTTTAAGACCATTCCAAATAAAGGGTTCAAACTACTGCGTGGACTGTGCAGTGAAAGAGAATGTGAGATAGAGTCTCCACTGGACCCAGGTCACAAGGGCAGCAACAATTCAACAATTAGGGGATGCAATCTTGCGGTATCTTACCAAAGAGACTTGGGAAGGGGTGAAAAAACCCGCCATCCATGGCCAATTTGGATGATAGAAATAAATTCCAACCCAACGATCCTAATGAGTGATCAGCTAATCTCAGACTACATACCCAACATGGCTTGTAACCTGTGATGGAGTTTTCTTCCATAAATCTATCCAGTCTCCTTTTAAAAGCATCTAGGCCAGATGCCATCACCACATCCTGTGGCAAGAAGTCCCACAGACTAATTACACACTGGGTAAATAAATATTTTTATTTGTTCTAACTCATTCTAACTCATTGAGCTATCCAATACTAAAAGTTGGACCACCCGGTCATAGAGAATGACACAAAACCTTACTGCATGGGCCTGGTCAGATGATTCTGTCCCCTACTGCAAATCACTTTATGGACAGTGATTTCGGCGAAATCTTACCTGAATTGGCTTATGTCTGGACTATATCTGAAATGTACAATTAAGATCTCAATCCTATCCCCTACCAGTCCATAGCACACAGTACTGCTGCAAGAGTGTGTGCTATATGCTGTAGTGGTGTGACCACATAGCCCAGAAGAGGTGTTAAAATTTTCCTTATAGAACTGCCTGGCTGCCAGTTTTGCTGGCATGTTCAAGGAGACCCAAGAGGGAGTTTGGGGAAAGGATAATAGAATCTTGGTGTGCACCACTGCTACTGAGGATCCTCCTCCTACCACCCCCTCCTGTCCTCTGCCTGGCCAGCTCCCCACCATCAACAATCATCCCCAAGAACCATCCATAATCCTCCCCAAACTCCCCTGCTGCCAAACTACCTGCTCTAACTAAGTATTGGGGATCTGCTGTCATGTGTGTGGGGCCTCCAGCCATTTGCACTGGTGGCCCCAGGGCGCATGATGGCAGTGTGGCTTTAACACTACTGGTCTGGGGTTTATGGTGAAGAATCACACTATCTACCACCATAACCCCTGGATACAGCTGGGTTGTAAGATTTATTAGGACTATGGTTTCTTTCCAACAACTATTCTGACCATGAGGTCTGTGCACCTAGTTCCTCAAGTTTAGCAGAATAACATTTTTTTAAAAAAGTAATGAATTATAATTTAACACCTGAATAATTGTGAAAGAGAATGTACATGTAAAAATAAAGAATTAATTAATTTGTACTAGACATTTCTTCAACACAATATTTCATTAAGGAACATACAGTTTTCTAATTATTTTAATGTGGTGCTGCTGCTCTTTAGCATATGCAGGATTCTAATTTATCTATGATGACAGGGTTCCTCCAAGACATGAAAGATCAGTGAACCACTCTGCCCTGCTTTGCTGGAAAGCTGAAATATACAGCAATATAGCTCCAAGCAGCCTTACCAGTGGCAGTGGTTCATGTAGTCATGTCCCCTGTATCATATGTCATTTTTATTTAGCAAATACGTGTCTTCTTGCCTCCAAGCTGGTCTGAAATCTTTGCTCCTTTTTAATTTAAAGAATCAAATTACTGCAGAGTTCTCTATTTCAAGTATCTATTTGGCAGTGCACAAAAATAGTGAACCTCAATTGCCTAATATTTTTACAGAGCAAGGTACTGTCAAATATGACTCAGCCACTCTTCTTAGAAGACTCATTTCTCACTTGGAGTCATGTTACTCTATCATTACAAAGTAGTTTTTTGCAATCATCTTGCAGCAAGATTGATATGGAGTGGTGTGAGGAATTCCAACATATGGTAGTATAGCAAAACATAAATTATGTGCCAACACAAATTCAGCCTGCTAACATAAGCTCAGTAATTTGGGAAGCTTGATAAACTCATGTTGTCTTCTGATTCCAAAAGTTCACATCAGAAGTTCCTACCAGTTCCTAACAGATATAATCACAGAGTAGAAAAAAAATTATTATACATTTTCCTATACTAAGCACACAATGAAGGTTATTTACCTAATGCGCCACACAGTTTGTTATTTTCAGATAACAAACCTCCATAATCCAGGCACCATTTGGGCTGTAGACTGCTGCCACATGTGATGACCCACAGGCAAGAGAAACTTCCAAGACAGTGAGATATTACAAGGCTCTGAACTCTACCCACCAAGGCTGGCCATTACATGTTTCCCACCCCTGAAATAGAAGCCTGTAAAAAGCTTCCTGCTTGGCAAGGCATTCCCTGAGCGACAATGATGGCTACTATTCACATTTTAAATTAAAAATTTCAGTCCACATCACCCAAAACTTAAAAAAAATCATGCAGCTAATGTTGCAAATTCAAAATTCAGTTACATATATGACTGGTCTTAATTTTAAGATCTAATTGCTTCAATCAACTGAAATATATTTCAGTTCTTAAAACTATACCTGTATGTATTCCATTCTGAATCATTCCAGTGTTGGTGCAGCGAATGTCCCAAAGGGTGCTGACTGGTATCTGCAGGCATGATGGCACGATCATTGAGCCGGACACCTTCCATTCTTAATAATTGAATAGTAGCCTAAAACAAAGAGAGGAAAGACAGCTAACAGTACTCTTTCAGCTATTATCGCTCAAAATAATGTCATCTATTATACCTAAAGGGCTATCATATTGGACAAATTTGTTCTCAACTGCCTCTGAGAAAAGAACTAGATCCAATGGATACAAACTGTAAAAGAAGAGATTCTAGCTAGACATCAGGAGGAAATTCCTAATAAGGACAGTTTGTGGAGACTCTGATAAGAACAGATTGCAGATTGCTCACTGGAGATCTTCTAGCAGAGGCTTGGCAGGCACCTGTTGGACATGCTCTAGGAGGATTTTCTGCAACAGGCAGGGGAAGGACTAGATGTCCTTGTACGTTCCTTCCAACTCTGTGATTCTATAATTCTGTGTTCCATTGATAGTGTTAAAATTGCATAAGGGCCTTCGTAGCAGGCATAGAAACTACCTTTTAAAATCCAGACAGGCAACTGGAGCATAGGTGCCAAATCTGGATACCAATGCTTTCCATCTAGTCCCCAAAATGGCCTCTCAGACCTTCCCCATGATTATGTCTCCCTTTTCTGTCAGATGAGGTCACAAAACAACCTCCCCACCCCGCCCCAGTAAGAATAGAGATTTCAAAAGGGCTTTCCCTTGTTATTTACCATGGTTGTTCTCCGCTGTGCACTCATAATGAGCACTCAAGATGCGTAAAGAAATGGCTTGGCTTTGCATATATAACAACAAAAGCAGGTCCCTATGCTAACACTTCACATGTATTTCCTCATAATCTTTACAACTATGCTTTAAGGCAGGCAAGCTTAAGGCAGGCACAACAAAGAGAGGGGCTTGCCTCAGGCCATCTCGTGAGCCAATGGCAGAAGAGGGGTTTTTGATTTGAAGTGGAAAAGTCACAATTCGTAGCTCAGTCCTTAGCCACGATGCTACACAAGCTCCCATCTCATCTATAGTTCATCTTGTGTTGGAGTAAGTAGACAAAGCCTATATTGCTGGCCTTCACAACTTGCTTGGGCTAGGCAAAATGTGGCCCATGTAAAAATGTGTTGCCATCAGAGTTATACGTCAAAAAGGCCCATCTAGTCCAGCTTCCTGTATCCCACAGTGGCCCACCAAATGCCTACGTCCTGCTGTCACTTCCTTGCACCTGGCATTCTGAGGTCTCTTCTACAAACTTTTCTAATTCCACTATGTCCTTTTTCAGATGTGACAATCAGAACTGTACGCAGTACTCCATGTGCAGCCTCCCTTCCTTGAAAAGTAACGTGACATGCATTTTCCCCCTATACTACAGATTTTGTATGCACAAGCAATCCAATAAACATTAGATCAAATTATCAAACTTTACAATATTGTTAAACAGAATGTTTTTCTCTGTAACAAGATTTTAAAATGGTATTTCTAAAAGAAATGTACCGATATACAAGGCCAAACTAGATGTGATTAGTTCCTGGTGTGCTTGCTCCTTCTCATGAAAATAGTATATGGGAGTACCCAATCCAGATAGGGACTATGGGGGGAGGTGTGAACTTTTAAGTTTGTCCACCATTTTCCAAATCAGGATAAGGCCCAGAGTATGCTATTTGCTGTAGGATGCTATTCCATCATATGCAGGTTGTGGGGGGGGGGGGCGTGATCTAGATTGGTACTACAGAGGGTAGGCTTAAATCCTTCATGCCATGGTCCTACTCCAGGCAGGGTGCTCTGCGCATGTTATCTGCATAAGGGAAAGCAAGCACCTCATAACTGTTGGCATTGAAGTCATATCTTGCTTGTCCCACAAGTATTTAATTCACAGTAAAACCAATATAAGCATTCACACTGCTTAAAAGTAGCATACAAAGTTGGAAAAGAATCATTCTAGACAGCAGCTCTGCTCGTTTTTCCTTCTTCACAAATTAGCACATTTTCAGTGGATAATCAGCTTGTCACTTCCTGAATACTAGTGTTTTGGTAACATTCTACATTGTGTGGGCTAGTGATTAGAGCGCTTGGACTTGGACCAGGAAGATCCACATTCAAATCTATATTCAGCTATGAAGCTCCCTGAGTGATCATTCAACTAGTCACTGCCTTTTCAGCCAATCGGCTACATAGGTTGCTGTGTGGATAAAAGGGCAGGTAGGAACCGAGTACACTACCATGAATTCTTGGAGGGACAGAAATATGAAAAATAAAAATAAAAGTCCCAGAGAAGCCAGAGAAGACAAGCTTAAGGTTGTGAATGTTTCTCCTTAAAAAGGATATCTGAGGCTGCACCACACTGACCAATAAATACACTGTGCTATTCCATGTTTTCAAAGAAAGCAGGGATAATTCAAAGAAGCACCATGATGTTTTCAGTGGAAGAAATCCAATTTAAATGGTTAAAGATTTCAGAATGGATGAAAGTGATAGTATAAGCAGTTGCACTAGCTGAAGATATGTGAAAAACAGCTCCCATTTTGCCTGATGTATCTCAGCATGCATATATAGCAAACTAGGATAAACAGCGATCAGTCTTATTAGTACTGTATAAACAACTGAAGGCACAAAAAAGATAAAACATTTTAACAGATGTACAATTTACTTACCTCTGCGTTAATGAATCTGACTTCTGCTAGTGTTCTGTGTAAATCTCTGCTCAAAGAGAACAATCGAACGGACAAGGGTGATTCTGTCTGCGCACTTATTTCATGATCGAGTGTATCTTCTAGTGTAATCACACTAGTTTTTTTCTTTCCTAAGAGAAAAGTTGCATTTTTAAATAAAGAATTCAACACATTATCTGTGCATGTGAGTGTCTGTATAAACTTCAGAATAATAAAATAAAATAATAAAATAAACTTTGGACTAAAAAAAGAAACAATGGATTTATTTAATGCTAAAATCTAACTTTTTTATCTGAACATATGCCATTTTCTTATACAGCCTCAGACCACTGGCCCACCTTGCCCAGTATCATCTTCTCTGATTGGTAGCAGCTCTCCAAGGTCATGGACAAAGATCTTTCCCAGCCCCATCAAGACTGAACCTAGGACCTTCGGCATGCAAAGCATGTAATTTACCATTGAACTATTATATATCCTTTCCTGGATTTCTTAGCTGTTAAGAATACCAGGCAGGGAGGGATATTCTTTTCTTATGAAATGGGATGCAAACTCCCAGATCAAGCAATCCAAAAATTCATTCTGGAGGAAGATTTGGGCAGAGAGAAATAGCTCACAAATCTTTAAATAAAACATTCTAATATCAGAATGCGGGCAAAGCCCTGTGGCTCCAGGGCTAGAGCCCAGACTGGGGGTACAGGTAGAGTTAGAAACCAGAGGATTTTTAATGGGCATGAAGGGGCAGCCAAGCATTATTTTGTGGGATTGGGGGTAGAGCCAAAACATAGAGGTGGCAGGGGAGAGATCAGCATGGCCCCTTACTTTTCTTGAGATTTGCCCACATAACAAGATGACTTACTTTTTGTATGCTTTGACTCTTTTGGCAATTGACTGTCATCATACAAGAGGCAGAATCTACATGCAGCCCGACACACATCCCACACACTTTGTTTCCGGGCTGTTTTTGCTATTTCTGACCACAGTTTGATCCTGTAACAATGAAAAATTCCAAGTAAAAGTCAGTTTCACCTGAGAAAAAAATAACCTGGACAAAATGAATCAGGTTTTGGATTTATTTATATGCCAACAATTGCAGCTCAATAGTTACAGGGTGAAAAGCCTGTACTTACTCTGAAAAATATTCTGCTTAAGAATTTTTCTGTTACACTGTTTGCACATAATCCAGTCAAAGTTAAAACCTTTGAAATCAACAGAACTTAAAACTAAGATTTATATGTTAACTGTTTAATTACAATCATTACCTCTCTTTTTCATTTTCACGTCCTAATCGCTTCAAATGTCCATCCGCTTTCTCCACATTTCTGGTATGATGCTCTACTTTTGCACAGAGGTAACTTATTTGACCCTTACTTTTACTTGAAGCAACTGAATAAGAAAGGACAAAAGAATTTACAATTTTACACTAATTTTACTAATTACACTAATTTACTAATTACAATTTTACGCATGGTAGTATTGCTATAGTAATTTCACAAGCAGATTTCTAGGATGGACAATTGTAGTTAAATGGCAAAAGACATATATATTCCCCTGAGGGTGCAAACCTAACCTGGAATTAGGCCGGTATAAATCCCTTATGCTGGCCCAGGTGTGTTACAAATATGCCATAAAGCACGTTTGCATCACTCTCAGAATCAGAGACGGACTCCTCCCTGACTCTGAGTGGTCCAAACGTGCTTTACGGTGCATTTATGACACTCCTGGGCAGGCACAAGGGACTTGTGCTGGCCTAACTCCAGATTCAGAGGCGGAGGAAGGGTGTAGTGGGGGGGTGGCGAGAGCAATGGGTGCCGGCAGCGGCGAGGCACCATTGCGCGGAGCAACCTGCGCGCTTTTTGGCGTGCCCATCCTCCCCTATGCCCGGATCGCTCCAAAATGGAGCAATCCTGGGTGCAGGGAGGCGTGGCTGGGTGACGCATAGGGATGGGGCAATGCACTGGGGGCACGGTTACATTGCTCTGCCCCTGGTGTGGTTGGGGCTCCATGCGTCTCTGTCCAGGTTAGAATTGCACCTGAAAGACATAAAATACTGTTAGATCCTCTCACATAACTGTTGACTCTAGAACATAAAAACCTGGAGTGGAACATTTTGAAACCCATCTTCAGCTGCATAAAGGACACTACAGTAATGTTAAAATGAGTTTCTTATAGATGCTGATACTCCAGTGTGTTTATCAGTCAAACCTTTGTTTTTGAGCTAATGAAAGAGAGAGATAAAAAGAGGGGGGAGGCATTAAGAAATATTTACAAGCTCAACAGTATTTGACAGAGATAGGAACTTACACTGACAGAGACAAGATACAAGAGAAGAATGAGCTGAGCCCTCAGGTGGAAAATTACTCTAGCAATTCAGACATGTCAAACATGGATTATTCCAGCAATATAATGACAAGGCACTAATGCTGTCTATAAGCATGCAAGATCTCGCTTTCTTCCAAATCTGATGAGGCAAGGCACAGAACAACATCCAGTCATGGTCCTTGACATCAGCATGACTGAATAAGCTTTAATTTGATCCTCAAGCAACCCGCCAAGCAATAAAAGTTTTAAAAAGATGATCATAAACACTTTTGACTTAAAAAAAACTGATGTCTTCATATTCTGAAATAACGTTGAGAGCCCAGTACTAACTTGGCACTGAGCCAGAGCAATGCTCTCTGCGCCAACCAAAGGTATCGCGAACATGACATAAGGAACTTTCACTACACCGTGCAGGTAAGCAGCAGGGACTGCTTCGGACCCTGAGCCATCAGTGCAGACAGGTAAGGAGCTGAGTGGTGCGGGCGTTGGGATATGGTGGCGGGAGGGTGTTTCGGAGGTAAGGAGGGGGCGTTTCTGGGTGGCGGATGGGAGGACAGGAGGGATGGGTCCAGGAGGGGGCAGGATTGGCCCATGCTTCCTTTGCCATATCCTATCCCCCCATCCTGGGCCAGCTGGCTTTATACAGGTTGCTCAGACTTCCACCAGCTACATAGCTGGCAGAGATCTGAGTAGCCCCATATGGCTGGCTGGGATGTTACACGGGGTAAGGGGAAAATACCCCTAACCCCAAGGAAACCTCCAGCCACCTTCTAACCTGTTCTAGATACAGTGCAAGCTATGCAGCCTGGCATTCCAGGGCAGGTTAGAATTGGACAGTAAGCCTCATGAACTGAAAGTATCCACTGAAACGAACAACACAATGCGAAGGAGCTAAAAAAGCACTAAAAAAAAAAAGGTGAAAATAGCCAAAACATCGGCCGTGAGCTGAGAGTTGACATCCCATCTCTCAGAGAAGTAGGGCTGAACTGGAGAGGCCATTAAACTGTTTACCATACCTCGCAACTGGCACGAGGGCTTCCCAGTCTGTTAGGAATGCCCTTCCTCTGCCAGGGAACTATAAATTATCTTTCAACCTGTAAGTTTGCTTCCCATCAGTGTCCTACATGGTGTAACATAATGAAAAACTTATATTATGGCCTCCTATACAGTGAAGTAGCAGGTGGCGGTTGTGCCAGCCTGTTGTTGGCGTGGCATCCAAATACGATAGGGTATATAGAGGAACAGTGCCACAGTAATCCACTATTGATAAAACTACTCAATAACCATCCTCTGATTTCAAGAGCCTATAAACTGAATATCAACAGTATAAGAATTCATGCAGAGCACCAGAGGCCAGTGACCATACCAAGCAGCTGGTTCAATATAGTTGCTATGCAATTCTCTTATATAAAAAGGAAGCTGGTTATTTTAAGAGGCAGTGAGAGGTTTGCTATATGGAGTGGAAATTTACATTTAAAGTCACATTATTTCAACCCACATGTTACCGGCAACAGGTACTGACTTCAATTAAAGTGCATCTCTAATTTATAGGAAAACTCTATTAAATATTAACTGAAAAGCTTTTGATCTCCCAAGCGTACGTATGAGGGATCAAAGTATTCCATTTACAGTGAATGACCAAAAACAATTTAGGTGGAACATTTTGAAAAGAGACTGCACAATAGTAAACGTGGCCAGTGACAATCTTAAGATATTTTCACACCCCAGAGAAAAATAAAAATGCAGTGTCACCTCCTCACTTTAGACTAGTACGGTTTTTGTTCTACAAAGACACCAAAAGATGAAAGAAAGAAAATAACATCCTCTCTGGAACCCGCCACCCAACGCAAACTGCTTCACATTGTTTCATAGTGAGGTGTTCACGAAAGATAATGCAACACACTGTAAATATTATTACATTCACATCCCACCCCAGAGACTCAGGGATAGGCACACAGGCCTTTCCACATTCTCTCATCACACAAATGCTGTGAAGTCGCTTAAACTGACAAAGAATGACTGGCCCAGGGTCACCCATGACTGAGCAGAGATTCTGAACCTGGTCTCTTCAGTCCATGTCTAGTGTTCTATCCTCTACATCTCATTGGGGAAGCTTGTGGAGATGACAGCATATAATAATTATGTCATTTGGGCTATAGCCTAAGAAAACAACCCAATCCTATCCAGGCCTTACAGGGGTAGATCTTGCAATCTGTCACTGTAAGGACCAGAATGACAGTGCAAAAGTCACTTGGTTGTTCTGCAGGCCACTGCTGGAGACTGCCCATGGGTGACAGAGGCCCACTCAACCTCCTCCATCCCATTATGCTGCTGGTAAGTCAGACAGAACAGGGGAAGATCATGGACAGTCTAGGGCGGGGAGAGACCAAGCCAAAGGAAGGAGGAGAAGGATCTTGGCAGTATTGGCACATACCAACCTTCTTCCCATCCGACACACCTCCTGAGACTCTTTGGACTTATGCCAACTAAATAGCTGGGATAGGCTCTAAGAGACACAACAGAGGCCAGGAGGCCCACAAGGAGTTAAATCAATAGATTTTTACTTACCTCTCCTGGGCCATCTGGTCACCCCTCCCAACACAGCATGCAATGTACACATCATCAGTGGTGCTGTGTGGTATGGGCTGGTGGGTGGCAATATAAAGAATAACTCCCAAATGTAGAATGGCATCCTATTGTTTTGGCTGATTATAAACTAAATAAGGAAATTAGACTGACTGTAACCCTAGAGGAGAAAACACCATTTTGAATGTAACTGGAAACCTTGTCTATGTACTGTATGTTGAGCAGAAGCATGCAGAAATTACAGACTCTGCTCATGAAGAACAACAAAGAAGAATCCACAAGAACAGGACAAAAAAGAAGTCACTGCAAAATGCAGCATTCATCAGCACTGCCTCTCTGACGCACACCATTTAAATACATTCTGTGTGTACAAGTTCTGCGAAAAAAAATATTATCTACCTTTAGCTTCATTTTCACTATCAAGGACAATCTGAAATGCCTCAGGAGCTAGTGCAAGGCCTGCATTCACCAACAAAGACCTTTTTTTTCTCACACTGTCTTTATCTGTTCCTTTTTTAGCCTAATCAAAGACAAAGATTAGTTATTGCACACTGGCCGCTTAACTGATAATTCATACTTCCATTTAAAATGGCAATGACTTGCTAGAGATCCCTCACAGCCAGTGATGTCATTCAAATGATTTAGGAACAGGAACTCACTTTTGATTGGCACTTGTCGGCCAAGGCGAGGCACGTTCAAATGTTGGGGGGGGGGAAACCCGGAATGGAGCCCGTTAGGATCCGGAACGCCCGTTCTGGTCCGTTCCACCTGAATGACATCACTGCTCACAGCCCGATCCTGTGCTGCAGCCACACCGGTGGCAGACGTTGCAAATGTGCTCAAAGACATGTTTGCGCCACCCAAAGAGCAAGCAGCACTGGCGAGGAGGCATGTGCCACCCTGTCAACGCTGCAGAGGGAGTCCTGGCCGTCAGCACAGGGCAGGTAAGCACTGAGCAGCGCAGGGGTGTGGGGAGGGTGGTGGGAGGCTGGGGAAGAGGCATTTCTGGGCAGGGGCAGGGTGGAACAGAGGCAGGGACTGACCTAGGAGGGGAGTGAGCCGGCAGAGGCATCCTCCACTGGATACTATCCCCATGTGGGCCTTGAAAGCCGGACACAGGGCTTCTTGAGTCTATGCCAAAGTTTTAGCAGGCGCAGACTCGACAAGACCCATTGAGCAGGTTGGGGCTTTTTTGGGGATAAGGAACAAATATCCCCTTCCTCTGAGGAGACTTCTAGTTTGCTCAGATCCAGCAAAGGATCTAGCAGTGGATTTTTAGGATCGGGTTGTAAAAAGTGCTAAAATAAGAGCAACTGAAAATAATAATCATCTGTGGAGATGGGAGTGGTGAGAGGTAAGGCACATTTCCTAGTGTCACATCTGTCACATTACAGATCTGTCTGAGCAGCTGCAGAAGTGCTCCAATACAGCTCCAATACTTGTCCCCATGGCTTACCTGTTCAACCATCAAACTTGCTTGATCTTCTAAACGTACCACTGGTTTGTACAATGTAGTGTTCACACTAAGTCGATGGAAAGCCATTTTAAGGTACTCATTATATTGCCCATTGTTATCTAGATCGAGAGCCTTCTTGAAATGTTCCATGGCAGGCTCTATTCTCTCTCCCTTTTCTTCAATACGGGCAATTTCCATATGAACTTGACATCGTAATAAAATCAGCATGCTAGGAAATGCAATCATACTTATTGTTAATTGAAACCATTTCAATGATCTACACAAAATGTTCTCTTTATGTAGTGGATTAGGGTTTTTTTTCCTCACTAAAAGACCAAGGGTACAATGCTAACCTGGAGTTAGGCTGGCACAAGGAAGTTGGGCACATGGACATGCGCTGTCCTCCCTGAGTCAGAGAGTGCTGCCAATGATCTTTACGGTGCTCTTTTGAGTCCCTTGTGCCAACCTAACTCCCTCATACCAGCCGAACTCCAGGTTAGCATTGTGTCCTAACTTTTCCAATGTGTGTTAGCCTGGCAATGCTAAACATGGAAGTTTGTATACATAAAATGGTACTCAATGGCTTTGTACTCAATCATGTTGAGTACACAATGGCTTTGTACTATTTCATGTTGCAGCAGTTCAACAATGTGGCTACTTATTATATGAGACATCCATACACAGGTTATCTAGTTCTATAAAACAAGTCAGAGGGAATACTGAAAGGAATTACCTGTCAATCTTTTCTAGGATCTCAGCAATAGCTAGCAATGGCTTTCGTACATGATGTTGCAAGTTGTCTTGCAGCAATGGTAAGCAGAGATTCCACTGGGTAGTGCATACTGCTTGAATAACATTAGGGTCTTTTAGCCGAATTGCACGATTCAAAATTAGTTCCATTTTCTGTATGACTTTCAGCTGAGCCTTCAAAAATTAAAATATTCTTTGCATTGAATTACACAGGCAAACACATTCATTTTGCTGTCTTAAATGCTTTACCCTATTAAATGTTTTACCCTATTAAGTTTAGTTTTGGAGGTATGGCATAGCCTTGGTAGAGAATTGTTCAACCAGCTTCCTCATGAGGCTTTCTCATGGGGAAACAACTTAACCCATTCACTCACAAGGCTATGCTGTATCTCTGAGTCTAAATGTGATAGGGCAAAACTGATGCCATGTTTGAAATGAACACTCCAAATTAATATAAAGCCACCATAAAATCTGAAAAAAATTTTTTTCTGATCCTCAATTTCACATATGTATTTCTCCAATATAGCCCTATAATTGCTTTGAAGAAATTTGAAGAAACTATTCCACAACGCATCTAATTGCATTCTCATACCAATTTTCAGCAGACTGTTCTCCTTTGTGTTTTTCCAAGCCTCTTTACCTTGGCTGCCTACCTAAGATACAATGTTAACCATTTTTTTCTGTTCTGATATGTCTTGCCTTTTTAGTGACTATCTTCTATTAATATTGTTGAGGATATAATACACATTCTGGCTGGTTCATAGGAAAAAGGCTTTTCTTTTGTTTACTTGGATCACTGGCAATTCACAACCCACTAAAGGTACAACCCAATGCACATTAACTGGGAGTAAGGCCCACTTAACCTAATGGGATGTACTTCCCATGCATAGGGTTGTGCTGTAAGCCATTACAGGAAAGCTGGGGTTTTAATAGCAGCTGGGGCAAGGAGTCCAATCCAAATTAAGACTGTGGTGAGAATCAGAGAGGATTATTTGCCCTTGCTGCAGTGCCAATTTGGATCAGATTGGCACTCCTCCCAAGGCAAATAGCAGTCAATTGGGACCAAGGCAGGGTCAAAGGGTTAAATCATCATCCTAACTGTGGTCCTAATCCAGATCATAAAGACACACATGTACCCACTCACCCCTACCTCATGGCTGCCATTAAACATGCAAGTCCCAATAAATGCTTTATGTCAATTGTTCTCAAACCTTTTAGCACTGGGACCCAGTCTTTAAAATGGTACCCTATCAGCACCTACCTAGCTTTACAGTACTTAAAAAGGTGATCTAGAAAGAAATAGTATTTTTATTTACAAGTAACATTGTTTGCAAAAAATTCTATCCGTTTCTTGTAATGAGGCAGCCTTAATGAATAGCCTGACGACTTGAGGGGCTTACTTATGGGACCCAGACTTCACCTGCCCCAGCTATCTGCCATTGACAGACTTGGAAAAAGATGCTCAAACATTCATCTCCTATATTTATACAAGCTTATAAACTGCAAGAGCTCAGCTCCTTGGAAACTGAAGGAACTTAACTCCTTACAAACTGCAGGAGCTCAGCTCTTTGCAGGGCAGTTAGCAGCTACCTGTTTTTTGAACAGACTTAGGGCTTGAGGCAATTAGTTATCTGATCTTTCTATCAGCCATGTTTTCATTGGAGGCTCTGCAGGATCCACCAGAAATCGTGTAAAGTGGATCCGGACCCACAGCTTGAGGAACGCTTTATGTAATATGTCATTTGACCTGGAGAGAGAAAACCCAAATCCCAGGTGGAGATGGTAAACGTCTTTAAAAAGCAGTACTATGTGCAAACTAAGAAGCAAACATACCTCAACAACACTTTTAGCATATGTTGGAATTTTAGGCCCAAGTTTCTGGACTTCAAAGTCACATTCCAAGCAGTCTAATTCAATCTGTTTTCCTAAGTCCTATTAAAAAGAGACATATTTCTGCTAAGGAAAGCAAAGAACCATGATTTCATCCCAAAATAAGCCCAATGGATGTTGTACAGATAAACTGGTTGTCATGGATGCCCTAATATTCCACATGATTGTAGACATACATCTGTGGTACTCTTCGGTACTCTTTGCAAAATGAAACATGCTGTTTTATAACCTATTCACTAACCCTGTTCAGATGAAGGGCACACTTAGTATAGCCAAATATCAAAATTAGACCTTTTCCACAGCATTTTCACAACGTCTTCATTATTAAAATCTATAAATGCAGCATTAATAGGGGAATTTTTATATCTTCCATGATATATACTATACATTGTACATACATACATATTACATGACTGGAACTATTTTTTGGTTCTTCCATGCATCACTGAACAGTCATGCAGTGCAATCCTAAACTTGTTTCCGCAGAAGCAAGTCCTTATTGAGTTCAATGTGTTTTACTCACAGTTTGCACATTTTTTACTTATAGGTCCAACTTTTTCATACACTGATTTGACTTAATAGTGATGGGCACTGCAGATAAAAAGGGCCCTGTTGATTTCTGGAGAAGGGGAAAAAACATGTCCCTGTTCTAAAAAGTGCTTTTCTAGGGAGTTAGGCAGGCAGCCACACTATTAGAACTGCAATTTTCAGCTTGCTCTGAGATCCCCTTTCACTGAAGAATGAAATGGGAAAGTGATTAATCATTTTCACTTCCATTCTTCAGTGAGAAAGGGCAAATGGACCGGGTCACTTTTCTCAGAGTGAGATGAAAACAGCTGTTATAATTGACTGCCTGCCTGCCTGCCTGCCTGCTTCTTGTTTTTTGTCTTGTTTTAACTGCTTTTATTTAACATGGCTTTTAGTATCAGCAGGGAATTCCAGAACCAAACCCCAGCAGATAACAGGACACAACTGTGTGTACACACACAGACACACAATACATATACTGGTATGTAAAAAGATTGTTGTTATGCAAATAAAAAAGAAACCGTTCTACATTAAAAACAAACATAGCAATTCAAATAATTCCTTGACACTCACTTGAATCTTATAGTTCTTTAATTCATTTATGCAAGATGCTGCAACAGATACGCAATTTAATCTTAAAGAAAGACGAGCCAGTTCTAGGAACAATAAAATTCTGTAAAAATAGAACACAAAACCAATTAGAATAGTCCTAGAAATGAACTTTAAGCACATAATATCCCTTTTTGATTGCTTATTGTTAACAGGAAATGTAAATACCAGAGATGCAAATAAAATAAAATAGAATCTGGAATTTTAGAAAGACTGCATGATGGAATAACTCCAATAGGGATGTAAATTCAGATTATTAAAACAAATGGTGTTTTTTTTTTAGTTCTTTTCAGATTTGCCACCTTGTAACCTAGAGAATGGATACATTCCGTTATCCATTCCTAACTGGCAAAAAGCATCTTCTAAGTGATCTCCTTGTATTTGGCAACTGTCCCTATTGATTACAGTAGTGTTTCTCAAGCTGTGGTTTGGGACCCACTAGGTGAGTCGTATGCCAATTTCAGGTGGGTCACATAGCACCTAAGGCAGCCATCTTTGAAAATACTGGAAGATGGGACACCAGAAACAGGGAGGGCTGTGTGGTTATTTTGCTTGTGTAAAGGTTGCAAGTAGGCTTTTTCCCCTTTCTGATTCACTTTGCTACTAGAAAATGGACCCAACTTATTGCTGCATCCCCAGGAAAAAAGCAGGCTCTAGCATCACAATGACAGCACTTCTGGTCATGATGTTGTTTCTGGTGGATCCCGGACAGATTGTCATTCTCAAAAGTGGGTCCTGGTGCTAAAAAGTTTGAGAACCACTGGATTACAGTATAGTGTCCTGTTTTATTGTTGAAAAGCAGCATAAAATGTTTAATACCAATAATGATGATGATGATGATTTACCAATTCAAAAGAAAGCAGTCCTGGCTCCTCCCACTCATTCCCTCCCCAGTCCTGTCTGTAATCCACCCTTCTCCTTCACCTGTTGAGAGGCAAATCTGGAAATAAACAATGAGCTCATTGAACCGCATACTCATTGAACCGCATACTCTCTCTTCCCTGTCCCTTATCGTGTGCACTGCCAACATCATCTATTTCTGTCATCAGAATCAAGAGTTATTAATTACACAACTGCTCTGATTTCTGAAGGCACACAGGGTTGTTGCTTAAACTAATTAGAATGTTAACGTCCAAATCCTGACTAAGAAAGAAGAAGGTATGTGTATTGAGACGAAGGAAGCAGGCAGGATTCTGGGACTTCATGTGTTCATGTGAACTGTCCCTATGTGACAGTGAGCACAAGCAGAAAATATATGGCATTATTATTATTATTATTATTATTATTATTATTATTATTATTATTATT
>JAJKFI010000002.1:2898170-2947870 GCA_029204185.1 Lerista edwardsae | reverse complement strand
TTATTATTATTATTATTATTATTATTATTATTATTATTATTATTATTGTGTGAAATTAATAATAATAATGGGAGAGGTATCTAAAATGAGAATGGTTTGGGGAGATCAGTTATTATTGTCACAATCTCACATTTTTAAATCAAGGCACATCAATTTATCAACACACACAAAAGGGATAGCTACAATATAGAAGAAAATTTTATTTAGCACTAAGGGCACAATCCTGTCAAGGGCAAGCAAAACCACATGGTAGGATCACAACAGGGTCCAATGGAACCTCTACTCTCCCTTCCATCCCTCTTTTTGCACATACAAAGTACATGTCATTACCCTGAATGGGAGACTGGTGCAAATCCTGTTTCCATATGCAATTCCCCTACAATCCAAAGATTCAGCAAGGAAACAAATTCCAAGGTGGGTCCTGGTTGGACAAGAATGACATGATGCTAATAAACTTTAAGGTAATGGCGGGCATTGCTAAGGAGGGGGATGAAAAGAGGCAGACATTATATCCTATAGCAATCCCTCTGCTTGTGACAGGAAGGTTGTGTCCTTCCTGTGAACATAGGAAGCTGCATTATCAACAGTCAGACCACTGGTCCACCTAGCTTGGTTTTGTCAACACTGGCAACTCCCCAAAGTTTCAGATGTAAATTTTCCTCTTTCCTAACTGAAGATGCCAAGGATTGAACCTTTATATGCAAAACATGTGATCTACCCCTATACTGCAGCCCAGGCGAGAATATGAAACCTTATGACAACTGCATCTTCTTGTCCTGAGGGCAATATACATAATGTAGACTGACATTCCAAAAATAGAGATGAGAAGATTCCAAAGAGTTAACAAGTTAAACTTACTTTTCATTACGGATTAATCTCAATCTGCGGTTTTTCAAGAGACCACATATTTTACTTAGCTCTGTTGCAACATCTTGAGGAATCACATTTTCATCCATTTGCCTGCAATTATGTTACAAATTGCCAGTTAATTAATCAGAAAAAAACACTTCAAACTGTTGAACTTAAAATCTATCCAACAAGCTACATTTTCCCTTCTGTCCCAAGGAGATGTATGAATATTTTTGCGTATAGCATCATGCAAAATAAAAGCATCAAATGCATCAAAAGTTTACTTCGCTTGCCTTCCTTTAGTTGTGAAGACATCTAGCCTTGGCTAGAAAAAGTTGCACATTGCAAGCAAGAAGACAGGTTGTAATGAGAGCTTAGCAAATTAAACTGGAAAATGAAAGAAGTCGTAGGAATATCTCTTGAGTAAACAACTCTGCATTTGGTGATCTTTAGAATCATCACTGCAGTTACATCACTACATATTTATGCAATTCATGGATAGCGATTTTCTTCAAGAAAAGCAGGTGAATGACACACTGCAGTTTTATCTTTCATGAACAACACTTGAATAACTACTCAAGGCACAATGACTAGACACTGGATATGCATGCAATCTGAAAGAGAGAGGGGCTAACACTGTGAGGTAATTCTGATCTTTTCACTGCTTGGCACTACCAACTACGCTAATAGTACTTTTACCCCCCCCCCCCACTTATTGTCCTTAGCATGTCAGTATAAATGGGTAGCCTAACCCTATTGCAGACTGGGCAGTTGCACTGAGGCATTTATGACAGTGGAACAGGGTGCAGACGAAGTGCACAGCACTTTGCTGTCGTCAGCCATTTTCTGATCACTACCACAAGAAGCAGCAGTGCTCCGCTGCAAATGATGGACCCCACTGTGCCTGCTGGAGAAGGAAAGGCAGTAATTGGGGGTGGGGATGGGTGTAAGGAGGCTGCTGGGGGTGGGTGGGTTGAGTGGCAAGAGAACATGCCAGATCCTATCCCCATGTCCAAGAAGACCCACTGTAGAATAGGAGGCTTACAAAGAGATAAGGGGAAATAATCCTCCTTTGCTCTCCAAAGCCTCCTGTTCCACCCCTGCTGGATACAGCACATTCATTTTTGGCATGGCTACATTGGGGCAGCGAAGGATAGGATTGGGCACCTAAACATTAAATTCTGGAGACCCACATCCAAGACACTATCCAATATTGGACCCATATCCAATACTTACTGTTTAATTGATTGGATCTTTTGAATAATTTGCAGGCTGGGGGAGTGTTGTATTTCCTCTTGTATTTGTGACTCTTCCATTAGTTTATAACGCACCTATTAACAAGATAAGAAATATACTAGTATTGTTAGTAGATACAGAAGTAGTAGAAGACGCAAACTGAGAAAGATTCAAATCCTTCGCAAAATGTTCATAGATATTTGTGTCACAAATATGGATGGGTGCCTGACATCCTCATAGCAAGATCTGTAGATTATATACAACTGGAATTTCCCCAGTTTCAAAGGGCAGATTTGAACGTTAAACAAAATAGCACCAATAGATATGAAACCCCTTTTTCTTAAGGGCTTTCCAAGTACAGTGAGTCCTCACTTACATGGACCACAGTTTAAAAAACAAAAGGCATTTTCTGTGCCATTAAAAACTAGTACAGGTTGAATATCCCTTATCTGGACTGCTTGGGATGGAAAGGTGTCCAGATTTCAGAATATTTGCATAAATGTAATAAGAAATGCTTCCTCCCTCTCTTCCCTGTTACCCATTGGTTATCTGCTGGCCTCTGACATATTTCAAAAATGGTTCACACCACAGAGCAGAGAATAGAACTTACAGCCTGTACATGGGAATGAGCACAAAACCTTCTAGTGTTCGCACTACAGAAAGTTTTTTCAAAAATCTTGAACAAAATTGTCTGGATTTTGGAATAATCTAGATTTTGGATGTCTGGATAAGGGATAATATACATTTTGTGCATGTGCATCTCCATTAAATGAATTCAGATTTAAAGCACTTTTGGCATTAATGACAACTCCTTCCTCCACTAGTCTGTTAAATCTAGGGTCACTGTATAAAAAAAAAGTTCCTTTCACTGACTAGATTATCAAGGAGTTTGCCTTCATTCCTGAATTGTGGCACAGGAAAACAAATGTTAAAAAACCAATACAAATGTAAATTTGTTAAAAATATCAAATAATCTGTTGTGCTAAACTGCTATGCGGCCCTGGCTACTGGACTCGGCTAGGGACAGAAAGTTGGTATCAGGAAATTTTGTGGGCATGGAGTGGGAGGGCTGGAGGCAGGGAGCAGGGTGGAGAGGGTGGATCTCAGTGAAATGCACTTGTTGACTCTTTTTCCCCCTTCTTTCTGCCCTACCGCCTCTTTACTCTCCTCTGATGGACTTACCGTACTTCAGAAATAGAACAGACATAGGCCATGGTGGGGGATGCTACCTAGAGGTAAGGGAAGAAAAGTTCCTTTACCTTGAGGAGGCCACCAGATCTCTCTCACACATATCATTGGCTGCACCTCTAAGGTGAGGGTGCATTGGCGCCAATAATAAGAGAGAGAATCAGGGCACCATTTTCTTTTTCCTACTTATTTTCTTCATCTCAAAATGTAGTTTAACATCAAAGTGTAAAAGAAAACCTTCCACAATACTCTGAAGATTTCTGTTTGTCTATAACATTTTTCAGCTTTCTTTTCCCATGATCTGGAGGAGTATAAGACTCATATATTATGAGGCTATTAAAGGAATGATTGGTAGCACACCGGAGTGATTCAGCCCAACAGCAAATATTAAATTGCAATTACAGTTTAAGACCACTGACAGGCTGCTGCTCTCAAAGGTATGTTGGAGTAACATATAAGACAAGACCTAGTTTCCTTCATCTTACAGTTTTATTAATATTACAGCTGTGGGAAGTACAATACATTTTTTATTACCCGAGAAATTATGAAACTTATATTACTCTAAGACTGAAGAAAACAAAAAGAAGAAAAGAAACAGTGGAACATTCCACTACTTTAGTAGGCATCAGACATATACATACTTTATGGCTACATTCCATCAATTTCAATGATCAGCCTTCACAAATCTATGGGCATGCTGCACTGCTGGAACTTGAATTCAGAGTGCCTTACAGCAGTTGCAAAACGCAATGTGCCATTTTGCACAGCCAGGGTGCTGTCACAAATGGTACAAGCAGCGGTGTTATGCTGCCGGAACGCTGGGCGGGACATCCGGGTGATCAACAGCCCGCCCATCGCGTTCCGCAGCGTTACGCCATTTGCGTAACGTAAGCAAGCGGCATAATTGGTTAAGCAAACGGCGTAACGCTGCAGAACGCGACGGGCGGGCTGTCAATCACCCGGATGTCCCGCCCAGCGTTCCGGCAGCATAACACTGCTGGGTACAAGTCAGCGTTGGGGGGGAAAGGGGTGGATGGAAGAGGGCGGGGGAGGAATGGAGCAGAGACCAGGGCAGGAATGAATGTGTGTCAAGGCCGGGAAGTGGGTGGTATCAAAAGCAGCAGTACCACCAATATCCTAGGCCCCTTCCCAGCCTTGATCCACCTTTCCAAATCTACTCAGATATACTGTATGTCAGCAAAATTCTGGGATTCCCCATTTCCCTGACTGCAGAATTAGCTTTTAGAAACTTCAAACATTACCATGAGCGAAAATATTTGTTTATATTTCTTTGGAACATTTTGTTTAATGAATACTGCTGCAGTTGATGAAAAATGTTTAGCTTCTTCTGTTCTGGAAGCATCTAAAAAACATTCGAGCAACTCTCTGTAAGGCAAGCAAAATAATGTTATAGCAAACACCATTATAAAAATTATTCATAAATTACAAATACCATATTACTAAACCATAACATTATCCATTTGAAATGTGTTGAGCCAGTTAGGACCTGTATGAGTCAGGTTAGGTTCAACCTGAAGCCTCTGAAATTGACTGGAGCTCCAAGGGTTTCCTCGGGCCTTCTGATGCATTATAAGGCACTTCCGGTTTTCACCAGAAAATAGAAGCAACCTTTTTTGGCCAAAACGGCCATTCTGGGACCCCCTGAGGCCACGTGGGTCCGACCGGACCCAACTGAAGCTATGCTCTGGGTTCAGATGTGAAGTGTGGTCAAAATCCATGGGTTTAATTACCTGTGGATTTTTTTTATCCACAAGGGTTACAGGAACAGAACCCTGACAGATAAAAGCCCCACCTGTACAGTAAAACAGTTGTCTTTTCCTTATAGTAAAACAGCTGAAATATACCACTCTTAGCTTCCAATTCAGGCTCCCTTATAGGATAAAAATTAAATATTAAGGCTGTCATACACATTTTGAGCAATCAATTAATTACATATGCATAAATATGCATTACATATGCATAAATGTAGATGCATCTAAAGAAGAAGAAAAATGTATCCTTCTTTCCTAGACCAATGCTCCTCAAACTGGTGGATTGTGACTCATCAGCCTGAGGAGCACTGTTCCGTTCCTCTTAAGGGGCAAGGAGAGGGAGAAAGCAGCAACGCGATCCTCAAACTCTTACTGCTGTTTTGGCAGGAGGGAAGTCCTAAGCATACATTAAGATCACACTGGCCCACGGAAGGTGTGGGGAGCCCCAGGATAGCCTTCATGGAGCAACCCAAGCCTCTCTGCCTATAAAAATTGCGATCAAAAACCACTTCCAGTTTTGCAACCGCATTATATAATCATTCTGAAGTTGAAAACAAATCATGAAAGCAGGTCGCCTTCTTTAGATTGATCTGTAGTTGGACCATCAAAACTGTGACTAAGATCATTCAGGGAAATGAAAACTGCATACATTCCTTGTGTCACCTCAAATTACCTCAGCTTGCTTTCCTACTCTATTTCTTGAAGTCATATCAGAACAGTGTATCAATAAACAATTGTAAGTCCTAGCTGTTGATAGTAGAGCAAATGAACACAACAGAATTAATCTAGAAAATCTGATCCAGCGCCTGATTGACTGAAACGTCCTCGCCAGTACTATTTCTTTCCTTCCACCCCAAAGGAAATGAAGAGCCATCATTATATGGAGAGAATAAAACAACATCATCTTGATTTTCCCGTCAACACTGTGTTCTCCAGTTGCTTTATTTGAAAGAGATAGTAATCTGACTGGCAATAAAAGAGCAACATGTCTGATCCGTTTAGTTCAATGAAAGCTGACAAGGACAAAGTACTCAGTGTGCAGTTAGCATTTCTGTGCAGAGCAGGTGTGTGTAAAAAGAAAAAGCAAGTAATACTAAGACATACGTAAGAAAGGAAAGTTAGCCAGAACTCAATTTGCGGTTTGGAAATGTGTAATGAGCTATGATCATCTGCAATAAGGGACTCCTGCCCAACCAAAAGAAGAATAATTGATATGAGAAGGAAGTCAGAGGAGAGGCAAATCTGTCATTAGACAGAGATTAACCACCTCTGGAATACAACCAAAAAGTATTTCAACTGTTTGTAGTCCTGGAGCAGAGACACGGAAAGAAAATTAAAGTGGCTGAATACAATAAATACCAATGTTTCACATCTTGCTAAACAGATGGAACTCATGAATACTAACAGTGGTGTGTGTATACTTTTGATCTACACTTCAGTTATCAAAATGCTTTGGCGATTCCCATCACTGTTTTGCTACAGAAGAACTGAGTCTGATCCATATTTACTTGATCAAGGAGTTCATTGAGGGTCCAATCTTGAGGCCCATAATGCCGACGATACTTGCATATCGCTGGCTAAAAGTGTTGCAAATGTGCTGTAAAGCACATTTGTGACACCGCAGGAGGAGGGAGCATTGGTGCTGGGCCAGTGCTAGTCAGTGCTTGGCCTCTGTGCTGCGCGGGAGGCTGGCCAGCAGTAAGGAGATTTGGGTTGGGGGAGGCAAGGAGGGGACAAAACTGGACGGAGGCAGGGGAGAATTGGCCAGGGAGTAGGGTGGAGACGGAAGAAGCCTCTGCTGCCAGACCCTGAACTCCCTCCCAAGCCGGGCAGCAGAACGAAGGAGACCCAAACACGGACTCAGAGCCAAGGAGACTCATTGCCGCTGGCTGCGGTTTCCCCGGGAGGAGGGAGCAAATGCTCCTTCCCCCTAGGAGACCTCCAGCGGTATCCCAGCATGCCCAGGGTCCAGCAGTCGCCATTTCAGCACTGCTGGAGCCCTGGATGCTGCCAGGCTCGGGACTGGGCTGTCTGCAGTTAATTTATTTGCCAAGAGAAAGCTCACCAATGAGCCACTGAAGACTCATGCCAGTTTATCTGCAGTATTATTTTTTATAGAAAACTATAAAAAAACTAAATTCCCCTTCCCCTTCAAATATGGCACCCCAAGTGAGCATATCTGAGAATGCATAAACATGTCTCAATGTCCAGTAGTGATCACATGACAAGTACACGTGTTAGAATCATCTTTGCCTAAGATAACGACTCAACTCACAGCATGAGATCCGCTGTCCAGTCCTTGTCCTGCTCAGTTGGGTGATTCAGCGCAGGCACAATCTGAGAGAGGCTCGGAATAAGGAAGTGGAGGAACCCAGGCTTAAAAAATGGCCTTACAATCCTCCAATAAATAACTGAAGCATTATATATCAAAAAGTAGTATCTGTGAAAAGAGAGTACATATTAGAAGTACATTTAAAGCAGAAATAGACAGAAAAGTCCATAAAGGAAATTTGGGGTGAATATTAAACAGTCTGACAAAATGACCATGTATTTCCATAATGTGACATAATTCTCACTTGTCTAGTCAAACACCATTTTGGGGGATGTAGCCAGGGATTTGATACTCAAAAGATGACCAGTTGGAAATGAGTTATGAAAAGGCCATACCTTGAATCACCTAATGCAAAGTCTATTGCTTTCAGCAGATTCCCGGTAAACTTTTCAAATTGTTCCTAAAATATAATAAAATATTTCACTTAGGAATGAATTTATATTATTAACTTAACACAACTTGCAATCATAGTTGTGTCATATACCTCATATATAGACAATGTTACTATTATTTTGAAAGTGTAGTTTTATGGTTATTACTAGTATTTTGAAAGTGTTTCAGAGCACATGGATCTCAATGGCATCAGGAAGCGGCAATGGTCAGCCACTTGTTGAAGAGTCATGCAACCCAATCCTATGATGCCAGGCCCTCGTAGGAGCAGCGGTGCCAAAACAGCTACTGCTGCATCCTATGGGTGTCATGGCAGCTGTAGGAGGCACTTCGGGAGAAGAGGATGGGTAAGGGCACTGGGCAGCCAATGGGCCTCCTCAAGTCTGCACCAGCCCCTGCTTGCCCCACCCTCTGCTCTGCCCCTCCCCTGCCTCCCACCTGCCCCAGCAGGCCTTACTGCTGGCTGATGCTGCTGGAGTGCTGGCCAGCCATACCTCCTGTGCTGAGGCACAGCGCTGCTTACTCCCTCCTCACCAGGTGTCATAAACGTGCTTTACAACATGTTTACAACACCTGGCGCTGGTGCTGAGCAGCAGCGCCGGCACTATGAGCCCACAGGATTGGGCTCACACTCATCAGAGGCCCTCCCTGGCCAAGTCAACTCCTGAGTAATCAGTAGTGATAGAAGTAGGAGCATCCGATACACATCAGGAAGTAGGCACCATGGTGGTGGTGGGGGTCCAGTGCAGGATTTTGACCCAGGGTCCCCAAAAATCTGGGCCAAGCATTGATCATAGAAATAGTAAACTAAAGTTTGTACAACTATTGCATATAGGCATATTCGACTTTAAGCCAGTTTAATTCTCTTGCCAATAATAATGTACACAGTTATACATGGATTTATTTAAATTATTTCTATCCTACTTTTATCCACGGACAAAATGATTATTTAAGGAAGGATCAAAGAACCATGCAATTACCTTCATTGGTAAGCCTTAAGTTTCTTGAGAGGCAGTTTCCCATTTGACACAGAAAGCCACTTTTGAAAATCAGGGGATTTCAAAAGCAGCTTAAGATTGTGTGTGTGTGTGTGTGTGTGTGTGTGTGTGTGTGTGTGTGTGTGTGCGCGCGCATGCATGCACCATTCGAAGGGAGGAGGTAAAAATTTACATTGAGCATGCCCAAGCCCTTGGAGCTGTGCATAATTTCAAGTAGCTCTTTCAATCCTGGTTCATGAATATATACCCTGAAAACTTATCATGAAAACATTATAATTGAACAAGACTACAATCAGTGGGTACAGTTCAGAAGAGACTAGGTATCCATAAACACTACATTATATTCTTCATTCTATACCTAATTTACCAAATGACGCACACTGATTGAGAGCGCAATCCTAAACTGGAGTTAGGCCGGCATAAACTAAACCAGCAAAGTTTGGCCAGCACAAGAGCCACCATAAAGTGCGTTTGGACTACTCTCAGAGTCAGGGAGCATGACGCATATCTGTGTGCTGGCCTCTCTGATTCCAAGAGTGCTCCAAACATACTTTGTGGTGGCCCTTGTGCTGGCCAAACTTTGCTGGCTTGGCTTATGCCAGCCTAACTCAGTTTAGGATTGCGCCCTGAGGATCATATTTTGTTTTGTAATGCCAAAGTAATGATGTATTAATTTGAATGCTATTATTTTCAAAACACTTGAAGCACAATCCTTTGCAGTTACATGCATGGAAACAATACTACATTCAGTGGGAATCATATATGGGCATAAATGAACATCATTGGGAGTGCAATCCTAACCTAGAGTTAGGCCGGCACAGCTAGGCCAGCAAAGTTTGGCTAGCACAAGGGCTACTTTAAAGCACGTTTGGACCACTCTCGGAATCAGGGAGGATGGCGCACATCTATGTGCTGGCCTCTCTGACACCAAGAGTGGTTCAAACACACTTTATGGTACCCCTTGTGCCAGCCAAACTTCAGGTTAAGATTGTGCTCTGGATTAAGGAGGCCTAATCTAGGGTCAGAACTACATGTTACCTCTGCAAATTTGTTTCCCAAACACCTTTGTTGAACAAGCAAGGGAGAATATTTGGAGAGGAGATCAGCAGGAGAGTACATATTTGATCTGCTGATTCTCCTCCACAATCCCTCCCACAAGTTATTTTTCACCCAACTGGACATTTCCATTCTTGGAGGTTGTCTGCAGTGGCGGATCTAGGGGGGGCAGGAGCCCTGGGCGCCGTCTTGGGGCTGTCTAGGGGGGCGCCAGTGGCCCCCGCAACATTGCGCAGGTAGACCTGGGCTAATTTGCATGGGAGATTAGCATGTGCCTGCCCCCCAGTTATATAGGCAAATTGGAAGCATTGCATGATGGTCTCTGCTCACATGTGGCTTTTTCAGACACTGACTCAGATTTTTGAAAGTGGAGACACACGGATTTCAAACTGAAGTCAGCAAACGTTAAGAACCAACTACAAAAAAAAACTAAGGCTAAGCTCACCATGACCTTAAAAGTTATGCCTTGGCACTGGATGCCTTGGCACTGGAAAGATGTTTTGAATGGGTGGGGGAAGGTCTGCACTATGGATGCCTTCCTGACCTGTGGAGTACTGGTCTACCCGTGGCTGGTCCTAATGGGTAGATCTGGGCTCTGCTGTTGTTTCTAATGCTGTTGTTTCCCTATAGGGAGCCCAGGTCTACCCACGGCTGTTTCTAATGTGTAGATCTGGGCTCCATGTAGCCCAGGTCTACCCGCGGCCGCTTCTAATGGGTAGATCTGGGCTCTGTGTAGCCCACGTCTACCCGCGGCTGCTTCTGGTGGGTAGACCTGGGCTCCCGTAGGGGCGCACTTCTATTGGGTGCCCCGGGTGCCATTTTCACTAGGTCCGCCCCTGGTTGTCTGAAAGAAAATGGAGGTGGGCGATGGTAACAACCAATATTGTTGAGGAGGAAAAGTGAGGAGAGGGTTAAGTGGTTCCCCTGCCTACCAACTCTCCCTTGCAAATCCAAAAGCCCCTTCTTCCCACATTAAGATTCTATAGCAAACACAGGTTTGGGAAGCTTACGTGTACTACATAACATGGAACTTTGTATTAAAAATATCATTCATTACAATAAAAAAGAACAAACAAGATTATAAGAAAATCACGGTATAAACTCACCAGATTATCCGTAGACACAGGAGTATATAATTGGCTCTTGCACAAATATGCTCTACCCATAAACTGGTTAGCAGGCGGTTTTCCATTAAAATACATTTGTAAACAATCTTTGCTCATTTCTAGAAAATCCATCTAAAACAAAACATATTTCAATGGTTAATCATAATGAAGAATCAAATCTAGAAAACACCAGCTACCATCAAAATGGATGCATTGTTACCTTATATGCTTGTTCTGCACACAAAACATATAAGTCAGAACAGAAGCTTTCCGACGAATCAAGAATTGATTTTCCTTCATCAGCTGTTTTGATCAACTTGTAAGATTGCTTCAAAGCTTCAGTGTCTTTGAAAGAACAATATTTATATTAGGTAAAAAAATTTTGCTTCAACTCCTAAGATAATAGTAAGAACTCTTTTAATTTTGCCATAATGTACATAATCAGACATAAATTGGGCAGTGAGAAATCTGAGGAACACAATTGTGACCTCCTCAATATCCAGGACGCAGTTCAAACCTTTTGTATCCAAAAGCCAACATCAGATTCTCAATCTTTCATTCAGTGTTCAGGACTCTGACCCAGAAAACTCAAAGGATACATTTTTTTTGAATTCAAGGCCAAATTGCATGACCAATAATTGGATTTATTTTCAATCTGAGATTGTTTTCTCTCAAACTAGATAGTCAAGCTTCTTAAGCAATTCACCACAAGCCCTGACCATTGTGGAAAAACTATAGCTCAGTAGTGGAGACTATGGCTTGCATGTGGGCATCCCAGTTACAGTCCCTGTCATCTCCTGTTCTAAGATTTGAGGCAGCAAGGATGGGAAAGATGTGCATGTATGTGGAAGCATAGGATCAGGCTGTTATAGTGAATTTGCTACAAATCTGTGTGGGTGCCTACTACTGTATTCAGATGAACATATCACATGCATATGGAATTCAGAAAACATGAGCTCAAAATAAAATGAGTACAATTTTTGGTCATTTGCTCTGGCCCTCAGTTGTCTGTGATAAGCACTCAGCACACAAACAGAATGTTTGGTAACCAAATCAAGACTTTTAGAAACCATCAAGTCTGTATTCTAACACACACACACACACACACACACTTGTATAATGTCTGTCTCTGGGGAATAAATGCATTCATAGTTCATTAGTTCATCACTGTTCAGCATGCTTAAAAATGGGTATTAGCATGCCATATTTGGATACTTCGCAGCTTCCATGGAGACATATGCTCTATGCTCACTAATGGCATAAAACTTCATGGTGGGTGGGACATCGTATGCGCTCATTTGTACATGCATTTGTATGTACGTTTCTTATTTAAAATAGAAAAATTCCTATTACACTTAAAGTTTGCATTTTCTGGGGAGGAAAGCCTATTTGAATGCCTAGATTAAAAACATGATAGCCAACACAATGCATTTGAGATGCTGATTATTGTTATTGTCATGCTAAATAATAGTTTATAACCATCTACCTTGGTTCTTCTCTGCATCTGACAGCTGCTGCCTGATAAGCAACTCCATGCCTTCTTAAGTGTGTATGTTTTTGCTGACAGGGAAGTAATAAATGCAACTCTTCTAAATAAAAGCTATTTTTAAAAAAGTAATGTTGGAACTTATCAACACGTTTTACAGTGTTACATTTCGGTTCCCAGTTTCATAGTACTTCAGCATTCAGCCACCATGCCTTCACAATTCTTTATAAGATTGCTCTACAAAAGGGCACAAGAAATATACTAAGATTACAATCTGTATTACATTTAATTAAGGCTAAGTTATGTGACTGATGAAACATCCAGTTCTAGGCTTAATGTTTTTAAATTACATAAACAATGATTACGTACTAAATACATTTGTACACCACTTTTTTAAAATTCAAAGCTCTTTACTTTTTTTACAGATATATGTAAAACCAGATGGGTTTATGTAAAACCATAAAAACACAATGGGTTTTGTCCTTTAAAAGTTAGGATTCTTAGGTCCTATTGAAATTAATGGGTCTTTCGTTAGTCATAATAACTTAGTTAGTGGCCCACAGCACAAATCTATACAGTACATGTTTATGGGGAAACAAGTCCAACTAAGTACAATTAAGCTTACTTCCAAGTAAATGCTTTTAGGATTGAGACCACAGTGGTTTAAATGTAGCATCTTCTGAATAACATTTTAATCCAACAAACGCTTCTCAAATAACAACCACAGGAATAATGCACGCCCTCCTGAGTGCCAACAACACAGTGGGAGGAGGGAATATATCTTTACAAAGCAGTCTGCTCAGAAGTAAACCTCACTAGGTTCAATTGGACATACTCCCAGTCCTAGGTGAACATTACAGGACTAAAGTTTGACTCATAAGTACCTGCTTTGTGGCTCTCTCACTTATTCCACAACATTCTATTGAGCCAGGTCTGAAAACCAAGCAAAGGGCCATAATAAAAAAGTGCAAACAACTAGGAAAACAGTGAGGAAGCAAGCTCAACCCCTTGCTTCAGGCAGTGGGCTGGGAGAGGTGGTGGACTAGCATGCTCTACCCAACGGCTGCTGCATCATCAACTTGCATGCCCTCTTCAGGGGAAGAGCACAAGAGGGGGATACATATGGGGGGGGTTAGCTCCTCGTTTTCCAACTCTGACACCATGGCTTTCTCTAAGGAGGGTGCTCAGGGAAAGAATCAGGACCACCACCCCTACCCCTTTCCTCCCTCCCCAAGCAGCCACTTCTTATAAAGTGCCATGCATGCACAGGCCATGACAGATGGCGCAACCTTTTTATTTTAGAGGAAGGCATTTTAGAGTGCTGGATGCAAGGGAATGGCCACAAGATGCACGGTTTTTTGTTTATCTTGATGTCTTGTGTGCACCCTGAGGCAACTACTGGGCCACTGTGAGATACTGGAAGCTGGAGTAGATGGGACTTTGGCCTGATCCAGTGCGGCTCTTCTTACGTTCTTAAAGGGGAGTGGCGAAAGCAGCCCCATAGGTCCAGGTTACTCCGGGAAGCGGCTTCTGGGAGGTGCGGGCCGGCCCTGCGTACCCATTGTTGGGTTGCTCTGAGAGCAAGTTGACACGGCGGGTACACAGCGCCGGCCGGCCCGTCTTGGAGGGGCGAGTGGAAACAGCCCTGCCCTTCGGGGGGGGGGCGCGCTGCGTACCTGCCCCGTCGGGTCGCTCTGAGAAGCGAGAAGGGGCAGGGCTGGATCACGCCCAGAGCAACCTAACTCGGCTGCAAAGCGCCGCTCGGTCCACCGCCACCCCCGAGAAGGAGGAGGGAGGGCCGAGCGGTGTTTTCTTCTCGGAGGGGCGAGAGGCACTTTGCGGCCATGTCAGGTCGCTCTGAGAAGCGAACCGGTGTGACTACGAAGCGCGGCGGGGGCGGCGGTCCCTGCTGGGGCCGCTCCCATGGAGGTGTGCCCCCAGCGCCGGTGGTAGGGGATGCATAGGGCGAGGGTGTGCGCTGGCGGGTTGGAGAACCGGCTTCGAGGGTGCTCGCTAGCAGGGAGGGGTCAGCCCGAGCTCCTCCCCACGTTCTGCTCCGCTCCGCTTCTCCATGCCGGACCACCCCCCAGCTCACGGCTGAGGCACCGCCGGCAACCACACCGAGACTTCCTTCCCGCCGTCTGAACAGAACCCCTGATGGAGCCCCCACCGGGAAGGTCCGATCAGCCAGCCCCGGAGCAACTTCAAGCCCGCCGCTCTTCCGCGTCGCTCGGTCTCCTAGCAACCATCGTGCACCTTTTGCCCCGCCCACCACTCTACGGGTTCCTGTTCAGTCCAAACTGCCTTTGAAAGCCGAACGCTTTTGCTTGGCAGGCGACTGCGGGAGACGCCGTCGCCCCCTGGATTACTTGGCACGTGCCTGGTTTCTTGCGATATCCTGCAAACAAATGTATATCGCGCTCGCCCCCCCCCCGTCAAACCTCCCAAAAGGAAAATGAATCACCGATGGGAAATGCGAGATAATACTTGCGGACCAGTTTGCCTGTTTATGAATCATTAGCATTACGTGGACTATCTGCTGCTGCCAGTTTCATGCCACTGAAACATGGGAATCTTTACTAACTAGGGACAGCTGAACATCTATTCAATCGTACCATAGGAGCTGTTTGTCCTACTTTCCCACCACAAGCCTGATTCATTCATGAAACAGAATTCTGCATTGTACCACATCCGTTTTACCACATGCATTGTACCACATCTCATTAAGATGAGATTAAGAAGAGGTGGCAAGAATACACAGAGGAACTCGGCCTTATAGCCGATCGGCCTTATAGCCAATCTAAATCTTCCTGATAACCACAATGGTGCAGTCACTGAGCTCGAATCTGACATCCTGGAGTGTGAAGTCAAGTGGGCTTTAGAAAGCATCACGAACAACAAAGCTAGTGGAGGTGACAGCATTCCAGCTGAGTTACTCAAAATCTTAAAAGATGATGCTGTCAAAGTGCTGCACTCCATATGCCAGCAAATTTGGAAAACCCAACAGTGGTCACAAGACTGGAAAAGATCAGTTTACATTCCAATCCCAAAGAAGGGCAATGCCAAAGATTGCTCGAATTACCGCACCATTGCACTCATTTCACATGCTAGCAAGGTGATGCTCAAAATCCTACAAGCTAGACTTCAGCAATATGTGAATTGAGAACTACCAGATGTATAAGCTGGTTTCCGAAGAGGCAGAGGAACTAGAGATCAAATTGCCAACATTCACTGGATCATGGAGAAAGCAAGAGAGTTCCAGAAAAACATCCACCTCTGCTTCATTGACTATGCTAAAGCCTTTGATTATGTGGATCACAACAAACTGTGGCAAGTTCTTGAAGAGATGGGAGTACCAGACCACCTGATCTGCCTTCTGAGAAACCTGTATGCGGGTCAGGAAGCAACAGTTAGAACTGGACATGGAACAACCGACTGGTTTAAAATTGGGAAAGGAGTACGACAAGGCTGTATATTGTCACCCTGCTTATTTAACTTATACGCAGAGTACATCATGAGGAAGGCAGGGCTGGATGACTCACAAGCTGGAATCAAGATTGCTGGGAGAAACATCAACAACCTCAGATATGCAGACGATACCACTCTACTGGCAGAAAGTGAGGAAGACCTAAAGAACCTTTTGATGAGGGTGAAAGAGGAAAGTGCCAAAATGGGCTTGAAGCTCAACATTAAAAAAAACTAAGATCATGGCCACCACTCCCATCACTTCCTGGCAAATAGAAGGGGAAGAAATGGAAGCAGTGACAGACTTTATCTTCCTGGGCTCCAAGATCACTGCAGATGGTGACTGCAGCCATCAGATTAAAAGACGTTTACTTCTTGGGAGGAAAGCTATGGCAAACCTAGACAACTTAATCAAAAGCCGAGACATCACCCTGCCAACAAATGTTCACATAGTCAAAATGATGGTTTTCCCAGTAGCCATGTATGGCTGTGAGAGCTGGACCATAAGAAAGGCAGAGCGCCGAAGAATAGATGCTTTCGAATTATGGTGTTGGAGAAGACTCTTGAGAGTCCCCTGGACTGCAAGGAGATCCAATAGGTCAATCCTCCAGGAAGTCAAGCCTGATTGCTCCCTGGAAGGACAAATCCTGAAGCTGAAGCTCAAGTACTTTGGCCACCTCCTGAGAAGAGAGGACTCTTTAGAAAAGACCCTCATGCTGGGAAAGATTGAAGGCAAAAGGAGAAGGGGGCGGCAGAGGATGAGATGGTTAGATAGTGTCACCGAAGCAATGAGCATGAAATTGGGTGAACTCCGGAAGCTAGTGGAGGACAGGGAGGCCTGGCGTGCTGGGGTCCATGGGGTCGCGAAGAGTCGGACACGACTTAGCGACTGAACAACAACAACAACTACATCCGTGTTCAGACTGCTGGTGAAAGATCCAGTTTTGTAATGTGCCCCACATTAAAAACTCCCTGCAAATAAAAACCTCACAAATTGGAAGTGGGCTGTGTGAAAACATTCTTCCTGATATGCTAGATTACTGTAGGCAGGGAACTTTGGGTAGAGGGTCGCATTCAAAATTTGATCACCTGACGGCGCAATCCTAACCTGGAGTTAGGCCAGCACAAGTCACTTGTGCCGGCCCAAGAGTATTGCAAACTGCCATAAAGCAAACATCAGGGCACCCTCCTCTGACTCCAAGAGTGGTCCAAACACTCTTTATGGGGCATTTGCAACACTCCTGGGCCAGCACAAGTGACTTGTGCTGGCCTAACTCCAGGTTAGGATTGCTCCCTGAAACAGTGTGGGGAAAAGTGACAATAGGGACAAAATAGGGCAGGGGCAGGGTAGTTAAGTCTACCAAGCTTCCCAATTTGGAGTCTACCTGCATGCACAGCATTGGCAGCTAGATATAGTAATACAGAAAGTCTCTCTAATAGAAAAATAATTGCAGAAAATTAGCATCATGTTATTTAGGCTCACAGAATCGCAAGTGTCCTGTGTGCACCAAAAACTTACTTCTGCTTCCAGCATCCCACATGGGAAGTGAGTCTGGGTGAGATCAGGAAATGTAGGATTCCAGGACATTGGCTGGGGACATTGGCTCTTTTTGACCCTGGCCCAGGTACAAATTATCTCCTTCACCCCGCTCTTATTGGTCCTGGTTTATTCCTTTTGCCACCTCATACTGCTGCATGTTTAGACCAGGCCACAGTAAAGCATGCACGGCAGCTGATGTTCCCACGTGTTGCCAAACATCCTTTAGCATTTTACATTGGTGAACTCAGGACAAAAGGAAATAAGAGAAATACTGTATCTGCAGATGTTCCATAACTAGGACTGCCAGCCACAGGAATATTTGCCTTGGTTTCTGTGACAGTTGTTCAACAAACCTGGTATTCTGTGCCTGAAAGTCATTAGGTTTTTGTTTCTGCTTTTTTTCAGTTGAGCCCAGCCCCTGATGTGCTGTTGCCACAGCCAACCCCTTGGCACACCAAAACCTTCAGCAAAACCCACCCAACTGAGCCCTGAAAGGGATGGTGGATTGTCCATTGGAAATGAGAGATGGCATCCTTTTTCCAATTTGCCTATTTATTAAACATCTGAATAATGTGCACATTTTGTGCACCTGCCAAAACAAACCAAGGCCCAACCCTGAATCATCAAAACAGCCAGACATCAACACCAACATGCAAAAAATTGGCAAGATCCACCCTCCTGACCAATCAAAACCTGTCCTTGGCCCTGCCTGCTGATAGGAATAAGACCTGTGCTTTGGGGCAGAAAGTCTAGAGGGACGAAATGAGGAACTGAGAGCTTGTAACAGGAAGCTCCCAGTTTCATTAAAGCAAGCATCTTTAGCTGTAGAACATAGCAAAGTTAGAAAGAACAAGAAATTATTGTACCAGCTCTGATTAAAAGCACAATAGCTGATACAGGCAGCCGAACTCACTAGAGATTAGGAGCAGGGAACAGAACAGTGGAAGATGTAGAAAAGGAACATTTCAGCATCCTGCTGCTAGCACAAAAGGTAACCTAGAAATTCATCTTGGCAGAGAAGTTGTACTAGGTAATGCGCAGGCGTAATAACATTACAGATATGCCCCTGCTTAGGTAATAGTCCATCTGCATGAACATGCGATGCCTGTAGAGGGGGGAGGAACATGTCTAGGAGTGGTATGTGCTAGGAAAGGTTTGTAACTTCTTAGTAGCCAGCCAATGGCCAACGAAAGAGGGCAGTCTGGCCAGAGCAGGGTCTATATAAGTTGTAATTATGTATTGTTCGACAAGGTGGTTTTATCCCTCCCTTTGCTGCAGTAGAGAACATTCAAACTGCAATCTCATTCACTCTTTGTGTATTATTTTGGGGTGCTGAGTGTTTAGCCAGGGGGGTTAAGCATTCACCTTTAAAGCACCAGTCTGTTCAGTGGGAACAGATATTCTGGGAGGGTCAGTGGGACCCCAGTCCATGCAGGGGGAATGGACAGTGTGCCTTTGTTCAAATTTGGTCCTGGATGTCTGACCAGTGGGGTCAGGCATCCCCTTTGGAAGCACTGAGGCTTGGCTAGTGGGGCCAGGCACTCTGAACAATTTGGCACACCGGTGGTGATTGGTCAGTGGGATCAACATCCACCTGGTTTGGTCAAAGGGGATCAAACCATTCTAACAATTAGGTGCGACTGGGCACTCAGGTGTCTGGCCAGTGGGGTCAGGCACCTGACGGGTCAGGGGAACCCGCCATCTCTAACACCGCTGACATCCACATGAGGGAATTTTCTGAGAAATACAAAGATGATGGAAGAACATTCTCGGAACCGTGTTACATTTTCATGCCCCTTAAGATCGACAAATCTAAAGGATCCTTTAGAATTCATAAAGCCCAGCAGAGTCCAGGGATTATACATGAATGGCATGACAGTAGGGGGGCCAGGTTGCATGATGTTCGAATGGGGGCTGCTTGTTAATAGCAGGGAGTTGAAGGCCACATCTCATCCTTTCGCTTCTTTGGCGATGAAGCCGTACTGCGGGAACGTGTGCTGCATCCTGCGGGGGGGGGGGCACTGTGGTTTGTTTTGGTTAAACCTCCTGCACTGGAATGGGTCTACTCTGACCTGTGTCAGAAATTTTGCTGATGCAAGTTCAAGTGGACCTGAGAAGAAGAATCGAAGCCTGGAAAGGGGATAGGATTTTGGCGGCACCACTGCCTGATACAGTCCACCTTCCAGTCCTCATTCTGCCCCATCTCATTCCCATTTCTCCTCTGCCCTGCCCCATTCCACCCTCACCACCTTCTTCCTGCTCCCAGTGCTTGCTGCTTGTGGCAGCAGCCTAGCTGTTCCAGACAGCTTTGTTTTGCAACAGCCGTCAAAAACGTTATACTGCCAGAATAAGGCAGTATAAGGCCTAGACAGAATTGTAGGCCAATCCTATCCAACTTTCAAAGCTGATGTAGCCATAAGTCAGCAATGGGAGGTGGTCCTGGAGGACTCACCAAAATAAGGGAACTTTGATTCCCTTCCCTCAGGGCTGCTTTGTGGCTGCATTGGTGCTGGAAATTTTGATAGGTTTGGGCCTTTGGGCTATTAATGTGTGGGAGCCTGCTTCTAGCAGGCATACATCACATTAACACCACCATGGTTTTTGTTTGTTTGTTCACTGGAAGAAGTGCTTTCCTAAGCTGTTTTTTGCTGGCATGTGAGTAAAATTAGGATACATGCAAGCTAAAGCTTTCCATCACATACCTTGAGGATCAGAGGTGGAAGAAGGGTGTAGCCCGGAGTGGCGTGAGCCATGGGCGCCAGCAGCGGTGGGGCGCCATTGCGCGGAGTCCGCGGACTAACCCATGCGCTGTCTGGCCCACCCACCCGCCCTCGCGGCTGTTCCGCTCCAAAATGGAGCTATTCCGGGCGCAGGGAGGCGTGGCTGGGCGACGCACGGGGGTTGGGCGATGTGCTTGGGGCCTGGTTTCATCGCCCTGCCATGGGTGCACTCAGGGCTCCGTTCATCCCTGTTGAGGATATACTGTAATTATATCATCGCTAAAAAATAAAAAGATGGCTTTATCAGGGAAGCAGATTCTCTCATAGCAGAAAAACCATTTTCCTTCTCAAATAAATAATAATGACAGTTGATGGGATCCTGGGTTGTTCAAATCATTATAACAAATGCCATACTCCACTTGTACAAACCATGACAGAGAAAGCCTGTGTTCTTCAAGTTTCTCTTTATAATCCAAGTAATTCAGACAATGTCCAAAGCATTCTTTTTATGATATAAGGTGCCAGCTGCTGATCTTTCCTAAAATAAATGTATCAGTAAAGCTAGTTATATTGCCAAGCATGTGGTCCATACATAGGCATCTCTTTCAAGGATTGATTCCCCCCCCCCAAAAAAAAGCTGTGATCAATAACTTCATATAAATGAAAGAATCACGATGGGATGTTAAAGTATCGGCATTGACATGCATCCATGCCTTCAGCACTTTTTTTTAAAGAAAAAACATTGGGGATGAAAGTAGTGCCACCAGTGACTGCAGCTTTGGGCTGAGATCACTTGTAATCACAAAAGATGTCTGGATCATGTCTAGCAATGGAGAAAACAGCCCCTGGGTAAGGCTGATCATCTGAAATGTAAGAACTGTGGTATCTTGACTCCTTTCACAGTATATCAACCAAGCATGCTTCAGAGATGGAGAATATTTCACAGAAGAGTGATACTGAACAATGATACAGTCAGAGATCGATTGGATACTGCAGAATTCTTTTGAAACCTGTTTACTTCAATTCAGAAGGGATGAGGGGGGGGAAATGAAGGTATTTATTGTGTAGTCCTGTAGCCACACTAAGGCATAGTTTCCTGGAATTTATAGAACAAAAACAAACAAGGACAGAATAAATGTCAAAGCAAAGAAGGGCTAAACACATTCACTGTTTAAGCACAGAAGGGCACAATCCTAGAGGCTGTAGATGCTTAGTCTTGCTATATTCCTTAGTGAGTTCGAATTTTCAAGTTAGGATTTTTTTGTTTTAGTTCAGTGTTTTAACATAATATTTTGTCCTAGTCTTGCTTTCTGTCAGGGATGTTGTTTCAAGATTGTGCAAATGCTGGCCTAGGTTCAGGCGCGGATCTAGGGGTGCTAGGGGGGCATGAGCCATGGGCGCCATCTTGGGAGTGGGCGCCATCACCATGGTGCGACACGCCCCCAAAATGGCGCCTGCAGCTCGCCCCGCCCCCACCCAGGCCCTGCGCCGCGTTATCTGCACTCCGGCTGGCCTTAAAGAGCCAGCCGGAGCGTGGAGAATGCACTGCCGCCCGGCGCCCCCTCCCGCCTCTTGGAACGGGGGACGGGGTGCCGCGTTGTCCGCGCTCCGGCTGGCTCTTAAAGAGCCAGAGTGCGGAGAACGCGGTGCCGTGCGATGCCCTGCCCCCACCTCTTAGGGCGGCGCCACGTCATGACGTCACGACATCGTGACGTCATGACGTTGCATGCCCCCATGGGGCGCACTTTCATTGGGCACCATGGGCGCCCTTTCGACTAGAACTGCCCCTGCCTAGGTTGCCCCTGGCAATGCCTCCCTGCCACCGGCTCCAACCCCCTGTGCCTGTCTCCCCAGTCTGGCACAAACTCACCCTGTCCTGGTGCGGTTCCAGTGCAGATAGTTCTTGCACTGGCCTAGTCTTCTCTCAAGTAGCCGCGAACATGCTTTATGGCACAAGAGCACATACGGCACATATGACACACAGGAGCCTGCACAAGAGACTTGTATCGGCTCAGGAGGGGGTAGGAGTGTGCTGTTACTCTTCCCTTGCTAAATATAAAAGGAACCACCACTTGAAAAAGTGCCTCTTGGGGAACACCACTTGAAAAGTACCCAGTTAGCAGGGGTAATGATCAGATGTAAATGGGTAGTTCCAGTGCATTTCAGAAGGTGAGCCATACTGTTTGGATGAGGAGAAATTTTTCTTTAAATATATAAGTGGAGTAGACTGGTTTCTGAAAAGATATGTTCTATTCCATTGGAATTCAAAATCCATTACAAAAATTGTGTGCAATCGGCCCAAATGCAGCCCAGAAGACAAATATTAAATGTTTGCCTTTGTAACTTCTCACTTCACCACATTGAAGGCCTCTGGGCTGTCATCTAGGGCCTTTTTTGCAGCTTTGGCCATAGAAAACCTCACTTCATATGTTCGTGACACCAAGCAGAGTAATGCAGGTCCATGCAGAGCAAAGCTTTTTACCCTACTTCAGTGGCATAGCTGAAGGGGTGCAGGGGGTAGCAATTGCACCAGTCAACAGGCTTTGGGGGGGGGCAACAAGCTGTGCTTGACACTAGTGGCAATGAAACAAACCATGTTGGAATATCTGTATTCCATAAAAAGTTACGGTCAATTCACCAGAAAATGTTTTAATTGTGAAAACATTGGTAAGTATGAATAATACCATCATGTTATACAGCATTGGAAAGCTAAGTAGGGCCTGATCCAATTGGGCCTAGTGCCAGTGGTAAACCTTATCTACTTAACAATTTTTAAGTGTCACAAAGGTGCTGGCACCCAGTGCAGAGGTAGTCAGTGGTAAGTCTCACCGCAACCAGCAGTGAGCTCTTTTGGGGAGACCATGGGGAGGGTGGAACTGGGTGGGGGAGGGGCGGAGCGGAGTTGGACCAGCAGCAGCCTCCACCACGTGATTCTTTCCTCCATGTTGGGCCACATAGTATGACATGGAGGTTCTCAAGTCTGCGCTGGCAAAATAGCTGGCATAGACTTGAGGAGGCCCATTGGTGGGCCAGTGCCATTACCTGTGGGAAGGGGATGAATGTCATAGGATGTCACTCATAGGATGCAGCAGTAGCTGCTCCTACAGGGACCAGGGACCTTAGAACTGGGCTGTTACTGCTGTATGCAATGAAACAAACCACATTGGGATATCTGTATTCTATCAAAAGTTACGGCCAATTAACTAGAAAACTTGTTTGTTTACTTACTTACTTACTTACTTACTTACTTACTTACTTACTTACTTACTTACTACACTTAATTTGAGTTAGTTGTGGGGTGGGTGTGCTGCAAAATATTCTTTGCCCCAGGTAGCAGATGCTTTAGCTACACCACCGCCCTACTTTCGACACTTGCTTTTCAACTTCAAATAAAGAAATGGAACCACAAAAAGGGCTCTGTTACCTTTCCTTTGGAGGAATATAGCTTTGTTCTATGGGTTAAGTGGATTAGCTCTAGTAAAAATAGATGACAATGATGCTAAGCAGTATGTTGGAGAAAAGAAGACTTTGTGTTTCTGTTCCATATTTTTTAGATAGGCTACTCTATTAAAACACAAGATATGCCTAAAGGTTAACCCTGCTATCACAAACAATCAAGGAATCAAGTAGGCTTAGTCATTCCATGCTTGACCTTTCATATTACTATATCATGGATAGGAATAAGTTGTTCCTTTCGGGGTTAAGTATAAATGTGAAGAAGAAACAGCAGGTGTAAGTCATGTTGATTGGAAGTGCAGCTGCATTTCTTAAGCCTGAATATCTAGGTGGAAAAAAAACCGCACGTGCACATTCATCCTAGTCAAAATAAAAAATGGAGTGGAAAAAATTGTTAAGTAGATATTCTTCAATTGTGCCCTGGTTTTATGCAATTTGTCATCAAACACCACAGTACAATTGTAGAACGCTCTTGGGCTCTGTGTTTGTAAGCTTCAGGAAAAAAATCCTATGGTGAATGCCTGCATCAATCTGTCCCAGTTTTGCAGAAAGTCATTCTAATATCTGTTTTCTATGATAGCTCAATCTACTGGCTCCTTAAAATAGGATCTCTCATACAAGATGCCTGATTTTTTTGGGGTGGGGGAGGTCTCTTATGTTACACTGGGAATAGCAAGCTAATTCCCGCATTATGGACCACAGTGCAGTTGCTCTTCCAAACCATGGCTCCATTCCACAATGGATGTACATGGGAAGCACCATGCAAGTGCCAGAGGCAAGACTGGAGGCAGGGAACCAGCATGGTATTGAAAATACAGTGTTTGATCATTTGGAAGATCTGGATTCAAATCCAGATCATCTGGGTGCAGAGGCATACCGGGGCTAAACCGTGCCCATGGCATGCAATGTCATGACATCACAATGTCACAATGTCATGACATTTAGGGGTGTGGCTTCTCTCGGCTGTGACTCAGGTAATTTTGCCCAAGTGGCGGCCAGGAGAAGACGTGTACCTCCTTGGCTCACCAGCTCAGTAAGCCGGAGGGGGGGTGACTTCTCTTGGCCACAGCTCAGGCAATTTTGCGGCTGGGAGAAGTGGCGGCTGGGAGAAGCTGCATGCCTCCCTGGCTCACTGGCTCGGGAGGCCAGTGGGCACGCGGCTTCTCTTGGCCGCTGCTTGGAGAATTTTGCCTGAGAGGTGGCCGGGCAAAGCAGCAAGAAGCTGCATCTCCCCTTGGGTTTCTGAGTCAGGAAGCCAGGGGTGCGGGCTCTCTCACCTGGCGCAGCTTTGCCACACCCCCTGCTTCCAGAATTGCTCCATTTTGGAGGGATTTGGAGGCAAAGGCCACAAGGGTGCAACGCATCTTGGGCGCCATGATGGGTGGGTGTGATGCAAACTGCACCCATTGCTCTTGCCTCCCCCCACGCATCACCCGAGATTTGCCTTTGTCTGGGTGTCTTGGGCTAATCTCTCAGCCTAACTTATATCACAAAGATGTGAGAAAAGGGGAAGGGAAACTGTTGGGAAGAAGGGCAGCTTATAAATAGTTCTTGACCCATGATCCTGATCTTCCCAAGTGCTTTCTGTGTTGTCATATAGCAAAGACCAGCTATGAACACCACACTTTATTTATTTGTTTGAAGAATTCATATCCTGCCTTTTCCATGTTGAAGCAAATGTTCAAGGTGGCTTACATGGGCAGGCTAGTCTAAACCACCATTTTTCAATGAAGCTTTTACAAATATACAGTATTCTGTGGTTCACCGAATCCTCAGACTCAGGCATAGGCTTCACAATGTGGTTCTCTCCTCTGGCTGTGCGCCATCGAGATTCAGCAGGCAATCATAAGTCAAACCTGGACAGGTCTTCAGGGTTGTACTCCATATTTTTGCTGGCTGGCCTTCTCACACACTCCTTTGCAACTCTCACTTGCGATGACTAATCAGCTCAACAGCGACTCTGTCCTGCCACAACGGGTACAGCAGCTTGTCACAGCCTGTCTCCCATCCAAAAACAAGACCATGGATTCTCCTTCAAATTTTATTAATTTGTAGAATGTTGGAAAACGAGCTTATGATCCTGGAAATTCTCTATGCCTGGTCTTCCCCCCCACCTTGTACTCCATCTCTCATGTAGCTCTGCTCTGCCAGTCTCCACCCACTGAGAGTACTATAAGATGATACAGATGAATGCTTTAGAGTAATTAACACTATGTTCCACCTTCTCTTTTCACAAGGAAATAATTAACTATAGTGGAGAAACTATCAGTCCATCTGTTACTACAGTTTTCACATGTCTGTTAACCCCTTGGGGCACTCCAATAATCTTCTGTAGTAATGATGACTGTGGTGACTTCTCCTTAATTGCCATTGCTTTTGCTCTTGGTTCATGTTCTTCTTGCTAAGTCATCTGCATTATTATTTCTTAACTGAGTAAATACATTTCCTAACAGAGGAAGTGATTTTGTTTCTGCTGTAGTATTTTTGTTGTCTCTGTCATCTTTCGCTTACTGTCACTGATTCCTTTCTTCATTTTTGTTTTAGTCCAATGTTAGGTGAATATGTGCTTATTCACCTGTTGTATAGCAGTTTAGCAGGTACCTTTCTACACGCTAATGGAGTTGCTCTGTAGTTAAGCAGTACCAGATAATGGATTCCCGTGTTTTGTTTTGTCCTATCCTAAGATGGTTAGACAGTGTCACCGAAGCAATGAACATGAAATTGGGCGAACTCCGGAAGCTAGTACAAATACAAAATACAAATACAAAAGACCTTTATTGGCATTTACAAGAATCTAAATAGTTCTAAATAACCAACATATCACTTGTAAATAAAATAAAAATGGTGGTTAGTCAGTCAATTGTCTTGACGTATCTTTTCAGATTTACATCAATAACTTGTACTAAAAATAAAGCAAATTGCAGGATATTCGACTTCAATTTGAGGTCAAATAGAGTCTTCAAACTCACTCCATCGTTTTTAAGACCCAATTCCTCCAACAAAGGCTTTAGCAGGGACAGTCTACTATGGTTATGAAGCGGGCAGTGAAACACTAGATGTTCTAATGTTTCCACGACTAGCAGGTTACAAGGGCAGAATCTGTCTATGAAGGCAATGCCTCTGTATCTACCCCATAAGACTTGGGAAGGTAAAATATTACACCTAGCTAAGGTTAAAGCTCTTCTCGAGATCGGACTGTCCATTAAGTGGAGATATCCAGGCAGAAGACCGACTCCAACTGAGATATGATGATATAAGGGGGAGCAAAACCTTCGGGCAGCCGCTGTCAAATTCTGATCGTGAATATCCACAAGGCGGAGATTGATTCTCTTGTAAGCCTCCATCATAGGCAGAGTTCCTAGTAGATCTAAGTCGAGGCCGATTTGGCTAAGTTTATTTAGCCAGAACACGGCAGGATTGTGCTTGTCTTGTAACAGATGGAATACAAGATTTTTATGATCAGCCAGGAAAAATACTTTGAGCCAATATTTGGAGGTTAATAACCAGGCTTGCAATTCTAACTTTCTCTGGCCCGATTCCAAACATAGAACATCATAAGTGATAGCTTTTGGCAGCCCAAGAATCCTTCTCAGAAAATCTGCCTGTAGTTGTTCTATTGAATAGTTAAAGGCTCTGAGCCAAACCGGTACTCCATATAGTATTTGAGGGCTGCATTTAGCCTTGGGAAGCTAGTAGAGGACAGGGAGGCCTGGCGTGCTGTGGTCCAAGGGGTCGCAAAGAGTCGGACACGACTTAGCGACTGAACGACGACAACAACAACAACCAACTTCCAGCACTGGGATAAGGGCAATGCAACTCTGAGGTAAGGACAACAGATATTCCTGTACAGTGAGGAGGCCTCTGTGACTGTTACTGCAGTGCAGGATGCAGCACATGCCCCATTAGCACAGTTGTGCCAACAACTATGCCAGCAACCAAGTCAGAGCTGGAAAGTTAGTTAGGATTGCACTCTAGGTTTGTTTTTGTTTTTTTAAACTATTCTCACGCCAAATTCAACTACATAGTCCTTTGGCTTGTGGCTACCCGGGGTTAGAAGTAGTACTATAAAATCCATACACTTTTTGAAAAGTTCCAGAATTCCTTATTTTTGAACTGTGATATATTATCTGTGATTACACATTTTGAAATTTCATGATGAGTAAATATGGATCTGATGTGCTTATGGCCCGATCCTACATAGGATTAGTATCTCTAGCCTACCAACGTAGGAATCCTATGTAGGATTGGGCCGGTGTGAGCAGAGCTTTACAAAGTTCCACTGTCATAAAATGGCTTCCAGCGGTATGTTGCTGCAACTGGCAGCAATGGACGAGGTCTGCTGCCGGACCCATAAAGGTAGATATGACAGATTTGATGGGCCCAGGTGGGGAGGGAGGCAGATCAGGGCAGTACTGGCAGCATGCATATAAACCATGCCCATAAAGTTCCTTGGTCGAGACAATGTCTCAGGTGAGCAACATGGGCTTCAAAATTGGGAATGAATTTGCTAACATAATTGGGCATACCTACTACCAGTCTTTGAACTCCCTTTTTGTCTTCAAACCACAGTATATTCACAATGGTATTTTTTCCTTCATCTGGCAAGATTCCATCTGAGGTTAATATTTCACCTAAGCAGGTTAGAGACGTTGTTTGAAACTGACATTCTGCTTTGTTTAACTTAAAATCGTTTGTTCTTGCAATATCCAGCAGTTCCTGAAGACTTCCATGGTGTACTTTAGTGGTACTGTTGCCAAAAGAGCTGGCAAGGGGAATTATTAATTCATGCGTCTCTCTCCTTAAGGCATGGAGGGGGTCACGCAAGCCCTTTACTGTATGCTTAGAGAGAAATACAGCCAGTATACAGCACAACTCTATTTGATAGCGGAATCTTAAGTGAGAGATCAGTGTAATGCAGGGAAGAATCCCTTTCCCTAAAAGAAGAGACTGAAAGAAGTACATTCCAACAAAAGATTGTAGATTTATTAAGAAAGTTCACCCAAAAGGAATTAATATTAGGGCCTAACCAAAGTAATGAGTACATACAGGCATGCCCCGGTATCTGCCAGGATTCCGTTCCGGATCCTCCCCTCCATGGATATCTGAAACCGTGGATACCGAATCGGTGGATATTGGGACACACCTGTTCTGTTGGTTCATGTGTGTGGCACTATGTATTTGGTCAGTAATGGCATCTAAATGATTTAGCAACAGGTACTCACTTTTGATTGGCACTTGTGCCCGCCCACCGGAAGTGAGGTCATAGCCGGAACCCAGGAACCGCCCCCAGGAACTGCCGCACCTCCTCGGGAGGGAGCCCCAGGCAGCCTACCTGCTCACGCTGCTGCTGCCGTTGGTCTCCCTCACTCCGCTGCCTGCCTGCCTGCCTGGCTCTGAGAACGTGCAGGCAACTCAAATGTGCAGGCAATTCAAACATTGCAGGGGGCGAAGCGGAGCACCGACGGAGTCGACGTGTGGGCAGGTGAATGGGCGGGGCCAGCCCTAATCCTAGGAACGGGTACTCGCATACCCCCGCGTACCCGCTACATGACATGTCTGTATTTGGTGCATCCAAGGAAAAGAAGAGAAGGGGGCATTGTTTAAGGCAGTGGTCTTCAACCTTTTTCATGCCATGACCCCCAATAAATAAATACAATACTGTATGAGACAGGGGACCCACAGTCAACCTGCCCCTCTCCTGGAAAGATCCATCTATAACAGGACTGCTCTCAATTATGTCATTGATGTATACTTTTGTCATTGATATATACATTGGAACACCTTCTTGCATCTGGCTCAAGGTGTAGTTGAATACAGGTCATGATGTCATGACCATTGCCAAATGTCTAACCCCTTTGCCCAAAAAGGTTAGAGACCTGTGGTTAGGCCGTCTGCTGACATTTTTTCTAGCTCTTCCTGTACCATTTTTATGAAAGATTTTCCCATGGCATGTAACACAGGTATGGCATCTTCTTTTGGCTGTACTTTGTATATTACTGGGAGAGATCCTTGCTGTGTGAACATATCCTCATAGGCTTCTTTCAGAGTGCTGTTAGGTGGTTCTATTTTTTTTTCTGGCTTGTTTGTCTCTGGGTACCACCATCAATTCTTGCTAGACTGTTTTCCCTGTGAAAGTCAAAACCCTTGAATATTTTCCCAGAACTGGGATAGTTTCTCTGTTAACATCTTTTAGGCATCTATTTGACTTACAGCACAACCCTATAGACCATGCAGCATCGGGGTTGTGTCAACGCTGCGCACTTAGCACTGATGCAGGGGCGCCGATCTGCACCTCCATGTCAGCGCTTGAGCAACAGGACCAGCGCTGCAGGCAGCACCGGCCCTGCTGCACCTGTGCTGAGCCTCTCTCGCACCGACTGAAGCCAGTCGGCACGAGGGAAGCTCTGTGCCAAGGTGGCACAGGGATTGGAGAGAGGGAGGAAGACGGGGCGGGACTTGGGTGGGATGTGGGCAGGCTTGGGAGGTGGCCATACAGCCACATCTTAAACCTGGCTGTGAGGCCTGATTCGGGCCACGTGGTCTCCTTGGTTCTGCACCCGCTCTTTAGCGGCTGCAGATCCGAGGAGCACATAGGGGAGACTCCAGCCTCCATAGCACATGCTCCCTTGCAGTGGGAGGCTCCAGCCTCACCTATCCTGTGCTCGGATATGGCGTTGGCTGGCCAGCCTCGCCATTCCAGCGCAGTATAGGATTGCGCTCTTAATGTTTATTAGTTTGTTTCAGTGCATTAGTTCTGTTTCTGCTGTCACATTGGCCTGGGTCCCAGGGTCTATGTTATATGTGTGATATATGTGCCATTTGTAGTTAGTTTGATTACCCAGTCCTTTGGGAATTTTTTATTCCTTCCTGATTAGGTCTAGGAAAGTTCTTCTGATGCACTTGTAAAGCCTCTTTCTGCAGTCAACATATGCATTTTCCTATTGACTCTGAACATGTTGACACAATGGTTTGGCCCACATACTTGTACAAATGCTGAGCCCTTTTGTTCTCATGCAGGCTGTCACATTGGCATGACTGTTCTGACTCTCTCTCTCTCTCTCTCTCAGCTCAGTCTTCAACAGGCCTATCCAGCGGCGTTATTCTGCCAGAACGCTGGGCGGGACATCCGGGTGATCGAAAGCCCGCCCGTCGCATTCCGCAGTGTTCCGCCGTTTGCGTAACGTACGCAAGCGGCGTAATTGGTTAAGCAAATGGCGTAACGCTGCAGAACGCAACAGGTGGGCTGTCGATCACCCGGATGTCCCGCCCAGTGTTCCGGCAGAATAACACTGTTGGGCCTATCCCTTGCTGCTTTATTCATTGTACTCACAGTTGTATTGTTGTATAGTTGTGCACGATTTGATGTTTCCAAGCTTCTCATTTATTTTGAGAAAGATGAATAATTTCATTCTTTGTACCACTTTTAACATCAATCTTGCTTTATTTATTTATTTATTTATTTAAAAGATTTTTACCCCGCCTTTATGCCCAAAGGCACTCAAGGCGGCATTACATAAAACTATAAAATTTAACATTAAAAAACATTATAAAAGAACATTAAAACAACATATTCAAACAAAATTAAAAACATAACAATAAAGTTTAAAAAAACCAAACCCAGTGGATCATAAAAGTATAACACCCCAGCCAGTCAACCTGTCAACAATTAAAAGCTTTTTTAAATAGAAAGGTCTTCAGCCCCTGCCGAAATGTTAACAGAGAGGGAGCAGTTCTCAATTCTAAGGGGAGGGTATTCCAAAGTTGGGGGGCCACCACCGAGAAGGCCCTCTTCCTGGCCGCCACCCCTCTCACTTCTCCTGGTGGCGGCACAGTCAAAAGGGCCCCTCCAGAAGATCTAAGAGTACGGGTTGGATTATATGGAAGAAGGCGGTCCCTCAAATACCCCGGACCCGAGCCGTAAAGGGCTTTAAAAGTCAAAACCAGCACCTTGAATTGGGCCCGGAACAGAACCGGCAGCCAGTGTAGTCGCCGGAGCAACGGCTCGACAGAGTCAAACCGACGTGCCCCAGCTACCACCCGAGCCGCCGCGTTCTGTACTAGTTGTAATTTCCGGACCGTCTTCAAAGGCAGCCCCACGTAGAGCGCATTGCAATAATCTAATCTAGATGTCACTAGGGCGTGGGTCACTGTGGCCAGGTCCGCACAGCTCAGGTACGGCCGCAGCTGGCGAATCAGCCAAAGCTGAGCTTTACCATACATGTTTTTAACAATGATGCCTGTCTGGAATTTGCTGAAATCCGATATTATTTTTTTCCTTCTTTTGCTTGCGGCTGCTTTGGATGAATATCGAAAGAAACACACTGCAATGTATTTACATCTCTTTGAGTGATGCCACATGCAAAATAACCCCCATATAGCAGGTGCAGAGTGCTGTTAATCCAGACTGCAGATTTATAATGACACAGAGCTATATAAAGAAATGCATACCTCTCTGAGTAAAGCAACACCTGGAGAAAGATATTAGAAAATGTCTTATGATGGATTCAGACCCTAGAGGAAAAAAAGGAACTGGATTTTTTAAAAATAGGTATTTGCATAATCTATTTTTACATTATGCATTTGCAAGGAAGATGGTGGGGAGAAAAACCAGAGTCAAGCCTACCTGTATAATGTAGGTGGCTGCTATATTAATGAATTTAGTGCCAATTATGTATTGTTTATTGCTTTGGGCCAGTGGTTCTCAAACTTGTTAGCACTGGGACCTACCTAAAAAAAAGTTTCACTTTACCAGCCGCTCATGCCTCTGTGATTATGATTGGGCAGCAGCGCTCCCACCCAAGGAGCAAGTTGTTGGACATAGCCTAACCTGCTCTCTCAGTTTCACAAACCGCCAAAAATTGGGTCATGACCCACTGGTGGGCCACAAACCCACAGTTTGAGAACAACTGCTTTGGGCATTGCAGAACATAAAAATAGTATAACGGCCTGATCCTATCAGGTCTAGCGCAGGCAGTAAGCCCTTACTGTCAGCACTGGTGTTGTAAAAGCGCTGTAAGGCATTTCTAACGCCCGCAGTAAGGGCTTACCGCCAGCGCTGGGCCTGTGCCTGTAGGTGTTCAGCCCCAACACCAGGAGAACCTGACACCACCCCACCTAGCATTAAACAGATCCTATCCTCAGTGTCGAGATGTGCAGTCCGACGCGGAGGTTTTCAATTCTGCACCAGCAAAATAGCCAGCACAGACTTGAGCAGGCTCTATAGCTTGTGCTGGCTCTATAACCAGCCAGTCCCTTGGCTGCAGAGATTCTCATGCTTATAGTGGAGTAATAGCTGAAGTAGAGAACTGAAGTGTAGACACCCACAAAGACGCTCAGAGCTTGGAAGTGGATTTCACATCTATCTCCTGCCCAATAAAAAATATTGAAATACAACAGCCATCTCATAGTTCATTGAGCTGTACTATAAAATTTGCAGGTCACACCTGTCTTTTTTTTTTTTTAATGCTGGCATGGTACCCTTGTGAGATAACAGGGCTATTTCTGTGCAACATTTCAGAGGTAAACTGTTGATAACAATGGTATAACTGTTGTGCTGGGTTTCACAGGCCTTCTAAAACCTGTTCCTTGCTATTTGCAAAGAGTGATTCAAGAAGAACACTGTTTTCCAGCACATGTAATTAGCACTAATGACTCAATTTCTGCCTGTTTCCCTTTCCACAACACACCTCTGTATAGAACCAAATGAAAGTCTAATTTTTGTTAACCATTTATTTGTATGGTCATTGAGTAGGATCTTGCTTAAGAGCCTTTTTATTAGTAGATGCCTTCCTGTTTGCTTATTTTGACAGCTTTGCTTGTGCAGTACAATCCCCTAGAGCAGGGGTCCTCAAACCTTTTAAACAGGGGGCCAGTTCACTGTCCCTCAGACTGTTGGGGGGCCGGACTATTGTTTGAAAAAAATATGAACAAATTCCTATGCACACTGCACATATCTCATTTCTAGTACAAAAAAAAACCTGCTATGGAGTCTACTTTCTGGGCCACACCACTGTGCCTCCTTCATAGCTGCCCACAAGTTCTCACCATGAACAGCAGCAGTGGGACCACAGGCATCATTTCGCCCTGCTCCACCACTAGCTTGTCCAAGCTGCCCCAGAAGTTTTTAAAAATACAGAGATCAGCGGTAGGGGAACAAAACTGGGGAGAGGGCAACAGTGGAGCAACCCATGGGGAGAAGACCACACTTGGGGAAGGGCAGAGAAGGGGGGAGAAGAGAAGGCACTTGCTGGAGGAAAGAAGCCAGCAAAGGAGGCGTGCGGGGCAAGGGAGGGGGTGGGAGGGCGACGGGGCTTCCACCGGGGGAGGGAGGCTCTCCACGTAGCAGGGTGGGGGAAGTGTGTCAGCCACCAGCTGGGAGAGATGGGGGGAACAGGAGAGCTGACGGGGGAAGGGGCAGGAGCGAACAAGGCCTTAGAAAACAGGCACTCGCCAGAGGAAGGAAGCCAGCAAAGGAGGCGTGCGGTTTTGCAGAGGGGTGGAAGGGCGAGGGGGCTTCCACAGGGGGTTCTGGGCCCTGGAGGCTCTCCGCATAACAGGGCAGGAGAAGCGTGTCGGCCGGCTGTAGTAAGTGCCTGCGGCCGATACACTTCCCCCGCCCTCTAGGCAGAGACGACCCAGCGACTCCTGCAGTTACGGCGGCAGCTGCTCCATCCCCCAGCTCCCGGTGCCACCGCCACCACCAGTACCGCTGCCTCACGGCCAAAGAGGACACTGCATTATTGCGGAAGCAGAGAAGCAAGGAGGTCGCGAGCCGCACATGAACATCACGACGAACCACTTGGCCGTGTGGGAAGGAAGAGGAGCGTTTCAAGTGGCTGGCTCCGCCCCTGCCATTGGATAAGGGAGGAGGAGGAGGAGGGCTGCTGGGGTGCTGAATTGTGGTGGGAAAGAAAGTGGGCTGGCTCTTCTTGCTCTCTCGCCGTGACTGGGGCACTTCCTGCGGCGGATTCTGCTCTCTGTGGCAGAGCATAAAGCATGCTTCCTTTTTCCCCACGGTTTTTTCCCCCCAGAGTCTAGGGCCTCATGCGGGCCAGGTAAATGACCTTGGGGGGCCAGATCTGGTCCGCGGGCCGTAGTTTGAGGACCCCTGCCCTAGAGACTGGCATCTCTATGTTTTGGCAGATGTCACAAGAATATGTAGTAGAGGCAGCTGAGGGCAGTAGGGCAGTAGCCAGTGGTCACAGAGTCCAAGATGAAAAGCAGGGAGAAGCTCTTTCCAAACATTAGGAAATATTTTAGGAGCAGGTTGGGTGTGGAGAATTCCAAGTGTAAAAGCAACATCCAGCTAGACAGGCTGCTTCTCATCTAAAGCTGAATGGACAGCCCTAATTTGATTTCTAGTAATGATCTTTTTTTCTGAATCAGAAAAAAGGTTTTAATAGAAATATGCACTGAGAGCACAATCCTAACCTGGAATTAGGCTGGCACAGTAAGGCTAGAAAAGTTTGGCTGGCACAAGGGACACCGCAAAGTATGTTTGGACCACTCTCAGAGTCAGAGAGGCCAACACCCATGTTCAGATTGCACTCTGAGAATGCAGAAGCTTTGCATGACAATGTTGATGTAAAATTAATCAAATCAGCCCCTTTCAAGCAATGGTATAGCTAGGGGGGTGCAGGGCGGAGCAATTGCACCGGGCAACAAGCTTTAGGGGGACAACAAGCTGAGCTTGATACTAGTGGCCAAACTTGTGAAAACAAGTACAAATAATACCGTCATGTTATATAGCATTGGAAAGGTAATGCAGAATGCAATGAAACAAATCTGACTGGAATATCTGTATTCTATCAAATGTATGACTGATCAATCCAAAAATTTCTTATTTATTTACTTAATTAAATTTGATTTTGTCATGGAGAGGGGGCTACAAAAACAGCTACCCCGGGCAGCTACCTGGGTAGCAGATGCCTTAGCTACGCCACTGCCTTCAAATGTTCCTTTGCAACTACTGTGCCATGGCACATTGGTGTGCCACAAATAGTCTGCAGGTATGCCATGGAAGTATGGGGGAGGGTAATTTATTAGTAGAGCCATTAGGGGATATGAACCCATCCTTGGCAATGCAGTGTGCCTTGTCAACTGTCCAAAAACTGATGCTGTTTTAGCACCTTTTCAATGTGCCGTGATAGGAAAAAGATTGAAAATCACTGCTCTATGCTTTTAGATCACAAATAGGTACATTTGTTTCTTCAAGCAGGTTCAGTCCACCCATGTGGTTGACCTGGACAGGTGGCACAATGATAGAAGACCTTCATCTCTGTTCATCTCACCACCTCTGTGATGCTAGTCCACCAGTCTCCTCTCTTCAGCACAATCCTAGGTAAGCCTACTCCCATTAAAGTGTACTGAAGATTGCAACTTAAAGAAGGAAATGAGGGAATGTACATAAGAACATAAGAAGAGCCCCGCTGGATCAGGCCAAAGGCCCATCTAGTCCAGCTTCCTGTATCTCACAGTGGCCTACCAGGTGCCTCAGGGAGCACACAAGACAACAAGATGCCTGCAACCTGTTGCTACTCCCCTTCACCTGGCATTCTGATGTAGCCTACTACTAATACAAGGAGGTTGCACAACCCATCATGGCCTATAGCCCACGATGGTCTTTTCCTCCAGAAATCTGTTTAGTCCCCTTTTAGAGGCATCTAGGCCAGATGCCATCACCACCTCCTGGATGTCCCCTGGTTCTGTGTTCATCTCTATTTGGAATATAATAAATGCATTGACCTCCCTATTACAGAACTGTTTCTAAGGGTGCAATCCTAATCTGGAGTTAGGCCGGCACAGTTAGGCCAGCAAAGTTTGGCGAGCACAAGGGCTACTGTAGCATATGTTTGGACCACACTTGGAGTCAGAGAGGCCAGCACACAGACGTGCACCATCCTCCACTGAATCCGAGAGTAGTCCAAACGCACATTATAGTGGCCCTTGTGCCGGCCAAACTTTGCTGGCCTAACTGTGCCGGCCTAACTCCAGGTTAGGATTGTGCTCTAAATTACGTTAATATAAAGAATTCAGTGTTGTCAAGTTGGGCCTAATTTTCGTTTATGTCAGAGTTGTTTAGCACCCTAAACAAAATCAGCCTAATCATATATTTATAGATCTGGGCCATCTCAAGAATGTTGGCAATGTTACATTTTAGGCATTTCATCTTGGCATGTACCATGCTTTTAATTGACAAGAATTATAGACATTAAATGTTAATTTCCTGTTGTTAAAAATAAATAAAAGATTTATGTTTATAAATGCAGGAGATAGGGAGGAGGAAGAGAGAGCACAGAGGCGGATGCTTGGACCAACAAGTTGCCATGCAATTGAATTTGGCAACAATGATTCAAAAAGAAGTACTGCTTCACCTTTCTTTGGTACTGTTTTAATATGGTTGTACCTATTTCTTTCTCACCATTCTTTCAGGACTTTTATTAATGGTTCTGTTTCTTTCTCTTGCTCTAGGGGTTCCCAAGGATCAGTGCTCTGTCTCTTAGACAAAGAGAACATTTTCATTCTCCCTCTTGATTCTATTATGGATTCATTTGGTCAAGGATAACGTGGGAGTTGGCCAGGCTGTGCATTGGATGACAATGCCCCTGACATCGACAGGTGAACCCTGAACCCCCAGGGCCAATGGCCATGGTGGTGTCCACTGCATCATTAGGGAGGTGCCACAATGCAGGTCTTTGCCTCCCAGCACCCACCAGCTTTGCCTCCTGGCTTTGTCACTATCTTCAATATCGCCTTTATGATGACATTTTACAGTACTTGATCTTCAACTCTTGCTTCAGAAGCTGTTGCTTTCTCAGGATCAGACTACTCATTATCTCATTATGTTAAATGTACAGTTTGGCCTTTTGTGGTTTCTTTTTATTTATTTATTTATGTTAAATAGAATCCATGGAGAAATCAAGATTGGGACAGAAAAGGGCATTGTTTCTTGCTTTTCTGCCATGCTGTGGTTCCAGTTGAAGTCTTGTGTTCAACATTGCTGCTGTACACCCTGAGAGGGAAGTTTCTATTGACACCAACAATCCTCCTTAGAGCAGTGTAGGGAGTACAATTTTTGTTGAGACCCCAGCACAGCTGTAGACGTATAAATATACCCCCTCCCCCATTATACCATGGTCCCGGTTCTGATCAGCTCCCCCAGCTGCTGTTTACCTAAGGGCACAATCTACCTTCTCCTGGGCTGACGTATGTCGCTTGCGTTGGTTCAGCAGTGTCACAAACGTTTGCGCCGACCCACACAAAAGCCGTTGTGGAGACTAGCTGGTAAGCCACTCCCATGCCAACTGTGTTCAGCCAGCATCGGGGTTTGGGGAAGGCAGGTGGGGGCAGAGCAAGATGGAGGGAGAGCAGAGACTGGGCAGGCCTGTGGGTGGGCCATTCCAGGGAGAGGGGTGGAGTGCAGATCCTGTCATTTGGCCAAATCCTAAACCCCTGTCCCCGAGCCGGGTGGGCCTAATCTAGCTGCTTGAATTTCTGCCAGTAATTTTGCTGGCACAGATCTGAGCAGCCCTATAGGGTTGGTTGGGGCTTACCTGAAATAAGGGGGAAATACCCCTTTACCCAAAGGTGAGCTCCAACCGTCTCCTACACTGCACTGGATACAGCACAGGCCTGCAGGTCTGCCTGTTCTAGTGTAGTATAGGATTGGGCTGCCCATCAAACAAGCACAAACGGCTAATCTACATGTTTAACATAGCGTGTAGCTTGTGGCTCTTAGATATCTTTCAAAGGACAAATGCCCTTCTCTTTCTGAATTCTCTATATAGCATCCTTCTTTTGGCTTTTCCTGCTTCGACTCTTAAGCCTCTCAGTTCTATCTTAAATTGTGCCACAGAAGCCACTGCTAGATAACTTTCTGTTCCTTCATGCCATGTTACTGAGGACAGATCACAACTGCTCATGTGTAGCAGAAAACAAGTGTGTGGATCGGCACATGGTGATAGGACAGGCTCCATCAATGTATGGAGAAAAAAGTTTCGCTCCTGGTGCTAAGAGGAACTCAGGTTGTGTTCAAAGCACTGTATGTGGCTAGTGCATACTGGAGCAATGTGCTCCTGGCACCCCTCCCCTTCTACTGTACAGCCCCTCAATTCAGTTTGTGTCTGCTTGATTTGTTATCCAAGCCCAAGGCGCCAGCACAAAGTAGCAATTTGTTTCCTTTTCTTCAATAACCATGTTGCATGCATGCCTCAGAATCAGCCAGATAAATGTTTTCTGCATAGGCTAGCTAATTTCAGCTGTTCAGAAGCCTCCCTTTGAAAGACACAATCTTCAGCAGCACAGCTACCCCAATACTCCAAGTCTCAATGATAAATGATCCAACACCACAGAGGAACATAACTTATGACTATTGTACCTAAAGGTAAGAAATTGGAAGGTTTATTATATATGCATAGCAATGCATTCTTTCCTCTGTTTATCCAGCAGTATAATGAAAATGTACTAAAGGTGAACAAAAGAGAGATCAATACAAGCCTGTCATGTTTAATGAGTACTAGAAAGAAATGGGTGATTTGTTTTGAGCATCCTACTAAGTCAGTGGTTCCCAACCTTTTTTGCACCGGGACCCCCTTTTTAGGTATGACAACCTGTCGGGACTTAGAGGCCAGAAATTATGTCATTAAGCAGGAAGTGAAGTCATTGTTTTAATAAATCACACTTTTTAAAAGTCGAAAGAACTCCACATCCTTTTTAGAATGTTCTGAATGTTTTGTATCTAAGGGTACAATCCTAACCTCGAGTTAGGCAGGCACAGTTAGGCCAGCAAAGTTTGGCTGGCACAAGGGACACTGTAAAGCACATTTGGACCATTCTTGGAGTCAGAAAGACCAGCTCACAGATGTGTGCCATCTGCCCAGCCTCTGAGAGCGGTCCGAACATGCTTTATGGTGGCCCTTGTGCCAGCCAAACCTTGCTGGCCTAACTGTGCCGGCCTAACTCCAGTTTAGGATTGCGCAATAAGTGACATTTGAGTTCTGAGTTCAGTGATTGATTCAGCAATGAAAACAACATTGCACAGAACGCATTGTGACTTCTTTTTGCCATTGTTGATCAAGGTGGTAAAGCCAAATTCTGGATAGTCTTCAGAGTATTTACGTTCCTATTCCTCATGTGCTGAAACTCACCTAGGCATGCAGATGGAAGGCATAACACTCCCACTTGGAAAGAGACCTGGGAGAGACTTCATCACGCACATACGCATGCACCAAGATGAGCCCATAACAAGGCTAATTTCCCTCACAGCCACAGGCATTGAGGAAGTGGCAGTTTAACGGGGAAGCCTCTTCCCTAGCCAAAATGGAGTTTCCAAGATGGTGGTGCCCAGCTTTTTTAAGATGGCTGCTGCAAGCGATTTGTGACCCCTGAAAATTGGTTCACGATCCCCTTGGGGTCCCACCCCCACCCCCCAGGTTGGGTACTGTACTAAGAGCTAGACTTGAAATCTTTAGGTATGTTTCCTCAAAAAGCTAACTTTCACTGCTAGCCCAATCTTAACTAGTGCTGGCACAGCCAGGCAGACTGACTTGTGCTGTATCCAGCAGGCATTGGGAGCTGGATGAAGGACTCCTCAAGTTAAGGGGACCTTTACCCTTTACCCTGAGTAATGCACGATCAAGCCCTAGGAGGATAGTTGGATCTCCACCAGCTATTTAGCTTGTGGATGTCCAGCTGTCCCCATGTAGGGCTGCCTGGACAGGGAAGAAGGTTAGGATATGGCGGAGACTTCTGCTGATCCCACCCCCTCCCAGGCCTGATATGCCCCTGTCCCCCCACCTCTGCCCCAAATGCCCCATTTCTACTTTCATGCCACCCCCATGCCCTGGCGCCTTACCTTGTTGCACCAGCAGATGGGGACTCTGAATGTGGTGCTAGCAGGGCAGCACAGACTGCTCCATTGGCACTGCTTACATGTGTGCTTTTGCAATGTGCCTTATGGCATATTTACAGCACCTTCGGTTGGTGCAGCCAAAGGCACAGTTAGGATTGCACACTCAGTTAATGAATTTCAGTATTACTTTCATCTTGCTCAAGAAAGTGGTAGTGGGAAATGCTTAATCTCCTGACTCAAGCATGCCAATATGTCGCGTCAACATGTACATGTTCAACTCATCAGCTGGCTTGCAAATCTGGAGTGCCTTGATAGCATATGCTGATTGGTGAGGGGATCATTTATGGGCAGATTATCCTGTCTTTTTGCTAGGGAGTTAAGCCTTATCAGGAGTTCTACAAAGAGAAATATGATTATGATGTACATGCTGCATTTGTTACCAATTTTCTCCTGCAATGTATGACTGCAGGAAAGTATTGGGTGCAGTCACCCACTGGGTGATGATTTGGCCTAAGACACCTTCCCACTGCCCTGCATAATACTAGCACATGCCCTTCAACGAAGCAGATGAATTAATGTGAACAAGGTCATCTATAAAACAAATAAAAATACTGGGGGGGGGGGATAAAATCCTTGTCTTGCTAAACCAATAAATGATTACTTGGGATTTTTTTTATTTTAAGGATTTATACCCTGCCTTTCCTGTGCATAGAAGCCCAAGATGCCTAAAAAATGATAACACAACAACAAAAACAACAAAAGAGAAAGTGCTGACTAAGTAACCACAAAGGCATTGTGGAATGAGAACGCTTTGTATACCCTCTCAATTACAGGCAGAGATGGAACCTGTTCTCTTTTCACGGGGAAGCATTTCAAAGTTGTGCTGCCGCTACCCAAAAAACCCTCAATGCAAAGCTGGCCTTTGCAGGAAGTGACATGGAATGGTTATGTGGAGCTGCAAAGTCGGAGGGCTGGCAAACAGGCAAGCTGTCTGTGGAACTCTTTGCCACAGGAGGTGGTGATGACATCTGGCCTAGATGCCTTTAAGAGGGGATTGGACTGATTTCTGGAGGAAAGGTCCATCGTGGGCTATAGGCCATGATGGATTGCGCAACCGCCTTACATTAGTAGTAGGCTGTTTCAGAGTACCGGGTGCAAGGGAGTGGCAACAGGATCCAAGCATATTGTTGTCTCATGCCTCCTTGGGGCACCTGGTGGGCCGCTGTGAGATACAGGAAGCTGGGCTAGATGGGCCTTTGGCCTGATCCAGCTGGGCTCTTCTTAGGTTCTTATGTAAGCGCCCAGCCCATCAGTCCACCACCCATGGCAAGACTCCATTCTGCTGGGCCCTCCGATCCTTTTCAGAGCAGGGTTCTTCAACCTTCAAACATTAGTCCAATAAGCCAACAAACAAATTTGGCTGGAGACCCACTGTTGGTTCCATGCCCCTCCTTGGACCCTACTCAACCACTCCTTGCCCCAGTCACCACCCACTCCTTGCCCTATTATGCCCTCCCAGCACTGTTCACTATAACCAACTATTCTTCTTAGAGAACAGAAAAAGTAACCATGAAGCCTGGCACGAGTGAAAATTATTTCAGCACAGTTGCCAAGAACGTGAGCAGGACTGGGACACCATCTCCTGGTTTCTGAAAGGTACACCAGATGCCTCCCCCTTTACTTGGTAGCAGTAGTGTCCCTGCAGGCTATGTGTGGAGCACTAAGTTTTGCAAGGAGCCTTAACCTTGCCATGTAAATTGCTCTGCTCCCTTGCCACCATAGCGAGTAAGCAACACCAAGGCATTGCTTTCCCCATGAGTACTGGCCACAATGATGAGGGAGGGGAGCAATTTACATGGCAAGGTAACTCCTGCAAAACTTAGCACTCTGCTCCCCTAGTAGGAGAGCTATCCCCTGGTGGTGCTCTAGAAGAGTGCTCTTCAACCTTTTTCATTCCCAAAAGTTGTCACAACCTCACAACTGAGGGCGCAATCCTAATCAACTTTCCAGCACTGACATAGCTGTGCCAATGGGGAATGCTCTGCATCTTGCAGTGGAGTAATAGTTACAGAGGCCTCCTCAAGATCGAGGAATGTTTGTTCCCTTACCTTGGAGCTGCATTGCCCTTACCACTGTGCTGTAAAGTTGGTTAGGACTGTGCCCTGAGGCTTCTTGACCCCACTGGGGTCCCAACCCCAAGGTTGAAGAACACTGGCTTGAAGCAAGTCAGGATTGTGGTGGCCCCCTTTCTCCCTCCAATAGTGCTAGAGGGAGGAGGAGGAAGTTGCAGTCCCAAGTTGATAACAGAACAGGACTCTAACCAAGCTGCTTGTAGCAACCATGCCTGTGGCCGGCCTCTATAAGTAAGAAACTGGCGTTCTTTCCTCTACACCAGAGGTTGGCAACCTACAGCCCACCACCAAGATCCAGCCCACCATCCAAAATCATCCGGCCTGCACGGAGCTTGCCTTGGTAGGCAAAGTCTCCACACCCAGTTTGCTGTACACTGGACAAGAAATGGCAGAGCTACCTGCCCTGAGGCACAGAGACTCAGTGAGTCTGGGAGATGGTTCTGCCATTCTCTGTTCAGCACATGGCAAATTGGGCACAACCTAAGTTTTTCTTTTCCTCCCAACCCATGGCACGTAGCCACTTCCAGGAGCTTGGCAACCTGAAAGTTTGGCGATGATCCTGCTCGACACATTTCTCCACTGGAAGATACCAAACATATACTCAGATCCTATTTGAAATTGTTACTTGGTAGGGCATGAAGAGCTTCAGTTTATTCACTCCAATTAGTCAGTTGATTTCTGCCTTTCCGTGTGGCTGGAAACACACTCCTTGTTTTGTTATTTTTGTTGGCACTGTGGTGGCTGTTGAATATCAGATTGTCTTTTGCTAAAGCCACAAGCAGCCTCTAAAAATGTGTGGAGGAATAATAGACCATAGGTCACATACATTATTTTTAAAGCGTAAAGAGCTCAAATTATGATTTGGCTGTGTTTAAAAATATGCAATTATGCCAAAATCATATTTAACTGTAGTCAGGATAAGCATCTACGTCTAAAGAGAAAAGATACGTCAGATTTATTAACCTCAAAGGAAAAGTAATTCTCCAAATGGACGATGCCCAAAGGCATCACAGAGAGTTAGAGATATGGCTGATTTCAGAGTCCCCAGCAAATGTTAATGTGAATCACTGTCTGCAGTGATCCTGAATGCCAAACTGACTTGGAACCACGTTATGGAAGAAATGAATTATCTTCAATGCCTTTCTTAAGGAAATGTGTAAGGAATTTTAGCTCACTGAATGAACAATGCCTGCAGTGAGATAATCGGTTGTCTGTTATTTGAGAAGCGAAGACTCCTTAATTATGGTTACATTCCTGCACCCAGTTACTCAGACTTACAGAAATCAAAGCACTCACTTATGCATAATTAGGTGCAGGATTTCTGCTGAAATGGGTAGAAACCTAATGGTAAAGAAATGATAAATTAGCTCTCTCTGGACACAGAGACCTCACTCACCAGGCACTGGGTGGCCTGCCCCTTCCTGTCTCCTGTTCACTTACCAGAAGTGTGGCGCAACATCCTTCCTTCACACTGCTGAAGATTCAAGTGAGCAGAAGCATTGCATGCTGGGGATCCATGTTCACTGGAAACAGAAGTGGCATGGAGGCTGTGTGCTGTAATACTGGATGGGAGGAGATACATTATTTGGTGCAATGGCTTAGTAGGTTTAGTCGGATGGTTTAGTAGGATGATTGCAGAGTGTTAAGAGGCTTTAAGACTGTAGCTTGATCCATTTGGGGAAAGAGTACTGCAGTGGGAAATGGGTAGAGACTAAAGGCACAATCCTTGGGCGCCCTTGGGCCAACGCATGCCAGTTGCATCAGTCCAGAATGGTCGCAACTGTGCCACAAGGCATGTCTGCAGCGCAGAATTGGGGCTGGGCCAATGCAGGGAGCAGGGTCGGCTTGGGGATGCTGCCAAGGAGGCAATGTAAGTCCTCCACACACTGGCTGAGTTTGGGGACTTTGGAGGGCAGGGGGAAGGCAGGAGGGGGGCAGGAAGGGGGGTGGAATGGATGGAGGCCCAAAATGGGGTGGAAGGGGGTGGAATTAGGATCCGTCTGTTAGGCCAGATCCTAACCCTCATCTCTAGGCCAGCCAGCCCAATCCAGGCCACTCAGACTTGCGCCAGCAATTTTGCTGGCGCAGATCCGAGCAGCCCCATATGTGACTGGGGCTTACCCCCCGAGGGGAGTTCCAGTAGTAGCCAAACCTGTGTTGGATACAGCGCAGGCCAGCCTGCCTGCCTGCTCCAATGCTGGTTAGGATTGGGCTGTCAGTCATAAATGTGAGAAAGACACTGGATTATTGTGTTAGATTAAACATGTTTAATTTTGAGCAGCAATTTTCAATCTTTTTCATCTCACAATGCAAGACAAGGTGCTAAAACGGTCAAGGCACAGCATCAGTTTTTTGACAATTGACAAGGCACACTGTACTGCTGGTGGGGGGGGGCTACAATGCCCCACAAATAAATGACCCTACCCCCTGCAGCACATCTGCAGACCATTCACATCACACCAATATACCATTGGCACACTGGCACATTGGCATATATAAAGAAGAGCTTATGTGTGTATGTATGTTCCACATAGGCTCCGCAACGCCTGGACCGACTCGCGCCAAACTCGGCCTTGGCCCCCCGAGACCGTCGCTGCGGGGATTTGGAATGGCTCACGCCCCCACGAGCGCGGGTATAAGCGAATTTGTGGTTCTCTATGGGTGGCTATGGGCTGAGCCACTGCATTCCGAGGCTCTGATGATGTCATGATGAGATGCAAATGACATGCAAATGACATGCGGAATCTTCAGGCAGCAACTGAACTCTTTACAGTTGAAGACAAACAGCAGCAAATAGGTTTCCCCTGTGGGAAACCTATACAGGGCCATCTGTATGGCTGGTGAGTCTGGTGAGATGGGGGGACAGGACTCCCGCTGCAGATAGGTTTCCTGCAGGGAAACCTATACAGGGCCATCTGAAGTAGCAGTTGCACCCATTTCCAAACGTGTTGTGTGGCTGGTGAGTCTGGTGAGATGGGGGGACAGGACTCCCGTGTGACAATGCTGAATAACCAATAAGATCTACAAATACCACTGGGGGATCAGGGATGGGACACATAACCACCCAGGCAACGCTGGGTAAATTTAAAACAACAAAAAACCCTTCCAGGGGTGGGTTTGCACAGGCAGGCAACAAACACTGGGGGGGGTCAAGGATGGGACAAATAAGCACCCGGGCAATGCCGGGTACATACAAAAAAAAACACGCCCAGGGGTGGGGTTGCACGTCTAATCCGTACTTTCCAGGGTTACCCAACAAACACTGGCAATAAACACTAGGAACAAACATGGGGGGGGCACGGATGGGAGAAATAAACACCCGGTCACCGCTGGGTAATTTTTTACAAAAAAAAAACACGCCCGGGGGTGGCCAAAAACCACTGGGGGGGACAGGGATGGGACATATAAACACCTGGGTGAAGCCGGGTACATAAAACCTAGTAGCTGATATAAAGCATATCCCCAATCCTCATGAAACTATATAAGAAGTGTGGACATTAATCACTTTCTTTTGTACAATGTTACATGGTTACTGAAGAATGTAGCCTTCAGATCAGTGAATATTACGATAATCCTTCAAAGGTAACTAATAACATAACTATATTAAGTATAAGGGAAAGTGGGTATTTCAAGGATGTACAAAAATATTGGCATATAAATCTTGCTAAACACTGGTGCCAGGAATGCTTAGACATTCATTTCTTGTATAATTTGACATAATTTAAAAAGACAGTGTACAAGCTTTCTAGTAAAATTAAGCATGTCTCGTAAGTGATGTTTCCTTCTTAAATAAATTTAGACACCAAGTTGTTCATAGATCATATTTTTTTTAAAAAATAGATGATAAATTTTGTACTCATTTATCCTTCATGTTTCTTATTTTAATAGCAGTTTAGGGCACAGTCCTATCCAACATTCCCGCACTAGTGCAGTTGCAATGCAGCCCCAAGGTAAGGGAACAAATGTTCCCCTTGAGGAGTCTCTGTGACTGCTTCCCCACTGCAGGATGCAGCACACACCCCATTGGCATGGCTGAATCAGTGCTAGCAAGTTGAATGGGATACGGCCCTGCACAATTACTAACAAATGCATTCTAAAGAAAATACCATGAAGATTGCAGTTTATCTGATTTTGGGTGCAATTCTCCACAGATACAGCAATCTGACAGCCCAATCCTATGGGTAGAAAGCACTGGCAGAAGATGCCTTGTGGATGGGCCACAAGGCTGCATGGGCTCAGTCGCGGATCCAGGGAGGTACAGGGATGGCAAGCCGCATGGGCGCCGGGCGGTGGCGGGGGGCGCCATTGCGCGGAGTCCGGATGCTTTTTGGCCCACCCGCCTTTCCTTGCGTCTGGAACGCTCCGAAATGGAGCTCTTCCGGGCGCAGGGAGGCGGGGCAGGGAGACACATGGGGGCAGGGCAACGTGCCGGGGACGCGGTTTCGTCGCCTTGCCATGGGGCGCGCTCCCGGCCTGGACCACCTCTGCATGGGCTCACTGAGATGGGGGCCCAGATTGGGGCCCAGAGTATATGCTCACTGGGCTCACAGGCACCAGTCCTCTTGAAGGTGGCAAGGTACACATTGATGTCATCCTCAGGGGTCAGTTGAGTCACTCTCAATGGTGAACTGCTTTCCTTTGCATTTGCTCCTTCACCTACAGGAAGCCCACAGGCAGCCAGGCTTCTCACGCTCCGCAGGTGGGCTGCTCCTCATTTTGCTACAAATGTCTCATATGAGTTACTCTTGTTTTTTGGTTAACCATAGACAGTGGCAGACCCCGCCCCTGCTGGGCCGACGATTGTCGCCCCAGCACTGGCTTCCTGCCCCTGGCACTGCCCCAGCCATGCCATACTCCATTTTGGAACACTCTGAGCACAGGGGTGGGCGGGCTGCAGAGGCTTGAGTATGCAGGTGAGTGGCAGTGGTGGCTCTGTTCCCACTCTGGCTCCTCTGATCCCCTGCATCCCCCGAAAGGCCTGCCACTGACCATTGGCCAAACTGTGCCCAATCCACTGTCCTGCTTCTAAATGTTTGCATCTTTGCACTGCGGACACCTCTACCAGGTTGTCTCACACAGGTCCCCGGACCCTCATGGCTGGGCTTGTCCCTTGTCTTTGGTCTGTCTGGGGTTCCACCTCCTCAGATCTGGGTAACCTCCTTGAACTGTGAAGGGTCATTCTCCCTTTGACCCTTCAGAGGCCTCAGAGAGTGATGGGGTTGACAGTACCCTCTTCCTTCTCCACCTTGAGGCTATGGGATCACCGGCTGGTCAGCCTCCTCAAGACTGCCCTCATCACTGGCTTAGCTCCAAACTACCCTAAGTCTAGTACCAACAAACCCCACCACCAAACAATAGGCAGTCAGCTTGCCCAAGCCATAAGAACATAATGGATGTCCCGTGGTTCTGGTGTTTTGAGAGAGGGAAAAGAACATCCCTCTATCGACACTATCCCTTCCATGCATTATTTTGTATGTCTCAATCATGTCCCCCCTCAGGCGCCTTTTTTCTAGGCTGAAGAGCCCCAAACGCTGCAGTCTTTCTTCATAAGGGAGGTGCCCCAGCCCCATAATCACTTTCATCGCTCTCTTCTGCACCTTTTCCAGCTCCACTATGTCCTTTTTGAGATGCGGCGACCAGAACTGGACACAATATTCCAGGTGTGGCCTTACCATCGATTTGTACAATGGCATGATAATATTGGCTGTTTTATTCTCAACCCCTTTTTTAATGACCCCAAGCATGGAATTGGCCTTCTTAATTGCTGACGCACACTGAGTTGATACCTTCATTGAATTGTCCACCAGCACCCCAAGATCTCTCTCCTGAGCTGTTACAGACAGCTCAGAACCCATTAGCCTATAGGTGAAGTTTTGGTTTTGCCCCAATGTGCATCACTTTACACTTGTCTATGATGAAACACATCTGCCATTTTGCTGCCCATTCCCCCAACTTGGAGAGAGCCTTCTGGAGCTCTTCACAATCTCTTCTGGTCTTCACCACCCGGAAAAGTTTTGTGTCATCTGCAAACTTGGCCACCTCGCTGCTTATCCCTATCTCCAGGTCATGTATGAACAAGTTGAAAAGCACTGGCCCCAAGACAGATAACTGCCTCCTCCACTTGATAGCTCCAGGGGCGTGGCAGCCATACAACAACTCCCAATGGTTATTCCCCACAATAACCTTACCTTATCCAGTCTTTCAGCTGTCCATCTGACAGTCCTTCAGGCAGGCAGTCCAGTCATCAGTCCAGCAATCCGTCCATCCAGCCCCTACCTGGTGCCCTCCTCCAGCACCTACCCAGGGGCCTTGCTGCAGCTCCTGCCTCCAACTTTATACTGAGGTCAGCCAATCAGTGGGCAGGCTTTAATTCATCAGCTACACCCATCTGCACCTGTGCTAACCTCCCTTCATAGCCAAGGGCCTCATCAGCCTGCAGCTGTGCTCCAGCTGCAGACAAAGACCTTGGATTAACCCTGTAATCCCTGGCTAATCTTGGACAAGGGGCAATTGCTGATACCACTCCTTATTTCCTTGGGGTATCTCCTGCCTTTTCCAATACTCCATGGTCATGCACAGTCATGCTCAGCTGGTCCTGGGAAGGTGGACTGAGACTATACCAACCCCCTCCCAACCTCGATCCACTCCTTTTCCTGCTCTGGTCTCATTCCACTCTCTCCCTGCCTTGTTCCGCCGCCCCCTGCCCCCCCTCCGACATGCCTCGATCCTCCCTGGTTCCACCCCAATCCTCTCACCTCCACCCTGTTATGCCCACCCCACCACCAAACAGGGCCAGGCCTTCTCCTCCCTGATGCCGCATGCGGGGTCCTCTGTGGCCTCTGTGATGGCGGTCTGGACGCGTGCAGCAACGAGCACTTCTGGATTGGGGTTCACGTCACCGTAAAGCGTGTTCTGCCCCTGGAACATTGGTTGCGGCAGTGGCAATGCTGCTTAGGACTGAGCTGCCAGTCTGGGTCCCCACTGCTTGGTCTCTGTAGCCTGGGGTGGTGGCAGAGGAAAGAAACAAGCAGTTTTCTCGCCAGTTCAGCTGTGAAAGAAAGAAAGAAAGAAAGAAAGAAAGAAAGAAAGAAAGAAAGAAAGAAAGAAAGAAAGAAAGAAAGAAAG
>JAJKFI010000002.1:2886440-2898160 GCA_029204185.1 Lerista edwardsae | reverse complement strand
AAGAAAGAAAGAAAGAAAGAAAGAAAGAAAGAAAGAAAGAAAGAAAGGCAGGCAGGCAGGCAGGCAGGCAGGCAGGCAGGCAGGCAGGCAATACTACCGTATCAATGGACAACATGATGCACGATGCAAATCTGGAAGATTACATTTAAGACGGTCGTGATCATATCCGTGGATTTTCTACCTCCCGTTTCTGTTCTCATCCCCTTTCTCCGATCCTTACCTGCCTGCCCTTTTGGTTCAGGAGGCTAACGGGAAGACAAACTGCACCTTGCTTAGACCAATGCTGCCTCCTCTGGTTATGGAATGAGCTTGGTCCGATCAGATGGGCGAAGAGGCAGAAAACTGAAGGGCACCGTCCACTTAATATAAGAAGGCCACGTGGGCATCGCTTGGCCCGCAGACCGCGCGGCTGTGCGACCCAGCTCTGCTCGGAGACCCACCCACCCTTTCCAGTCTCCCTCCCCAATTGGTTCTACTTCAGCTCCGGGCTGATGCGCCCTCTCAAGGGGTTTCCCCGCTTCTTCCCAGCGGCGGGGACTGCGCTGGCTTGGAGCGAGCAGATGGGCGTCGTGGCCGTGAGCAGGGACCGTGCTTCCCCCGCCCCTTCTCCCTTCCCGCCCTGCACTCTCCTCTCGCTCGCTCCGCCGCGCACCGCAGTAGCCGCTTCCGAGAAGCACATTCCCACGCGCGGACTTGGCGAGCCTTCCTGCAGGGGAAAGGGGGCAGTTTTGATCTCTGAAACTAGTTGAGTTGGATTTTTGCTGGCTGGTGTGATCCTCCCTCCGTTGAACAAAAGGAAAAACTATGCTCATAGCTTTCGTACCATAGGTGAGTTTCTTGCCCCCCCCTTTTTTTCGTTTTTTGAAATCGCATTTGCAGTGGACTCACCTCCTGTATTTGACTTGTGTGTGTTGATCGAGTTCAAAGTAATTTCTGAGTCCCAAGGAAATACGTTTTACTTTAGGAATGCTTATCACATGGCCACTGGTGTTCTCTCTCTCTCTCCCCCCTCTCTCCCCCACCTCCCCGAAAGGAAAATACGATTAATAAATATATATTGGCTCAGTTATATTTTCGTAATTTGGAGCAAAAGTATATTTTCAATCTATGCAAGCATCCAGGGAACGTAGTTAAAAATATTCTGGAAAGATTTATTCTGGTTATAAAAAGTAAAGCTACCGTAATCTTTGCAATCCTTGTTCCGAATGTATCTGGATTATGTCTTTAAAAAAATGAATGCAAACAGAAATTATTGGTGTGTATTATATGGGCCAAAGTTACACAATGAATTTGAATATGAGGGTAGATGGATTACTGTATAAAGAAGTGTTGGACATAGGAAAGTGGGAAACACCATACATGGGAATCTATCTCTTATAGCTATAAATTTACTGCCAGGGTATGCAAACTCATTCTATTACAGATTTGATCATATTGGAGAGTTTGCAGTAAATCAGAAAAATCTCGCAAAGGTTAAATGAACATCCATAAGGAATTTTGTCATTGATTTGGTTGAAATGTGACTTATCTCTAAAAAAAAGTACACCAGCATTTTATTACCCACAAATACTGCCCTTGATGGAACACTGGTCTAAATAGACTACATTTTGATGCACAAAATTAACATGCTTTGAAGGCATACTGTATATTGTAATTCTTGAGCAGCAGTTAATTTCTCAGTTAATTCAGTAAATAAACATTATATATTTACCATGATATATTTACCATGCAGCTTTAATGGAACTGACTGCTTGGGTCAATTGGGAATGTAAAAAAACTCTTCAAATGAAAAGTTTGTTGTTCTTAAAAGTATTCGAGAATTTGTGTAAATGAATTTGTGTTTGTTGAAGCAAGTGTCTGTCAGTGGTTTTATTTTGTTCCAGTTCGCATAAAAGGTACTAATTGATAAGAAATGGCAAAGTGATACAGGCATGCCCTAGTATCCACTGATTCGGTATCCACAGTTTCAGTTATCCACGGATACCTTGGATACTGGGACACCTGTTAAAATTATAGGGGAACATTGAACAAGTATCTTTTTTACCTTGTTGCAGCAAAATCGCTGATGTTCCCCTATCTTTACAAAGGCATCCACAGTTTCAGGTATCCACGGGGGGTGGGGGGGATCTGGAACGGAACCCTAGTGGATGCTAGGATGTATTTTACACTTAGCTAATAGACTGAACCCATCTTATTGGTCAAAGAAGCCCCAGAGAAATTAGTAGCCCAGTCCTTCCTAATTCCCCCTGTGCCAATGCAGCTGCACCACTGAGACATGCCCCTGTGCGGGAGTTTCAGGCCCCAGAGTCTTGTTCCCTTGCCTAGAGGTATGATCCCCCACTGCATGGGTCTGTTTGGATCTACGCCAGCTAGCTTGCTGGCACAAGTCCAGCTGGCCTTGGGAAGGTGTGGGGAGTAGGCTGGGGAAGGCGGGGCGGGGCGGGGCGGGGCAGGATATTGGTGCCACCAATACTGTCCCCTTCCCAGGCTCAACATACCCCTCCATCACTTCCCCATTCTGCCCTCTCCCCTCCCTGTTCCTCCCACCCCTGCCTCCACCACTGTCAAACTTACCGGCCCCAAGTAGCTCTTAGGTTAATACTTTTATAATAGACATTCTGTGCCAAGTTATACCCAAATTCTTTAATGTGTATACATTATGGAAATAAACAACTCTCTCTCTCTCTCTCTCTCTCTCTCTCTGTGTGTGTGTGTGTGTGTGTGTGTGTGTGTGTGTGTGTGTGAGAGAGAGAGAGAGAGAGAGAGAGTGAGAGCGAGAGCGAGAGAGAGCAAATATACTCCTTTTGTATATTCATTCTACTTCTGCTAGTCTGGAGGGGAGCAAAATATTCTTGAATATGAGGATTTGCACCCAGATTTTCCTTGATACGAGTTCTTAGTTGCCCCTCCATGCACCCACTGATTCAGTTCTACCAGGACGTTTCCAAAACGTGTCACCCTCCTTGGCCTGTTGTGTGATGAAGTGGTTGTGCAAAGTCAAAGTATCTGGGAATGTACTTGTTTCACAAATTCAAGGAATGTGAGATTGCATTTCTACATTGGGAGCAGGGCCTTAGAACGTAATAATGTGCTTCCGTCCACCAATGCAGGCATGCCAACAAGATGCACTCTGTATCAGGCAGGGAGGTAGTGTGGAAGTGGGGAGAGTGTCTCTCTGAGTAAGGGAACATTTATTTTCTTACCCTGGGGTAAGCCACAGTATGACAGGGTCTACTCAGACCTGTACTATCAAAATAGCTGGCGCAGGCTTTGTGGATCTGGGCCAGGGGATCAAATCCAGGAAAGATGCTAGGATTCAGCCACTGCCTATGCTGCCAAACATGTCCCCTTTCCAGTGCTAATCTGCCCTCCTTCTGCCGCTTTGCCACTCCATTCTGCTTTTCCTCTGCTCCTATCACTAACCTATTTTCCCCTCCTCCACAATTCCCCTCCATTGTCCCTCATCCTATCCTGCCTCCCCTGTTGACTTACCTGGGTCGGCCAGTCCTGACTGACCCATTGCTGCTTGTGAGGCCTCCTGCGGCCTCCATACTGGCGCTCCTGCAGCATGTGCTTCCACACACTGCCACAAGGCATTTCATTGGTGGAAAGTTCATTTCATCTGCCCAATAGTATTGGCTTGTTTAGACCTGATCTAGGTCCTGGTTGCCAGGAGGGGTGATTAACTCCACCCTTCCAGCCCTCTTGCTGGGCTTAACCCCTGACTATCCTCCTGCATACGTACTACACCCTGGGAGTGGAGATTGGCAATGGAAGGCGAAAAAGGGGTATTGGCCATGCAATATTCAGTATTCACTGTGGCTCTGCTGACAACATTGCTGTGCCACCCCCAGTCTATCCTCTTGAGGGGAAGAAGCCTCAGTCACCACTGGAAATGAGCTTAGCACAGAACAGATATTGCAGGTTATGCAATTTTTTAAAAGTTTACAGAAATACGTTCTGTTCAAAGCAGTTGTCAATGGCGTTGTCAATGGCTCAGCCAACCAACCTGCTAATGGACAGAATATCAGCCACTGACTAGTGAGGCTTCAGTGCAAAGTGCACCTTACCCATGAAAACACACTGGGTGGCTCGGGGCAAGTCATGTCTCTCAATGACAGCTCCTCATCTTCCGCTTCAGGCTGTCAAACATCTGTTCTGGAGATACACTGATGTCCCACATTAACTGGGCATTCATCTGACTGCTGGCATACACTGCGAATGACTCGGAGTTGAAAACACAGACCGCGTTTTCGCAAAACTCATTATTGATTTGGAAAAGTGCAAAATTGCATTCACGGACATGAGCCGTTTTCTTAGGTGAGGGTTTTAAAACGGCTCCTGCCTTTAAAAGATTTGTAATTTGAAATGTAAAGCCTGCTGGCCAGACGGCTTCTTCACATTGCAAGGGCTTCTCTTCCAATTTCTCGTGCATGATTAGATGTTAACAGAAATCACCCCGAGAGGCTCAAGGATGATTTATGACTCATGTGTGGGAACCTTTAATCCTGTGGTTCTCAAATGTTTTAGCACCGGGACCCACTTTTTAGAAGAACAATCTGTTCGGGACCCACCAGAAGTGATGTCATGGCTGGAAGCGCCGTCATTGTGACGCCAGAGCCTGCTGCTTTCCTGAGAATGCAGCAGTAAGCTGGGTTGTTTGTCAGCACATTTTCCAATAGCAAAGTGAATCAGAAAGAAAAAAGCCTATTTACAGCCTTGACACTAACAAACCAACCACACAGCCCTCCATTTTTCCAGTGTCCCATCTTCCCATATTTTCAATATGGCGGTCCTAGGTGCTTCGGGACCCACCTGAAATTGGGTCCACTGGTGCATCCCGCTTCACAGTTTGGGAACCCCTGCTTTAATATATTGGTCTATTATTCTTAATGCTAAGAACTGAAGCCCAGCAGTGCCATTGTCAAGCCTTTATTTCTGGCACTTACCCAAATACTCAGGTGGTATTGCTGGCTATGAAGGTGCTTAAGAACTTTCCTATGAGATACTTTTCAGTTGCAAACATTTCTGAAAGTTGCTCCCATATCTAAAATTGTCAGGTGTGAAGGAATACTTCAAGGGCATTTTCAGACAGTTGCTTCTTCCAACTGTCAGTTGGAAGTGGCAGTGAGTCAGAGCCCTTGACATTTATAAGGCACAGGTGATGCCAACCTCGTTCTGACTTCTATTAGTTCAAATAGTTAAGTTCAGGATGCTACAAGGAAGTTAGTGCCAAAATCTCCAGTGCGTCAACACCTCCCCCTTCCTGGAAATGATCCTTTTGTAGGTACTGTTGTACTTTCTGGATTGTTGGTCTGATCACTGTTGGTGCTGCCATCCATGTGAACTTATTGCTGACCCCTGTCAGAGCCTCAGAAAGCAATCCTAACCTGGAGTTAGGCCAGCAAGGTCTGGCCAGCACAAGGGCCACTGTAATGTATGTTTGGACCACTCTCAGAGTTAGAGAGGCCAGCACACAGACTTGCTGCCATCCTTCCTGACTCTGAGAGTGGTCCAAATGTGCTTTACAGTGGCCCTTGTGCCAGCCAAACTTTGCTGACCTAACTCTGCCAGCCTAACTCCAGATTAGGATGGCACATTCATTATGTGTAGTTCTTTTTGGAAGCTGGTTCTCTCTCTCTCTCTCTCTCTCTCTCTCTCTCTCTCTTTCTCTCTGTCACACACACACACACACACACACACACACACACACACACACACACACAGAGGGAGGGGAGAGAGAGAGAGAGGACACAATCCTAACCTGGAGTTAGGCCAGCACACAGTTAGGCCAGCAAAGTTTGGGCCAGCACCAGGGCTACAGTTAGGCCAGGCCTTTGGACCACTCTCAGAGTCAGGGAGGATGTCACACGTCTGTGTGTCTTCCTCTCTGACTCTGAGAGTGGTCCAAGCATACTTTTTGCACTCACACACTTTTCTGTTTTCAGACATTGGAATGACTTGGGAGAGCACCTCCTGTAAGGTGTCAAATGGCCTTTGTTCTGTGAATACCATGTTGTTAATCTGTGAATACCATGTTGTCATGCCAAGTGTCAAGCTGCTTGAATTTTTGTTTTGTTTTTGCAGAGCCTAAAAGGAGGAAATCCAAAGATTCTGGAAGGGCATTTACTTTAACCTATGGAAGTCATTAATAGGAAACAAAATTAGCAGATCACCTGTTCCCATATAAAATAGCATAAGCTTTCTGAAAGTATCAAGCAGTCATTAGAAACGAACGAGAATGTTTGAGCCAATCCTATCCGACTTCCCAGTGCTGATACAGCAGCAATGCAGACCCAATGTAAGGGAATAAACATTCCCTTCCCTTCCCTTTCTAACTGCCACCCCCTCCCATGCAGGATGCAGTGCACGTCCTTTTGGCGCATCTGCATCAGCACTGGAAAGCTGGATAGGATTCAGTCCCATACGCTGTTGTCTCCCAGGTTTAATTTTGAATTAGCAAACCTTACCCATTCAAATGGTCAGCTAAGCAGAGCAGCCAGAAAGTTTGTATGGCATCAGTTGTTTCTTTCCTCCCTTCTTTTACATAGAAATGAGATGGTATGGCATGACAGCTGCAATAGCATCCGATGGCATGGTTGATCCTCTGGCACACATTTGAGCTGGATGTTATTCATGCATCAGTATTTGCTTTAGTTCTCTTGACATAGGCAAAGTTTAATGTACAATGGTCTTCCTTATCTGCAGGCTTGGCATCTGCAGATATCAGTATCTGCAGATGCTGAACCTGCAGCTGGAGTGCTTCAGAGGACCTCACAGATTCAACTGGAAGGTGCAGGGAGAATGAGAATTCTATCTTAGGGATAGACATTCCCCCCCCCCGGAAACTTACACATCCTATGGAGTACCAATTACCTCTTACTTTCTGCATTGGAACTCCAAGTAGCAGAAAGAGCTGGGGCAACCCAGCTTGCGTTTCATACAGTGGGCCAGGTTGCCCTATTTGGGATCCAGTGAGGTAAAACTGAGTGTCGGGAGAGTTAGACAAAAGAAAATATTTCTTTACCCAGTGTATAGTTAGTCTGTGGAACTCCTTGCCACAGGATGAGGTGATGGCATCTGACCTAGATGCCTTTAAAAAGGACAGATTTCTAGAAGAAAAATCTTCCATCACAGGTTATAGGCCATGAAGGGCGTGCCACCTCTTGGTTTTAGAAGTAGGCTAACTCAGAAAGTCAGGTGCAAGGGAGTAGCAACAGGAAGCAGGATCTTGGTGTCCTGTGTGCTCCCTCAGGCATCTGGTAGGCCACTGTGAGATACAGGAAGCTGGACTAGATGGGCCTTTGGCCTAATCCAGCAGGGCTCTTCTTATGTTAAAAGATGCTGCATCAGAAGTCACAGATTCCAGTATTAGCATACATGCATCAGGTTTGGCATTATACCAGTTCCTCTGTGTTGTCAGGTTTTAGAGGGAGAAAGTAACTGCATATATGTATGTACAATCTGGAATGAAAAAGTGGTAGGTGGAGAAAACAACAGATAACATACTCTCCTCCTCTCCAGTTTTGCCCCCACCCCAATTTGCTTTTATCTAAGGAAAATGGCTGTTGGACTTCAGTTTTTCATGTCTGTGTGCACTGTGTATTTATCTCCATTAGCAGGCAGAACTTTGCAAAGAAACTCTCATGTTAACTTGAATGCTTGCATTTCCTTCATTCCAGAGAAGTTGTCCCATCGATTTTCTTGTCCTCTGCAAAGGCCGCAGGAAGCACAGCCTTGCACAAGCTTTAAAAACCATATTAACATATCCACCACTTTGAGACAGCTCTATATTCAGTAAGACTAAACTGGGTCCTTGCGGTCAGCTATTCCGGTCACAAGAAACACCATTCTGTCCCAGAGGAGATGCTGTGGGCCTTCTCTGATCATAAACAGAAACCGTGCAAGCTGGATCCCAATCTAAGCATGGCTGTCTCAGCTGTCTTCCTCTGCTGTGCATTTGATAGGCAAGATTTCAGATGCTGTTGGAAACTGGAAGTTGGCTGACTGGCATGCCAGGAGCGAACGTCAGCCAAATGAAAGCAGTAAAACTGCAGCTTGTAACTGAAAGCAGACATGACTTCTGGCCTGCTCTCATCAGTTGCCTATGACCAAAAAGTGAATCAGGCAGCTGGACCTGGAAGTCCTGCAGCATTAGTGCCTGCTGGGGTTCTGTTCCCACATCTTTAAAAAAGTGGCCTTTTCATGCCTGCCTGTGATATCCGTGAGAATGCAATCCTAACCTGGAGTTAGACCGACACAGTTAGGTCAGCAAGGTTTGGCTGGCACAAGGAACACCATAAAGCACGTCCGGACCACTCTCAGAGTCAGGGAGGAGGGCGCACATCTGTGTGCTGGCCTCTGATGCCGAGAGTGGTCCAAACGTACTTTATGGTGTCCCTTTTGCCAGCCAAACTTTCCTGGCCTAACTGGGCTGGCCTAACTCCAGGTTAGGATTGCCCCCTGAGTTGATCTTCTCTCTGCGGTACTATTATTTTCTCTTAATTTTTAAATCCTTTTGTTAAAGGGTTTCTACGTAAGTGAAGCAATGGATGTTGCTAAGGTGATGTTGAGGTACAGAGGACTTGGAAGGAAAATAATGATCCTTGGGTTCCAATCCTGTAAGGCAGTGGTTCCCAAACGTTTTAGCACTCTGACCCACCTTCTCCATGGTGAGGCACAACCCGATGCTCCTGTAGCACTGCAATGTCTTATCGGGACCCCATGGAGGCTGCTTCCAGGTCATGCCAGGCTGGCACCCCACTCCTTTGGCCTCCGCGGGCCCCAAAGTGCCTCATGGAAGGAAGCAGAAGTGACTTCCAGTTTACGGAAGCAAACCGGAGGTTGCGCCTGCAAACCAGCAAGTTGCTTCTGATCATTTTGGTGGGGCATTCTGGGGCCCATAGAGGCTAATGGAGTGAGTTTCTGGCCCACTGCAGCTCAGGGCGCAATCCTACCCAGCGCCAGAATGGCAAGACCGGCTGGCCAGGGCCATATCCGACACTGGGTGGGGGAGGCTGGAGCCTCCTCGCAGCAAGGGAACGTTCATTCCCTTACCGTAGGGGAGGCTCCAGCCTCCCCTATGCGCTCCTCGGATCTGCGCCCACTAAAGAGCAGGCGAAGATCCAAGGAGACAGTGCAGCCCAAATCGGGGCCACGCAGCCTCTCCAATGGGCCTAGGATTCGGGCTTATGGTCGAATCCGAGGCCCGCCCTTGTCCCGCCCACATTCTGCCTTCCTCCCACCAATCCCCGCGGTGCACTGTCAGCGCACCGGCCGGCAGCACCATGCCGGCTGGCTTGCACCGTGCAGCAGTGGCTCCCAAAACCTGTGCCAGCACCAGTAAGTTAGCAGTAGAAGGATGTTATGGGCGAGGTGGGGGGAGGGCAGTCATTTCAGGAGTTTCAGAATAGCATGGGTAGGGTAGGACAGAGTGGATCCCTGCACCAGTGGCTTGCACCAGGAGGAAGTCCCCTCTTTCCAAGGCTGCCTCTTTTCGTTCCTCATGCTTATGTCAGCAAAATGGTCTGAGGAGATCCCTTGGTGATCCAAGTAAAAAAAATGTTTACTTACCTCCTGCTAGCTGTCTGATTGCCCCACCACGTCCACCACAAGGTGGGGGATAAGATTGGGCAGTTACTATTATATTTCTGTTTTTGGCCTTTGGCCTGATCTAGCAGGGCTCTTCTTATGTTCGTTTGTTGCTTCCTTGTGGAAATATAATGTGGGGAAACCTCGATTTAAACAGTTCTGTAAGGGGACACTTTTTTTGAGAGCAAGCAAAATAAATGTGTTATCCCTTCAGGGGTTGTACATTTGCTTATTCCCCAGACACTTCCTATCAGAGGCTGTAGAAGAACCTGCAGAACCATATTGTGATGTGAAGAGGGTCGTTGTGGAGAAAAGTGCCAGCTGAGGACTGGGAGGGAGGCATCTGTGTGGTGGGAGGAGTTTAATGCCTGAACAGAGGTTGGGAGTTGATGTAGAATGGCTAGTTGTTCAAGATTGGCCTTGGGCATCGTGGAATTGATAGCCATGTCCTGTGGTTAGGATAACTTTCATCCGAGGTATATAATGCTAAAGAAAAAAAATTATAACTTCATAGTTGACAATCCTGAAAAGGCTTGAAGTCCTTTCTCCTAGTCTACTCCGGTTTTGGTTCTTTTCTTCTGCAGACCGCAACATCCCTTCGGTTCTGTTTGACTGCCTACCAAGCTCTCGCCAGTCTCAAACCTAGAACCCAGTGGCCTAGCCGGTGGGGACAATAGTGTGGTAAGTACAGCAGGTGCCACAACATGCTGTATAAGCAGCCCGTTGGAGCCATTCAGAGCAGCCCACTCTCATTCCTCAATGAGAGCCTGCACATTGTCGTTGCTTCCCCAAATGGCTCCGACAGCTGGTGGCATTGCACAGTGGCTACACTGCACAATGCAGCACCTGCTATACTTACCGCACTGCTTCCTTCTGGCTATGCTATTGCTAGAACCATATTGCTTCCTAACTGCTTCATAACTGGTTCCTCTAACTGACCACTAATCTGCACAACTGCATAACTGTGCACCTCTGGACTCAGGAAGTCCAAGGCTGTTGGCATGCTCTAGGTATGCCATACTATATGCTTAGTCCTTTTCCTCTCAATAGTGTTTCCTCTAGTCTAAGCAGTGGCATTTCTACAGGGAGGGCAAAGCTCTAAGTGTTGCAAGAAGCCTTACCCTGCCATGTAAATCCCTCCTCTCCCTTACTGCTGTAGCCAGTAAGCAACGCCAAGATGTTGCTGTTCCCTGTGAAGATTGGCTAAAACGGTGCAGGAGAGGAGTGATTTCCACTGCAAGGTCAGGCTTCTTGCAAAACTTAGAGCTTTGCCATCCCTGTAGAAACGCCACTGAGTCTAAGCAAACTACTGTTGCATCTGAAAAACTTGTAAACATTTTTTCATGCTCCACCTGTAACCCAGAGTTCCCTCTTGACTTTCTAGTTTCCACCTTGGCTTGACATGCCATAGTTCACTTGCATGAGTATCTTAGAGAGGCTTATGAGAAATGAGCAGCAGCACCCTATGCATGCCTACTCAGAAGAAAGTCCCATTGTGTTCAGTGGATTTTACTCCCAGGAAAGTGTGCATAGGATTGCAGCGCAAGTATAATCATTCCTGTTTAGTAGAGTAACTTATCTGCTAGTATTATTGTAAACAGATTATTTTTAAGTAGCAATTACGTATTGACAAGTATGGCAAATATGAATTTTTTTTCAGAAAGAAAAAGTCTGATTTGTATATCTAGTAGCACTCTCCCACTCTTGTCTGCATTGTGTACAATTTGGTTCAGGAGTCTCTCGGCTGGTGGCATTGCACAGTGGCTAGGCCCAACCTTTGTGCAAGCAGAGGTACATCACTATTGCCCCAGGCAGGGGCAGCCCAAGCTGCTCTGCCACTTCACCCCTCAAATTCTGCCACCCCTGCCAACACATATGCAGAAGCAACCCCTTCTCCTACATTTCCCTGCCTGCAATAGTAAAGCCAGAGGGCTGTACCAGGGGCCTGGTGATGCGATGATACTCTCTCACGTCATTATGTCACACCGCACCTGCGAAGTCATCCCTTCCCCTCCACATGCACAATCCGGGTTGTGGAAGTGGTTCCACTTGGAGCCATATGGGGGCCAGGGCAGGCAGGAGGGCCCATTTCGCAGCCACCAGTAAGTTCTGTAACTCCCACAGCGGAG
>JAJKFI010000002.1:2856410-2886430 GCA_029204185.1 Lerista edwardsae | reverse complement strand
ACACACACACACACACACACACACACACACACACACACACACACATATCCTTTTTGTTGTGGTTGTCTCCTGGTGCACATGATAGTGCATGTTTTCTGCTGTCTCCTCCTCTGAGCTGACTGAGAGCACAATCCTAATCTGGAGTTAAGCCAGCACAGTTAGGCCAGCAAAGTTTGGCCAGCACAAGGGCCACCGTGAAGTATGTTTGGCCTACTCTCAGTGTCAGAGAGGCCAGCACACAGACTTGCGCCATCCTCCCTGATTCCGAGAGTGGTCCAAACACACTTTACGGTGGCCCTTGTGCCGGCCAAACTTTGCTGGCCTGAGCTGGCCTGACTCCACCTTAGGACTGCACTCTCAATCCTCCTTCTCAGCCTATGCAGAGGAGCTGTTGGAGGAGGGCAGGGTGCAGTGGCAACGCCCTCCCACTTCCTCCAGCTCCATGAGCATAGCCTTTGGCAGTGGCACTGGAAGCAGGCCTTGGATCAGAATGGACTTGCTGTAGCCCAAGCTTGTGCTTCTGTTGCTCGTGTGGCTGCATCTGGGGCTTTATTCCTAAGTCCACTCACTTTAAAGTGCTGTTTGCATGAAAGGACGTTGGTTTCATTTAAAATTGAGAAGGAAAACACTACTCCACAATACCGGATTAGAGTAATCCACTCTGAATTCACTCTGGAAGAAGTGGAGTTGCTATCTGCTGGTTTCAAACAACACTGTTGAAAATACCACTCGGGGTGTCCTCGTGTAACCTGTTAATGGGTTTAGCATAGTGCTGTACAAATAAGGCTTTCCTTTGTTTGCCTTTAGGAAATAATGGGATTTTTGGAGCCAAGTCCAACAATGTGCACCTTGAGCTGGGGTTCCAAAGCCCTTTTTCTGATTCTGTTGTGCAGGTAAGAGATGGTATTTATTGCTTTACTCTCATAACTGTCACATACAGGTGGATTATTTTTAGCTATTGGAAAATGAGAAAAGTATTTTCAGACAATGATATCCACAAATCTCAGATTTTAGTAGTGAATGGTAGTGTCAGTCCACTTCTAGGAGTGATTTATTCTGTTCACTATCCAGTGGAATTTGGGAGGAAGAGCATAGTTTTGCACATTGGAGTGTCTATGCTCTGCTTTCACTTGGACAGACCTACAGCCTGTCTTGGTCCTCCCATGATTCTGTCACCCAGGGGCATAACTAAAGTAGTGCAGGGGGTGCAATTGCACTGGGGAACAAGCTTTAGGGGGGCAACAAACTGAGCTTGACACTAGTGGACAAAATGGAGAAAACCTTAGTATGTATGAATAATACCATCATGTTATATATTATTTGAAAGGCAATTTAATGCAGAATGCAATGAAACAAATCAAAGTGTAATATATTTACTCTATCAAAAGTTATGGCTAAAAAAGAAAAGAAAATGGAAATACAACTGTGATGTCACTTCCCGTTGTGATGTCACTTCCGGGGAAACATGTTGCCCTCTGCTCTGGGCTAAACTTTCCTTAGCAACGCCCCTGCACTCACCTTTCCTCCCTGTCTGGTGAAGAAAGCTGGAATCTAGCTTTGCCCCTTGCAGGCAGAAGTTGAGGGGTGATAACGTATGGAGAGGTGGAACAGGGTCAGAAAGAGGGCGAAACGGAACAAGGATGGCTTGATGAAAGGTGCATTCCTAACCCACGCTGGAACGGCAAGGCTGGCAGGCCTGCGCTGTATCCAATGCAAGTTAGGCGCTGGCTGGAGCCTCCCTGGGGCAAGGGCATGTTGCGCTGCTCCAAGCAAGCTGTTTAGCAGGCGCAGCTCCGAGCAAGCCGTGCTGCCCAAATCAGGGGGCAGAGGCTTGGGTGTGGGCTAACAGCCGCCTCCCAACACCGCCCCCTCCCCAGGCCAGCACGCCTCATGGCTCACCCAGTTCCCCCCTCCCCCCGTCCTCCCCCTGCCCAGAACTGCTCTTGCTGCTGCTGCCATCGTCCCAACAGTGCTAGCGCTGACATGAGGGTGCCGGTCGGCACTCTCGCACCAATGCTGCTGCCGTTTGGCTGACGCTGTCAGCTAGCGTCGGCCAAATGGAGGGTGTTGGATTGTGCCCTAAACACAATCAGGAGGGGGGAATTGGCAATACCACAATTATCCTAACCCCCGTCCAGGGTTTGATCCTGCGGAACTGGTCCAACACTGGCTTGCTACAGCAAGATAGCCGCAGGTCTGAGTAGCCCCTCTGCGCCATGGAGTCTTACCTCTGGGTAAGGTACTGATTGTTCCCTTACCTAGAGGAAAAATCTGCAGCTGCCCCCCATCATCACCATAGGATTTTAGCAGTCACCATTTTGGCACTGCTGTGTTAATGAGGGGGCCGTAATATATAAGATTGGGCTGACAATTTCTCGAGGCTGAAATGAACCACTTCTGTAGTCCCAATCTTACAGGCAACAATGCGAAGGATGCAGGTCTGCCATGACCCCAGTTGCTCCATCTGTCCGGGGATGAGGCCGGTCAGGAAATGTAAGAAGGGGCAGAACGTACCTTCGTATTGGTCTCTGCATGGTCCCTGATAGGACTCCTAAGATCTGCCAGCTGTTTTGCTGGGATAACGCTGAGGAGCCTGCTGGGGGCTTGCCAAGGCTGAGAGGGGGTTCAGAATGTGGCAGATGCCATTGCTGCCTTGATCCACGCTGCCCTGCCCTGATACCTGCTGCCCCAATATGCCCCAATCCCCACCTCTTCGCCACCTGGTCTGCGCTGCACTACTAGTGGTTCCCGGCTTTCTGGCTGCTACATCAATGACAGTGCTGCACTGCAGAGAGGCTGTCACGCTGGCAGGGCCCTCATTGCATGAAGGTATGCCAGCACCACAGGTTCATAGGATTGGGCAGTTGGTTGAGACTGCCTGGCTCAAGCATGTCCAGTGAACTTTGTCACAGAATGTTTGAGCAGAGATCTCTGTAGTGTCTGTACAACACTTTACCTTTTACTCAGCGGTGTTGGTTACCTTTTACCAACACTTTTACCCAGTGAGTAATTAATCTGTGGAACTCCTTGCCACAGGAGGTGGTGTGGCATCTGCCCTAAGTGCCTTTAAAAGGGAACTGGACAGATTTCTGGAGGAAACGTCCATCCTGGGCTATAGGTCATGATGGGTTGTGCAACCTCCTTACATTAGTAGTAGACTACTACAGAATGCCAGATGCAAAGGAGTGGCAACAGAATGCAAGCATCTTAGTGTCTTGTGTGGTGCAAGGGGGTGGCAACAGGATGCAAGCATTTTGTTGTCTCATGCCTCCCTGGGGCACCTGGTGGGCCACTGTGAGATACAGGAAACTGGACTAGATGGGCCTTTGGCCTGATCCAGCAGGGCTCTTCGTATGTTCTTATGTACTTATCTTTGTTGTTATTGTACTAATCCCTTTTATAACTTCCAGAATGCTGATTATTGCATTATTGCATTTCCTATGCTAGTCTAATCTTTTCTTCCTCTTCTATTTGATTCTACCTAAGTGCACCTTCATTTGAAGATCATGTGCTAGTTGCTATAGAAACATACAAAGAAAAGTTATCCCTGCCTAAAGAATTTTACTATCTAATTTGGAAGCAATCAAATGAGTTCAGTCATGCGTTCTCTAGTAGACCAGACTACTTCTCTTTGCTAGTGCCCAGAAGGTTTAGGAGAAGCAGTGTTAAAAGCATTGGCCACCATTAGCATGTTCTCATAAACTATGCCATATGTGTTTCGTTTTTAAATTGCCATTTATTTTTTACCTACAGATGTGTCAATCATAATTTGCATCTTTTTTGTATCTTCCAATCGGGAGCATCATCCCTGCCCAGACAGGATGGATTTTTAGAAGGCTCAAGGCACAATCCTACCCTGGAGTTAGGCTGGCACAGTTAGGCCAGCAAAGTTTCACTAGCACAAGAGACACTGTAATGTATGTTTGGACCACTCTCGGAGTCAGAGAGGCCGGCACACAGACGTGCACCATCCTCCCTGACTCCAAGAGTGCTCCAATCATGCTTTACAGTGGCCCTGGTGCCGGCCAAACTTTGCTGGCCTAACTGTGCCAGCCTAACTCCAGGGTAGGATTGCGCTTTCAGTCTGTAGGTAGACCACCGGATCACGTAGATTTTCATGTGATAAAAATGTCATCCCTGTGAATCTGGTGCACAAATAATATGTAATAACATAAAGAATTTACCATGTAAATGAGGTGGTACTTCATGGGAGCTCTGGAAAATTTGGGATAGGATCTGTTGTGCACTTTTGCTACTGAGATCCACCTTCTCCAGCTCAGTCCCCCGCACCTGTCCTCTCTCAGAACTGCCCAGAACAAACCTCCCCTGAACTGCCCATGTACCACCCCGTTCACCACCTTACCTGGGCCAGAGAGACCTTACAGTGTCCAGGCAATTCTAGCATTTGTGCGGACCCACTGGCAATTTCCACCATTGGCTCCATCATGTGCGACATCAGTACAACATTTGTGCCATTGCAGGCCCATTTACAACATTAGGTAGATCTGCTCTTGTGACTGCTCTGTAGGATTGGGTCAAAAGTCACTGAGCAGAAGGATAACTGGAGGTAGAAATTTATAAAAGATCAACAGTGTTGTTGTGACAATAGAAACTGTCGGTTGAGAATAGCTGTAGTTCACCAAACAACGACATATACAATAACTGTTGTTAATCTTCCCTATTAATTCAAGCTTAATTCAAGGGTCCAGAAAGTGTTGCGCATTGTTTCTCAAACTCTGGAGATTTCGAAGTTTTGCTTCAAAAGGACAGGTTGCCATTACTGGACTGGGCTGGGGCACCTCCCTTATAAGAGAAGTTATAGCATTAGGGGCTGTTCAGTCTAGAAAAGAGACTCCTGAGGGGAGGACATGATTGAGATGTACAACATTATGCAAAGGATGGATAGAGTAGATAGAAAGGCATCAGAACCAGGGAACTTCCACTAAAATTAAGTGTCGGGAGAGTTATAACAGCCTAAAGAAAATATTTATTTAGCCAGGGTGCAATTAGTCTGTAGAACTTCTTGCCACAAGATATGGTGGTGGTGTCCGGCCTAGATGCTGTCAAAAGGGGATTGAACAGATTTATAGAGGAAAACTCCATCACAGGTTACATGCCATGATGGGTATGTATAGTCTGAGATTAGCAGGTTGCTCATTACAAGGGTTGGGTAGGAATATTTAGCTATCTTCTGAATTGGCCGTGGATAGCAGTTTTTTCACCTACCCCAGACTGGCGAGAGAGGGATGGTGTGTTCAGTAGGTTTCATGAAAAATTGGTTAATTGTGTTTAATAAAATGGACCTAGTTAAACCCAAGCTGCAGTTTGGTGTCTTCATTGGGGGTGCAAGGGTACATAGGCTACCTCAGAATGCAGGGGACTTCCCTGAAGCCCTGAAGACTTCCCTGAAGCCCTGACAGGGCACAGCAAAGAAAGCAGTACCCTGCCCCATGCAGTGACATCACTTCTGGGTCAAGGGGCACCATGATGTCATGTGTGTCACCGGCACAAGAAGTCATGTCTCTGGTCCCTCTTTTGTTATGTCATTGTAGCATTATTTCTAGAGGTGTTGGGTTTTTTTAAAGAACAACATAAAAACACAAAACAATGCATTTGCGGATTTAAGATATCCAAATAAAAGTACAAAACATATTTTTTGCAGAAATTAAAATAAATTAAAATACTTTTCCAGTTGGAATTAATACTTTGGCTGCATCTGCTGACACACCTATATCACCTACCTGGTACACTTTTAAAGCATTTGAAAATAATAAAAATGAAGGCCCAAACCTATCCAATGTTCCAGCACTAATGCAGCCACAACACAGTCCCAAGGTAAGGAAACAAACTCTGTGACTGCCCATCACCACCACACCACACAGCACATGCCCTGTTGGCATGCTGGATAGGATTGGGCTTGAACTTGGAATGAGAACTTAGAATGAGAACTTAGAATAAAAACACATAATACTGCTTTCTGCCTTTTTCATTCTTTTTTTTCAAATCATGAAATCTGCAAAAAAATAATAATCTCATAGACCTCTACTTATTTCATTAAATCTATAAAGACCTATTGCTTTTATATTACTTGTGTGCAGAATTTGGGGACGTTAACACAAAACTGTAATCTTCATGTACAAAGAACTGCTCCTCTGCATTTTTTCCCTTGGGGAATTTTGGTTAAATAGATTTCATGGTATATAAGAAAAAGCTTCATTATAAGCAATGAGGAAAAGTCTACTGTTATGTATCTCACAAAAGCAGTGAGAGAAGAATCTGGGCCACATTAGAAATTTGTTTCAGTTATCAGGGTGATTGTACCAAACTTGAGAAAAACTGATAAGAGGAATTAACTGTCAAGTCTGGCATTTTTGGGATGATGCTTTTGCTTCAACTGTAGAAAAGATGAAATAAAAAAAGCTAACAACAACTTCAATGTTATAATTCTACCAATAAGCACAATTTTGTCTCTCTGGCACTAACCCATGAACAACTTTCCCTTTCTTTCTTGTTAGATTAGCGAATGTTTCCCTGGCTGAAGGAAAAGGTGAAATTCTTCCTCCAACTATACAGAAAATAATGAAAGGATATAACAAGTATCTGCGCCCATTTTTTGACAGTAAGTAGAAAAAAGAATTTGACTGGAATAAGCTCTTTGACATGAAACAGCATTTGAAGAATGAGAAATTGAGCTATCATGAAAGCCTAGTTGGGCTTCTGTCTCTGACAGCATCATTTCATTTTGAAAGATGTGAAGTTCTGTATCATGAAATTTGAGGACTTGGAAGGGACATTTCATTTTAACCCCCCCCCAACACTGATTCATAATTATCTTGCAGATGTGATCGACTGGCCTATGTAATCAGGTTTCTAATACAGGCATCCCCTGGTATCCACTGATTTGGTATCCACGGTTTCAGTTAACCATGGATACCGGGACGCCTATTAAAAAGAAGGGAATATTAAACAAATCTCCTTTTTTAACCTTGTTGCAGCAAAATCGCTGCTGTTCCTCTATCTTTAAAAAAGGTGTCTGCAGCGTCCACGGTTTCAGGTATCCAAGTGGGGTAGGGGTGGGGTCCGGAACAGTACCCCAGCAGATACTGGGGCATGCCTGTATATACAGCTCAAGCCTATGCATGTCTACTAGGAAGTAAATCCCATTGTATTCTGTGGGATTTGCTCTCATGTACTGTATATAGGATTGCAACCATAATTACCTGCAAACATCATGTTTGCAGCACAGCTCACCTAGAAAACATCACAAGCAATCCTGTCATATGCTGGATGAGAAGGGATGTTACCTTCCTTCCATATTGTGGCACATTATGAAAGCGCTTTTGTGCTGTTGAAAGGGTGCTTCTACAAGCTGCTTAAACATAATTTGGCACATGGGTTTTTTGTGTACAAAAACACAAAAATATAGTCCAAGATATACCTGTCAGTCCTCATCCCCCTTCAGGGGATAAGACCCTGATAAACTAAAACAGAGGAAAACGTTGCACAGCAGAGATAGTGGTGTTACTTTTGGTTTGGTTTGACATTCTTGCTGAAGAAACAAGCAACGTTTCTGTTTGAAATCTTAAAAATAAAACTGCAAACAAATCCCGTTTACCCCTTCAGCCCTACAGTGATAACTTCAGAGCAACCCTTGATAAAACATGAAACAGCATCATTTCATGTATGTATATTAGATGTTGGGAGTCACAAATTTTGTAGCATCTGCCAGTTTGGTAATTTAGTGTGACATGTTTATATCAAAGTAGGTTATTTAACATCATTTATAACTGCTATAATCCAAAGGGATGTGCTGAATGTCACATTAAGCATATTCTTCTATTGGTTCTAAAATGAATTATACAAAAGTAAGAGGCAGATGTTGTTAGCACTGATTTCTCTATCAGTAGAGACAGATGCTTTAAACACAGCGAATAAAATATAGTGCATCAAAGCACAACACAGGCTGGACTGGGCACTGAACTCTGCTCCTAGAGCATACTAAGTTTCCAAATTTAACAACTTTTATTGCTATAAAAGAGTCACACATTGGAATCATAGGCTTTGTCAAGTCAAGGAAATGTTGGCTGCAGAATTGTAGCACTGTAATGCATCTTTCATGTGATCCCTTTCATGGATCACTGCCTTGTCGTGGCGAAGGGGCTTGAGTAGCTCAATGAAGCTGTGAGCTATGCCATGTAGGGCTACCCAAGATGGACAGGTCACAGCAGAGAGTTCTGACTAAACGTGGTCCGCTGGAGAAGGAAGTGGCAACCCACTCCAGTACTCTTGCCAAGAAAACCCCATGGATTACAGAACAAAAAGGCTAAACGATATGACACTGGAAGATGAGACCCTCAGGTCGGAAGGTGTCCATTATGCTACTGAGGAAGAGCAGAACACGAGTACTAGTAGCTCCAGAAAGAGTGAAGTAGCTGGGCCAAAACTGAAAGGAAGCTCAGCTGTGGATGTGTCTGGAAGTGAAAGGAAAGTGCGATGCTGCAAAGAACAATACTACATAGGAACCTGGAACGTCAGATCTATGAATCAAGGCAAGCTAGATGTGGTCAAACGTGAGATGTCAAGGCTGAACATCGACATCCTGGGAGTTAGTGAACTAAAGTGGACAGGAATGGGAGAATTTAATTCAGATGACCATTATATTTGCTACTGTGGGCAGGAATCCCTTAGAAGAAATGGAGTAGCCTTCATCGTGAACAAGAGAGTGAGAACAGCAGTACTGGGGTATAACCTCAAAAATGATAGAATGATTTCCATTCGGATCCAAGGCAAACCTTTCAACATCACACTAATCCAAGTCTACGCCCCAACCACTGGTGCTGATGAGGAAGAAGTTGACCGCTTCTATGAAGACCTAGAACAGCTTCTAGAATTAACACCCAAAAAAGATGTCCTTCTCATCATAGGGGATTGGAATGCTAAAGTAGGCAGTCAAGAGGTAAGAGGAATAACAGGCAAGTTTGGTCTTGGAGTACAAAATGAAGCAGGGCAAAGACTGATAGAGTTCTGTCAGGAGAACACATTAGTCATAGCAAACACCCTTTTCCAGCAACACAAACGGCGACTGTACACATGGACTTCACCAGACGGTCTACATCGAAATCAGATTGATTACATTCTTTGCAGCCAAAGATGGAAAAGTTCCATACAGGCAGTCAAAACAAGACCTGGAGCTGACTGTGGCTCAGATCATCAGCTTCTTCTTGCCAAATTCAGGCTTAAACTGAAAAAAGTAGGGAAAACCGCTAGGCCCTCCACGTATGACCTAAATCAGATCCCCTACGAATATACAGTGGAGGTGACAAATAGATTTAGGGGCTTAGATTTGGTAGACAGAGTGCCTGAAGAACTTTGGACGGAGGTCTGTAACATCGTACAGGAGGCAGCAACTAAAACCATCCCAAAGAGGAAGAAATGCAAGAAGGCAAAGTGGCTGTCTGACGAGGCTTTACAAATAGCTGAGGAAAGGAGAGAAGCCAAAAGCAAGGGAGAAAGGAAAAGATATAGCCAACTGAATGCAGATTTCCAGAGAACAGCAAGGAGAGATAGGAAGGCCTTTCTGAATGAGCAATGCAAAGAAATAGAGGAAAACAACAGAATGGGGAGGACTAGAGATCTTTTCAAGAAAATTGGAGATGTCAAAGGACAATTTCATGCTAAGGTAGGCACAATAAAGGACAAAAATGGCAAGGACCTAACAGAAGCAGATGAGATTCAGAAGAGGTGGCAAGAATACACAGAGGAACTCTATAAGGCCGATCTCAATGTTCCTGATAACCACAGTGGTACAGTCACTGAGCTCGAACCTGACATCCTGGAGAGTGAAGTCAAGTGGGCTTTAGAAAGCCTCACTAACAACAAAGCTAGTGGAGGTGACAGCATTCCAGCGGAATTACTCAAAATCTTAAAAGATGATGCTGTCCAAGTGCTGCTCTCCATATGCCAGCAAATTTGGAAAACCCAACAGTGGCCACAAGACTGGAAAAGATCAGTTTACATTCCAATCCCAAAGAAGGGCAATGCCAAAGATTGCTCAAATTACCGCACCATTGCACTCATTTCACATGCTAGCAAGGTCATGCTCAAAATCCTACAAGCTCGGCTTCAGCAGTATGTGAATCGAGAACTACCAGATGTACAAGCTGGTTTCCGAAGAGGCAGAGGAACTAGAGATCAAATTGCCAACCTTCGCTGGATCATGGAGAAAGCAAGAGAGTTCCAGAAAAACATCTACCTCTGCTTCATTGATTATGCTAAAGCCTTTGACTGTGTGGATCACAACAAACTGTGGCAAGTTCTTGAAGAGATGGGAGTTCCAGACCACCTGATCTGCCTTCTGAGAAACCTTTATGCGGGTCAGGAAGCAACAGTTAGAACTGGACATGGAACAACCGACTGGTTTAAAATTGGGAAAGGAGTACGACAAGGCTGTATATTGTCACCCTGCTTATTTAACTTATACGCAGAGTACATCATGAGGAAGGCAGGGCTGGATGACTCACAAGCTGGAATCAAGATTGCTGGGAGAAACATCAACAACCTCCGATATGCAGACGATACCACTCTACTGGCAGAAAGTGAGGAAGACCTAAAGAACCTTTTGATGAGGGTGAAAGAGGAAAGTGCCAAAATTGGTTTGAAGCTCAACATTAAAAAGACTAAGATCATGGCAACCACTCCCATCACTTCCTGGCAAATAGAAGGGGAAGAAATGGAAGCAGTGACAGACTTTATTTTCCTGGGCTCCAAGATCACCGCAGATGGTGACTGCAGCCATGAAATTAAAAGACGTTTACTTCTTGGGAAGAAAGCTATGGTGAACCTAGATAGCTTAATCAAAAGCCGAGACATCACCCTGCCAACAAAGGTCCGCATGGTCAAAGCGATGGTTTTCCCAGTAGCCATGTATGGCTGTGAGAGCTGGACCATAAGAAAGGCAGAGCGTCGAAGAATCGATGCTTTTGAATTATGGTGTTGGAGAAGACTCTTGAGAGTCCCCTGGACTGCAAAGAGATCCAATCGGTCAATTCTCCAGGAGGTCAAGCCTGATTGCTCCCTGGAAGGACAAATGCTGAAGCTGAAGCTCCAATACTTTGGCCACCTGATGAGAAGAGAGGACTCTTTAGAAAAGACCCTCATGCTGGGAAAGATTGAAGGCAAAAGGAGAAGGGGGCGACAGAGGATGAGATGGTTAGATAGTGTCACCGAAGCAATGAATATGAAATTGGGCGAACTCAGGAAGCTAGTGGAGGACAGGGAGGCCTGGCGTGCTGTGGTCCATGGGGTCGCGAAGAGTCGGACACGACTTAGCGACTGAACAACAACAACAATGCATCTTTAGGCAAAAGACCCAAGCAAAACATATATGGTGGTTTCAGACATCCATTAACGCTGAACCATGGTTTGGCATTACTTGTATGGGTCTCATGTATCCAGCAACTCAGCCAGAAATTGTCCAAGCTGTGTTTATTTTTATAAGCAAAACATGTACAGCAACAGCTGCATCACTCAATGTTTCCTAAGTCCATGCAAAATCTCTTCCTGCTTACTTCCTGTTTCCTGTTCTGCCATTCTACATCTCTCAGCAAGCAGTGTCTCAGCTCTGATGCTTACTGGAACTACTGGACCTGAGACCACAACAAGGCCTTTAGTTTGCATGTTCGCCCTTCCCTGAAGGGAGAAAATTTGTTTCTTCCATTTTGAACAATGTTTTAACCTGTTTAAAACCTGTTTAAACCTGATTTTAAACAAACTGGGATTTGTTTCTGTGGCCAACACTTGTGGACAAACCAAAATACCAAATCAGGATTTTTTTTTTCTAAACCCACAGCATTTTTCAAGGTATACACAATGGCACAATGGAATATCTGATTTTTTTTAATGCTTCATTTGGATGGTTTAGACCTGGATTGCATCAACTTCCCTAATTCTTCTCTGTTCACCATCCTTCACTCCTCCGTTTCCTGGCTCCTCCCCATGAAACTCTGTGTCAACATTGGTTGAACAGAGACAGTAGGAAATGTTCTGAAAAGGAACTCTTGTGAATACATGCACCATTGAATTTTGGGACTACAGCAGTATAATGATGGGAGGTTGCTCATTAAATAACTTGGTGCCCATTTCATCAGTAGCCTGGATAATATCAGCCTATCCAGCCATTAAGTGTATACAAGATGTCCTGTGGAAATTCCCCATCCAGAGATTCTTGCAGATAGGAAGAGCTCTCTGTGTGCATTGGAGTTTCTTGTGCTTGTCTGGATCTCTGAATCAAGCCCAATCTCTGGATCAAGACCAATCTCTGGATCAAGACCAATATATGGATAGTGATTTGGTTCACACATGCATGTAAATCACATGATTACACATTACTTGATGACTCATTGTTGATTGTGATAACAGCCTCTCCTGAAAAAGTGTTATATCTATGGCGATATGAAGGGTCTGTCTGTTTGGTTTCAGATGGCTCTTTAACTCATGTTAAAGTTGTCAGATTATGAGCTCGTATGTGTTAACTGGCCCCAAATGAGCATTGTTAAAGTAGATGGCAGCAGTCACAATTCTCAGTTACTTATTTATTTTATTTGAAGAATTTATATCCCTCCCTTCCCATGCCAAAGCAAATGCCCAAGCCAGCTTATATGAGCAGGCTAGTCTAAACCATCATTTTTTTCAATGGGATTTTTAGAAATACACACTATTCTGTGATTCACTGAATCCGCAGTCCCAGATATAGCCTTCACAGTGTGGTTCTTTCCTCTGGCTGCATGCCTTTGAGCCTCAGCAGGTAATTGTAAGTCAAGCCTGGACAGGTCCTCAAGGTTGTACTCCGTTCTTTTGCTGGCAAGCCTTCTCACACATTCCCACACTGGCTAATCAGCTCCACAGCGACTCTGTTTTTCTACAATAGGTACTATAGCTTGTCACAGCCTGGCATTCCATCTCCCATTCAAAAATATATTCTCCTGCTTAGCTTCAGTCAGTACCAGCAGCAAAACCATCAGTCCACACCTCCAGTTAGGATCAATTGTTTTCATCACCATTACCTGGGCCACTTGTAGCAGCCAGTAATCTGCAATTGCATTAAATTGGACTTGGAGCCCAAGTTTCACGTTTTTCTTGCTGATGCAGCTGCTTGATAGCCATTTCCTTCTTTTGTTTAAAGAGAACCTAATAGCACTTTATGTGGGAATGTATCTGTAGATGTTCATGTTATAAGTGTTCTATATTATATCCTGTGTCTCCGTGTTCTGCCAGGAGATATTTTTCAGTGCATACTTCTGTATCTCTATGGAAAGTGGGAAGACTGAATAAAAGGTGTAATTTGGTTTATTTGTATTGATCTGGTATTGCAAATGAAACATTCATTTCTGTTTAATGCTGGTAGAAGTTTATCCTTCATTAGCTTTAGAGCCCATAGACTTCCAAAGCAAAAAAAGGCAGGAGTTTTCTCCTGCCATCTATTGGAGAAAAGGAAGAACATACTCAAGAAGTTTCTTGATGAGAACAATGACATGTGGATGTTTCGTCCTCTGTGACAAATAGTCTCCTGTCTGTTGCTGTCGCCACCTGGAATGGCTCAGACACTGCACAGTTTTTGCTAAAGCTGGAAGTGCCCTTCCAACACCTCCAGGGGGCTTTCTGAGCCACCTGGAACCTTGGAACACTGTGGGTACAACTGGAAGGTGATTTCTAGCCATGTCCAGAGGTCTTCTGTGGGTCCTCCAGATGAGGATTCAGAACCCGCAGTGGGTCAAGTTCAAGGGTTCCAAATCTGTGGATAAAGAGGACCCACTGTATATGTTTGGCATGATGCCAACTTTTTTTTTTAGTTTCCTTTTCTGAAGCTGCCTCCACAAAATCTACAAGCTGTTCCTAAAAGCTCTCCTGGGACATTAAGAAAAAAAGCAGCTTGGGGCAGCTTGGGGATTTGATGACTGTCGTTTTTTCTTAAAGCCAGGGGAAATGCCTATATTGCACTAGCTGTTTCCCTTTAAACTGTTCTCTGTCAAATCCCCAAATGGCTTTGGAAATTAGCTTAGGAGCAGTTTGGGTCGGTGTTGCATAGAAAAAAAATGGACCGTTGATAAAAACTACAAAAACATGTGAGTGCATGGGATCTCTTTTTCCAGAAGTAGAATTTTCCTCCCGTTTACAAGCGGCTTTTAGAAAGAACTCTTGCATCAGCCAGATATATCTGCTAATCACCTGGGAACCAAAGTGTTTGCCTCCTTGAGTTCCATAAAGGTAGAAAATAAATCGTCCAACTTTAATTTGCAGAAAGATTAGATTAATACTGTTGGTTGCGAAAGAATGAACCCTCCACGTAAAAAAAAAATGATTGGTTGATAAACATTCATTTTACTTTGTGTGTGTGTTTGTGCCTCTATTTCAGATGGCCCTGTCTCAGTAGGAATGAGTATGGATATAGCCAGCATTGATACAATATCAGAAATAAACATGGTATAGTATACTTACTTTGAATTCACATTCTGTTAAAGTAGGAAACTGCTTCCAATATGTAGTGCATGCTTGCTTTCAGAAGGGACAGCAAGGCTGTTCTTATGGCTGCATCGGGGGGGGGGAGGAGAAATTTCGTTAGAATTGGGCTGTGAGTGTCAGTTTGATGCAGTATTAAAAGTGTTAGTTCAAATCCCTGCATTTCCGTGCGTATAAATGAATGACCTTGGATCAGCCTTCATCTCCCAAACTAATGTACCTTGCAGGGTTGTTGTGAGGATGAAATGGGAGGGGGCAAACATGTACACCACTTTGAGCTCTTTAGAGAATGGAGTAGGATAAATGTGTAATTTTTTTTAAAGCCTGTTAGTATGCAGGTGTCTCATACCTTATACATCTGGCCAGCTTTTGTTTTTTGTTTTTAATTGACCATTTACATTACATTTGTTTCCTTGGACTTGCACTAGCAAAATCGGAAGAGACCCATTGAGGAGTGGGAACCTTATGCAGGTGTAAGGGGATTTAAACCCATCTTTCCTGCTAAGCTTCCTGATCTATCTCCCTGCTGGAAACAACACACTAGTTTTTGGCATGGTTGCACCAGCAGGAGCAGGGGAAAGGATAGTGTTGGGCTACATGTGCAGACGGTCCCTATTCTTCAGTTTGCTGAGTTAAAATATGTGTCTTTACTCATTTTGTCATAGGGGGAGGATAGGGCTTGACTGGTGGCTGGGTGGTTGTTGATTTCTGGGGCTTTAAGTTTTGACTGTGGTTTTATTTTAGCTGTATTTAATGGTATTTTGTATCAGCATGATATTTTTCACTGTATAATTTTAATGATTTGCTTTATTTTTGCTTTTGATTTTGAGCTGCCTTGGGTCATCTTTACTGAAAAAGGCAGGAATGTTTTTTCCCCTAATAAAAATAAATTCAGAGTAATTTGGGATTCTTGTGCAGCAGCCATGATAAATGTAGAGAACCACAGTATTTGGAGGATTATGGCCTATTTTTGTGTCCTTTTGTTTTGGCATCTGCGGAACAGGGGAAGGCCCAGCAGAGAATCCTATCCCTGTCCCCCTGTCCCATAGGACTTCTTGAGTCTGTCCCCCGCGATCTGGCATGTGAAGTGTCAAGAAGCCCTACTGTGGAGACTGGGGCTTTCCCAGGTCCACAGGGAGCATACTGTAGAGGCAGGTCCATACCATAGAGGCAATTGTGGAGCTATTGTTCATCTGGGCACCAGGAAGCATAGGATTTGGCTGTTCAACTGGAAAAATATTTATTTATTTATTTATTTATTTATTTATTTATTTATTTATTTATTTATTTATTGTTGTCTTCCCTTATGTGGAGCTCCCAGTGGTCTTCCATCCAAATTATAGATGAGGTACATGTATATTTAACTCTGGTAATGCTTCAACATTGCCATCCAGAACATTCAGGCTCTGGACTGAAAACAGGTTCATTATGGAATTTTATACGAAGTATTTTGATTGCAGGAATTTCTAAGTTGTGGAATGACGGAGCATAACAAACTGGAATGCTTTTACAGGGCCATGATCTGAGGGCAATAGATTCCTGTTGAGGCTGCTGTTAGATTGCACAGAACAGGTTGCTATTGAGGGCATTTATTGTTGGCAGGATAGTTGAAGTATGTCCATCTAGCAACGGATGTGTTCTTAGCAGTGGCATATCTAGGATGTAGCAGGTATGGGACTTCTGCCCTGGGTGTCCCTTGAAGGAGAGCGTCACTTAGCAGAAGAAATGGGGTGCAGCCAAACCACGAACCTGCCACCTTGTGTTTTGCCAGCTTTGCAATCTGGCTGCCCCTGTTCTTTCAAGGGGGACCCCCACAGGAGGAGGAATGGGGGGTAACCCACAACTGACATCACAACATCAAGTTGTTGTGACATCACTGCCGGGGCTGCTAGGTACTCTGCCAGTACTTAGCCCATGTTCTGACCCACTATTGCTATCTGAGGCTGGAGCTGCCAAGTTTTTTCCCCCTGTGCTTCATAAAGATGAGAGTTGAAGGAGTTTCATTTTGAAAGTAAAGTACTGGAAATTCTCTGGGGTCCTAGCGAGAACAAATCGCAGTACCGCTAACAATGTTGAATTTTGTGGTTGAGGACAGAAATATGGCAATGCAGATGCCTAACCCTTTTTTCCTCCTTCCCCATGAACAGAACAGTCTGTTCTGTAGGTAGTTTTAAATGAAACATCGAATTCAACTAACGAAATGCAAGCCAGGATACAGAGTCCTCCTATTCAGTAAAGGTTGCAAAGGGAGAGTGCACAAGTCTTAGCAGGTCAAAAAGCCTATTCAGCATCATCATACAACCCCCTTTTGACGTAGTTCTGTGTTGCTTATCACTCATAGAAATGAGCATGCATTCTGCTGGCTGTGTGGATTTATCGCTTCAGCATCTGCTCTCTTTTAATTAATGTTTATGTTGTTACCATGTATTCAGCTGCTCATGGAAGGCCTAACTTTCCCCTGCAACCTTTTTTTTTTTAAAAAAAAATTGTGTTTACTTGTTCATAGGATTACACAGCTACTATATTCCTAAGACAACGATGGACAGATGAACGTCTTTGTTTTGAGGGTAACAAGAGCTTGAGCTTAGATGGCCGTCTTGTAGAAATGCTGTGGGTTCCAGACACCTTTATAGTGGACTCAAAAAAGTCTTTTCTTCATGACATCACTGTGGAAAACCGTCTAATAAGAATATATCCAAATGGAACAGTCCTTTATGCCATACGGTATGTTCATCATGGGATCTCTGCTTTTTTCAAAACAACAACAACTCTGCTTTGTCCCTACTGAAATTTATTTTAATAGCACTTTTCTGATACTCTTCACTACTTTACACTAGATATCTTTGGCACAAAATTTTTTTTCTTGGTTGATACTGTGCCTGATTCAGGTATTGAACAAAAGTGCATTGGTCAGCACCTTGTAATTCTTCCTTCCACCTTCATTTAGTGGATGGAACAATTCTACACGGGCAAATGAATACATACCTAGTGCTGTCATCCCATTGAATGGGAAAGCCTGCTGCAAAAGAGTTACTGCGGGTGTATTAGGGATGTGCTAATGATCACAAAAATATTTTCAGCATGGAAATGGTGCACTTCAGAAATCAATTTGAGGAAAAGAGGTGCTCACCTTTTTTGTTGCTGCTCAGCTGCTGTTCACTTTCTGATCATCAGGTCCCATGGCAAATTTTTTTAAAGGCAGCTCTTCATGCCAAATATGTGATCTTAGCCAACTGAGAACTGCAGTGTTAGTGTGATGAAGCCACAACAATGCCATAATTGGATTTATGACCCAATCCTAATCTTTTTGGTTACAGCCCCTTAGGGGTTCTTCTCAGGTTCCAGTCCTCCCCACATCAAACAAGGATGCAACACAAATATACATAAAACCATTTCTTATACCAACTCTGTGGCCCCCTTCAAATGAACCAGGGCTGCCTAGGGGGCCACAAGACTCCCATGGAGAATGGCTGAGCTATTGCCCCAGCCTCCAGATATTCCTCCTCCTACTGCAGAGCATCATTAGAGTCACTGGTAGGCATCTACAGATTTCATTGCAGCTGCTGAACCAGCAAACAAGATTTCTCTATTTTTCCCCTAGCTTATTGCATTTGTTTCTCTCACTTTTCCCTGCCCAAAACCTACTTACGTTGTTTTTATCTAGGGCTAACACCATACTTGATATGTTATCGAAAATCATCACTTAACACCATGACCCAGTTCAGATGAAACCAACCATAGTTCATTGGATCATGAATGAGAATAAGCCTGTGTTTGTCAATGAATGAACCCTGTCCTCTTTCATTCTCTTCTTGCCTGCCTGCCAAAAGCCTCCTGATTTGTTTGAACATTGTGGAAGACGTTCAAACAAAAATTAGTTTGAACAATGTTCAAACTAGGAAAGAGTGGTTGAAGCAATTCCAACAAACCTGGTTTGTTCACAGTTTGTCAAACAATAGTTGGGGTTTTTTTGGGGGGGGATTGGCTGAATAAGCCCATTGTGTAAGGTGTGAAGATGTTTCCCTTTGGCTGCTTATCATCATGCAATGTGGTTCACCAGAGGCAGACCTAAGGGAGGGCAAAGCTCTAAGTTTTGCAAGAAGCCTTACCTTGCAGTGGAAATCACTCCTCTCCTGCACCATTTTAGCCAATCCTCACAGGGAAAAGTAACATCTTGGCGTTGCTTACTGGCTACAGCAGCAAGGGAGAGGAGGGAGTTACATGACAGGGTAAGGCTTCTTGCAACACTTAGAGCTTTGCCCTCCCTGTAGATCTGCCTCTGTGGTTCACTGCTATAATACATTTACAGCCGAATACGTTCAAGGCCTTGCGCTGCTGGAACTTGTTCTCTAGCAATGCAAGGTCTTTTGCAGGTGTGAAAGCCAGGGTACTGTTAGTGCGCAGCTGGGCTGTTGCCACAAATGGCCTCAGGTGCAGTGCATGAGCCAGTGGCTCCAAGACACCCTGCCAGTGTTGATACATGGGCAGCAGGGGCAGGGAGGAAGAGGTTCAGGTGTAGTCCAGGGTGGAGACAGGGGAAAGCAAGGTCGGAGAGTCGGCTGGAGGAGGTGGATCTTGGTGGCAAAAGCATATGTCAGATCCTATCGCCCTGTAAGTTTCTCCATGATTGCCATGATTGTGCTCTGCTGGTGTCTAACCTTTCCTGGCCCCAGGGAAAGAGGGGTAGAAACAAGGGTGTTGTTGTTTTTTGCTGGTCCAGCAACCAGGTTTCTCAACCAGCGCTTAGAGTTCAACACCAGGGAGGGTGTTGCTTCACTCTTCTTCCTCCTCCACCTAACTCCTGGCTTTCTCCATGAGCTTGCCAGTTATGGAGCAGCCCCAGGTAGTCTGTCCAGATAACTCTCATCACCAGCCACAAGTGCTTTGTGAAGCCCTAGGCCCTTCCTGGGCTGCCTCTCTTCCATCTCCACCCCTTACTCTACCTGGGCCAGCCCTGTGGTTAAAGAACCAGCATTGCCCCAGAGTGAGGAAGCCCTCATCCTATGAGAAGCAGCCAACCTTGTGCCTTGATGGGCCAGGGGATAGTGGGAAGATCACACATACAGCCATGCACTGGTCATACAGTGCTGGTGGCTGTTCCCCCACCAGGGTTGGGATGGGTCAGCTGGAGTCCCTGAGATGGTGGGGCAAGTCTGGAATAGAACACCCAATTTTTTAGCCTATCCTGCCCTCTTTCTCTCCTTGGACTTATGCCAGCTACATAATCAGAGTGGGTCTGAGGAGAGCCATAGATGGCCAAGAGCTAGAGGTAAGTAAAAACTTTACTTAAAAATGTACAACTGGTTGGCTTTCTGGTCGCCGCCCCCCGCATCACCATCATTGGATGTAGCCTGCGCTCTGTCAATGTCATCATTGTCAGAGGCAGGGATAGGATTGGGCTATTAATATTATTATTGCCAAAGCTCCTTGTAAAAGAAAACTGTGCCTACGCAATTATTCTCTGACCTTCCTAGCTTTCATTTCACAAAACATTAGCTGATGTTTCCCCTAGCCATATGTTTTATCACCCAAAAAAATAGCTCAGATAAGCAGGATAATTTGTTGCTATTTTTGGTGCTCAGTGTTATGCGTAGATGGTAACCATCTGTACTTTGCTTTTAAAGGATAACGGCGACAATTGCATGTAGTATGGATTTGACTAAATACCCTATGGACAAACAGACGTGTACCTTGCAACTGGAAAGCTGTAAGTGATTTTATTGCTTCCATAACCGAGAGAAATACTGATTCAGTTTGCAGGGATAGGCCCACCCCTTAGGCAAAGGATGCTACAGAGTAAGGACAAAGATACATTGCTACTCCTCCAGAGTGCCTTCCCCCTCCCCATCTACAGTGTAATGAGTGAACTCTGTTCTTCACATGCCAGGGAGGCAGTGGCCATTATCTCCTTTGGAGAGGAGTTCAAAATGCTACTCAGTTGAATCTGATTCATTGCTAACATTTTCAGTAGTTGGGAATTCTTGGGCCCAGTGATGTTCAATAAATGAATTTTATGAGAATGTAGCGGGATTGCGCATCTAATTTGTGGGTGACACCATTCTGAGAAGAGCAGCTAATACCCTGGAGCAGAGGTTTCTGAAGTTTTTAATACAAGGACCACATCATGTAGTTACATTTTCGAGGGCTGGACAAAATCAGTTTTATGAATGACTGAATAAAATGTAAATGAATGAATAAGTTTTACTTGGATCTTTTTTGTAAACAGCATGATATTATTCAGGACAAAATTGAAATTTACAATTACAGTGGCATGCTGGAACTGAGATTTGATATGTAATGAGTAAAAATATTAAAGTTTAGCCCAAAAAAATTAGCAATAACAATATTTTAAGTTGTTGCATGCCAGATAAATTATTGTAGGGGGCCAGGCCATAGTTTGGAGACCCCTTCCCTAGAGGACTAGAACAGGATCCAAGATGATTTTGACAGGATGGGAAACGGGATGAGAAACTGGACAAATGCAAATGAAACTTCAACAGGGGTAAATGTAAAGTCCAGCATTTGGGTAGAAAAATCAGAAATACATATAATATGTTAGAGTGGAGATACTTCCCTGAGCAATAGTATATATGAAAAAGTTCTGGGCATTTTAGTAGACAGCCAGCTAAACATGAGCCAGCAATATAATATGGCAGCAAAAATGGTGAATGCAATTCTATGCTACATCAACAGAAGTATAGTACAGGTTGAGTATCCCTTATCTGGACTGCTTGGGATGGGAAGGTATCTGGATTTTGGATTTGTCTTGATTTCAGAATTGCTTAAGTATAATGAGAAAGGCTTTCTCTTGCTTTGTTCACTGTGACCCATTTGGGTGTCTGTTGGCCTCTTTGACGTTTTTCAACAATGACACACACCATAGAGCAGATAATAGAACTTACAGCCTGTAGGTGGGAATGAGCACAAGACCTTCTAGTGTTCACACTACAGAAAATTAAAACGAAGTATTAAACAAAAAACGGCTGGCTTTCAGAATAGTCTGGATTTTGAATGTCTGGCTAAGGGATCATCTACCTGCAATGAGACAGCGAGAAGTAATGGTACCATTGGATTCTGCGTTAGTCAGAACCCATTGTGCCTAGTGAATATTGTGCCTAGTTCTGTGTGCTGCAGTTTAAGAGAGATGTTGACAAACTGGAGCAGGTCAAGAAGAGGGTGAACAGGATGATGACAGGACTAGAGACCAGGGCAGTATTATCCATGGGCTGAGTAGGCTGAAGCCTAGGGGCCCCACAGGGACTAGGGCCCATCAAGTTGGCATATGTAGGTGTCAGCCTAATGCATGGGTCTCCAGATCTGGCCCCTGGGGACTCCCTATCTGGCTGGCCAACCCTTCAGCTGGCAAGAGACTACAGCAAGCCCAGCCTTGAAAAGGCAAGGCTTGCAGAGCTCTCCAAGAACCATGTGGGCCTGGGTCTGTCTGTGAGTTTTGTCCCCTTTTGGGACAAAGATGGGGGGAAGTGATGCATTAGCTGAGCTGCAGAGGCCTTATTTGTAAAAGGGGGAGGAGAACCATGCCTGTCCACCAGGGGCTTCCATTTAGTGTGGTAGAAGCTTTCCTGAAGAGTTTTGGAGGGGGTCCAAAATACATGAAAGCCTAGTATAGGGGCCCGGCATTGGTTAATACAGCCCTGCTAGAGACCATATGGTATGAAGACAGATTGAGGAGTCGGAATGTTTAGTTTGGAGAAGAGTTTATTTATTTATTTATTTAAGAAATTTCTACCCCGCCTTTCCTCTGCCAAGGCAGATGTCCAAGGCGGCTTACAATATTAAAAAGGATAAAAATAAAGTATAACAGTTAACATTAAAAACAATTAAAAACAGTATTAAACAATAAACAATCAAGGTTAAAAAACACAAACAATTTAAAAACAATTAAAAAATAAAATAAGACACAAGCCCCGTGGATCATAATAACCAGCCAGCCAACCTGTCAACAATTAAAAGCTTTTTGGAATAAAAAGTTCAGAAGTGGCATAACTATCTATAAGGGTGGTTCCAATTGTTTTAGCGCCAGGACCCACTTTTCAAAATCACACTCTGTCAGGATCCACCTCACTTTACAAGAATGAAAAACAACAATAACTTAAGCCTCTGTTTTTACCCTTGTTACTGTGGTAGGGGTCACCTTTTGGAGCACTTATTGAGATCCATGTTCAGATCACGACCATTCTGGTAGCCTTGCATTTCCTTTCTCCTGGCCTTCAACATTTGTCTACTCACAAGTAAACATGCAAGTGTGGCTCTGTTTTGATTTCCATAGAGCTCAATACATTTCATTGTCAGCTATCAGCTTGTCAAGTTTCGTGACCTACTAAAAATCAGGTCACAACCCACTGTTTGGGGGACCACTGATCTATAAATATCTGAGGGGAAGATGTCATGTGGAAGATGAAGCTATTTCTTCTCAGTTGCTCCAGGGGGCAGGACAAATGGGTTTAAATTACAACCGATGAGATTTTGATTAAACATTAGGAAGAACTTCCTGACTGTTGGAACCTATTGGCAGTGGAATAGCCTGCCCATCATTGGAGGTTTACTAGTCCTATGATTTATACCTCCTCCACCACCCACCTATGCACACACACCCAGCAATAATGGCTCATGCTCCATCCTGGGCAGCTTCCGTGGTACAAAGGAGTTAACTTGGACCTGCACCAGCAAAAGCACTGGTGCAGGTACACATGGATCCAACCATGGGATTGGGCCTGGAAAGCAGGTTTGGAACCCACTGAACCCACCCCACCTAGATCCATCTTCTTCCCTGCCCCTTCACTGCCCTATTCCATCCCCATCCCCCTACCACCACCTCCACCTCCCACCTCCCCTGACAACATACATGCATCAGCAGGCCTTCTTCTGGCCATCACCACACAGAGCTATTTGAGCCTTGCTGCCGGCAAGCCATCCATGATGGCTGTAAAGCTTGTTCAACCATCAGAGCTGTAGGTCTGGCAGCAGCCCACACAGATAGGATTGTGCCATAAGCAGTGGCTAGATCACTGTGTATTCAGGATGTTTTTGTTGCAGACTCCCTGCATTGCTAGGGGGTTGGATGCGGTGATTTTCTTCCATCTCTATGATGGCATCATTCTAATTCCCTTCTAATGGCTGATGAGAATCTACCTGGCTCCAACTGCGTATGTGATAATAGCTTATATGTGGTGGGGGTTTTTCAGGTGACTTTAGGTTGTAGGTTTTTCAGCCTCAATCCTATGCACACTTACCGAGGATTAAATTCAACACAGTGTTTATTTACTGCAGATTAGGCATGGATAGCTGGTTATGCTATTAATGAAGTCTTGGGGAGGGGAGAAGTAACAAATGAACCCACGTCTTAGAATGTCTTGGTAAAGTAGTCAATGAATAGAAACAAGGAATATTTGAAGCAGAAAAGAGCTTCCTTGCTTAGTTGCATATACCACCCCTGGAGCATTTCTTCATACTGGAAAAACACACATTAGTGTGTGTCTTATTGGCTAGAGCCCAGTGCTTCAATGCCAGTTTTTGTTTTCACTGTCAAGTGCAGTTCTGTGCACTGTTTCACAATCTTGGTCTCCCTTTCCTAAATTAAATGTAAGCAGTCCAAACTTGCATGGAATTATAATCCTAGTCATAAAGGTCAATCCTTTTTAATTATTTTCTCCTAACAGTCTCAGGCCAAGGCTCCTGAAAGGGGAGAAACAACCCACATGTCAGAAGACAGCCTTAACACCCATGTGTTTCAGGTCAGCCGCTCCTTCCATCAAGCTGTGTCTCAATCTTGTATTACGGCTGTGATCCTATACACACTTTCCTGAGAGTAGGTCCCACTTAACTCAGTGGGACTTACTTCTGATTAGATATGCCCAGGCTTGTGTTGTGTCTATATTTTCAAAGGTTTATGCTGAAGGTTTACTGGCTGATAGGATGTGAGTGTCCCAGTTTAGTCTTAACTTCTGCCACCATTCATGCAAGCAAAACTCAATTGCACAATTATTTACACAAAGTGAGCCACAAATTCCTTTTCTACAAGTGAGCAAATATTTGTTGACTTTTTCCTAACAAAACTTGCCTTTTCGTAAGCTTTGGAACCTCCAAATCAACAGCAACACCAAGCATATCTAGACATCTGCAGGGGAGAGAAAGAAAAGCACAGCCATCTGTAAACACAGCCATCTAGTGGGGAACAGAAAACATGTCCAGGAGAAGAAAAGAGTCAGAGAAGAGACAAATGAACAAAGCAGACCTTGAAGTGAAATGTGAGGACAAATTGCTACTGTCCCTGTGCACCTAGGACAAGAGGCAAGTGCTGAAGTCTCTGGGGCTAGCAGTCTCAGGGCTAAGGCTGATAAATCCCAGCAGTCATACTGACATATAGCAACAGTTGATTTAATAGGGTAGACAAAATAGGAAAGCTTGCAGCCATCTGAGAGTGGCATATAAAAGCAGGACTCCGCACTATCATAGGTCAAGTCTTTGACGGGGCTTCTGTGGTTATACTTCTGCCAGTATACTTCTGGGCTCCACAGGTTCAATGATGCATTAGCCCCTTCATTTCCAGGACTTTTCTAGCAGTGCAGCCAGAATCTCCGAGCTGCCTTTGCATCTGCTGAGCTGCTAAGGATCTTCCTTTTTGACTTCTCATTACCAGCCCTCATAGACCTGCTCCTATTCTCCTATTCTCCTATCCTCTCTCTATTCTTCTGATTCCTGCCTTCATACAGCCTCTCCTCCTATCAATAAAGCCTCCTCATCCCTTTCCAGGTCAGAAATACACAGATCATAATAGAGGCTGTGGGAAATGTAGTCCCTAGACTCAGCAGTCCCATTACAGTAGCCTATGCAGATTCCAAATATTGACTCCTATTGTTTGCAACACTTCTCTTCAAAACTTGATAGTCCTGTCTAACTGAATGGCATTTCTACATGCATTGATCATATTCAGTGAGTTTTAAACATTTTAAGACTTTTTTTATCAATTCAGTAGACAAAATCAAACTGAATACGCACGAGTTCTGATGGACAGTGAGGACTTTCTTAATTGTTTCGGTGCCTGCACTTTTCTGCAGAAAAGCCTTGTTTATATCCATTGAGATGTAAAAGACAGATGTAGCACGTTAAGAGTTCTGCTCAGGCTTTGGAGTGCAAAAGAGTCTCAGTATTGAGTGTAGGAGGGTTTCTGGAGTGGCACGTGGACTATAATGTACTGTGTACTGAATTTTCTCAACTTTCATTTATTTAGTGAGGTTTGCACCGGGAGAGCATTTGGTGGAATCTTCCCATTAAACAGTAGCATAGCAAGCAGGGGACAGGAGGGGTAGGCTGCCCTGATGTTGCACGCTGGGGGTGACCGGCTTGCCAATCAAGCCCCCACTAAGTGGAGGCCCTGTGTCAGAACAGATGTGAATTGCATCCCCTAGAAGCAAATTGGTGGTGATTCAATGACATCGTTTTGTCCCCACCAAAGCACTTCTTGGTGCTGTGCGCTAAGTGCCAGCGGGCCAGGATCACCACTGATGGGCAGAATGGTAAGGGGGTGTTGCATGGCAGGGGTGTCATGCATCAGGGAGCGACACCTGCTTTTGGGAGGCTCACATGCTGGCAACACCACTGCCATTAAAATTCTGAAAGTTGCTCTACTGACTTGGAAGCAAACTTTCCGTTCTGCTCACTGTCTGGAAGGAGAGTTGTACGTACATAAGTACATTTCCACGAGTGCGGCAGCGCAATCCTGCACACCCTGTAGCAATGATACAATGTCGTTGTATTGACGCTAATGCTTTCAGGCCAACGCTACAAGTAGCGCTGACAGCAAGTCCCCCTCGTGCCGACCGAAGCCAGTTGGCGTGAGGGAGGCTCCGTTTCGGGATGAGATGGGGATTGGTCACGGGAGGGAGATTGTGGGCAGGGGGAGGGCAAGCTCCAGATTCAGCGATACGGTCAAATCCTAACCCTGTCCAGGAGGCTGTGTGGCCCCAATTTGGCACACGCGCGGTCTCCTTGGATCTGCACCTGCTGTTTAGCAGGCGCAGATCCGAGGAGTGCATAAGGGAGGCTGGAGCCTCCCCTACAGTAAGGGAGTGAACGTTGCCTTGCCGTGGGGAGGCTCCAGCCTCCCCAACCAAGCGTAGAATTTGGTGATGGCCCATTGGCCTTGCTAGTCCGACGCTGGGTTGGATTGTGCCCTGAGTCTCCTTCTGTTCATAGAAGAACCTTCCACAAGCAGAGTGGGAGACCAGGTCCGTGCTATAATTAATAATTGATATATTCATTAAGAGCTTACTACTTGAAGTGACGTGCAATGTGTTTATCGTTTCCCCCTCGAGAACAAACAAGCCTGTTTTGTTTTGTTTTTTTAAACCAATGCATTTTCTTCAGGATTTGGTCAGGAAAATAAAAATTCCCTATGCACCTGAAAACAAAGGATTTCGAAATAATACCATCTGCCATTCAGCAGGCACCCAAGCACTTTCTAGCTGAAGAGGAAACACAGTAATGCAATCAAATAGGTCTCAGGACATTCGTTCCTGAGCAAACAAGATCAAAAATAACTGAAAAGATTAACAGGTCTATGAAGCTCCGGTCTGCTCATTAAAAAAGTCACACTAGCGCTCCCCCCTTTGTTCAGTTTGGACAGCTGTTGTTGAATAAACTATGCCATTGTCTACAGTTATGCTGAGAATATCTATGTGTGCCTGTCAAACCATTCGTATGAATGTACGGAATTTCTAGCAACGTGGCAATTGATAAATGAAAATAATATGAGCAACTAGAAGAAAACGATAATGCTGTCAAATAACTTGCTTCAAAACTGCTTTGCAAGAAGCATACAGAAGGCTGTAGTAATGATCCTTGCAACCTTGCAGCCATGACTGAGATTTGCTGCTTAGTTAGGGCAGGCTGAACATCTCTTTGCACCTGAGGCAGCCCAATCCTGAGCAGCCCATGTGCCCGTACAAGCAGCGGTAGCCAAGCGGCGGCTGCGGCATCCTTCCAGTGCCAGAAGGGCCCTGGAGTCTCCTTGGAGGAAGGGAATGTTCATCCCCTTCCCCCAGATAAGAGCACTGGGTGGACGATGGGTCTTCTATAACTGGTGCATGTTGGATCACACACAGCAAAAGTCGCTTCTGGTCCCACCCACCCCTCTCCACCCCACCTGCAACACCAGCAATGGTTGTACTTACTGCTTACAGTTTGCATTGCTGCCTCTAGGCAATGCGGGGCAAGAGCTTTCTTGGTGGTGGAAGTAAGGCTTTCCCATGGTCTTACTGCTGGCGGAGAAGGTTCTTTACAGCACTTTCATGACAGCAGCATGGGCGGTACACTTGATAGGACTGGGCCCTCAGTCCACTAAGTCCTGCCCCCCTTCCCCAGCAGTACAGAGACTGTTATGTATGCAGGAGAGTAGTCAGGGGTTAAGCCCAGCAAGAGGGCTGGAAGGGTAGAGTTAATCACCCCTCCAGTCAGAAGTCTGGAGCTAGATGAATCCTGCAGTTAGTTAGGCCTGTTGCCTGTGTTCAGTCAGTGTTTGCTCTGTTGCTGTTACAATAACATGCTCAAGCTGCACCTGCCTTGTCTGAGTTGAGTCTGCAAAGAACCCAGAATTTCACATAGACTGTCACCTGCACTGCTCCGAACTCCTTGGATTCAAAACAGAAGAAGGAACAAAAATGTGGATGAGAAGAAAAAGATGCGCTAGAGCAGTGGTGTCAAACTGGTTCAATATAGTAGACCAAATAGCATTTATGGCACCTGCTGAAGGCTGGAAATGATGTCATTAAGCATGAAGTGATGTCATTATGCAGATGATGGCCTGAAAGAATTATTTGCTCACTAGCTGCAAATGACAGAAGGGAAAATGTACAAATCTTGATCATATGTTCAAGCTATGATAGAGCCCAATTATCATGCAGGCTGCCCTTTCAGCAGGACTGCTTTTGCCAAGGCATCTGTTTGCAGCCCAGCAGGTGATAGTGGCTGATGCCCAATTATCATGTGGGCTGGAAAAAGAGCTGTATCCAGCCTGCAGGCCTTATGTTTGACACACCTGGTTTAGAACATGACAAAGCCTGCTGCAACTTTCAGGTATTCCGCGTTCACAGTTTCTGTAGGTCTGCAACAGGATTCGTGGATGTGTCCAGTTATCCAGGGGCTTGCTTGACCATGGCCCTTTCTGGCTACTAAAATCTGCCTGGGGTGGAATGGCCAAGTTGGGGATGGGGGTTGTGTGTCCACTCCTGAAGAAGCCCCCCATATTGAACAATTGCTGGTCAGTCTCTAGCCTGCCATGTTGGGCCCATGTGTTTGAGTGGATAGTAGCAATCCAGCTCCAGGAATGTCTGAATGAGACTGTTTATCTGGATCCATTTCAATCTGGTTTAGGGCCAGGATTCTGGAACTGAAGCAGCCTCAGTTGCCTAAGTTGATTACAGCACCAGGAACTAGACAGGGGTTGTGCATCCTGGTTGCTTCTGCTGGAGCTCTCAGCTGCCCTTCAATGCCATCTTCCACGGTATCCTTCTGGAACATTGAGTGCGGATGGCACTTTGGGATACCATGGATATTTGGCTGCACCCCCCTTTTGGGAAGGGAAGGTGGGAGAAAAATGCTTTTTAAATTAAAAAATTCATGGAAGGGGACTTCTGCCAATTGTGGCATCTGTCTTCATGGCAGCATTTTGACCTGATAACCCTAAGCAGTAGAGAGACCTGAGAGAGTGTGGAGGGAGAAGGCTGAGTCCACATACACCGATATCCCATAGCTAGCCAGGCTTCTCATGGTATATACTTATTGTGGTATATTATTATTATTATTATTATTATTATTATTATTATTATTATTATTATTATTATTATTATTATTATTAATTAAATTTATACCCCGCCTTTCTGCCCATAGGCATGCAAGGCAGCTTACAACAATAGAAATAAAATACAATAAAAATTACAATTTTACATTAAAAACAATAATTTAAAAACTACATTAAAACAATTAAAATTTAAAAAACACAGTAAGCCCCGTGGATCATAAAATATAAGCAAGAATATCAAGAACCAGCCAGCCTGTCAACAATTAAAAGCTTTCTGAAATAAAAAGGTCTTCAGCCCCTGCTGGAATGTTGCCAAAGAGGGAGCAGTTCTTAATTCTAAGGGGAGGGTATTCCAAAGTTGGGGGGGGCCACCACTGAGAAGGCCCTCTTCCTGGCCGCCGACCCTCTGACCTCTCCTGGTGGCAGCACAGTCAAAAGGGCCCCCCCTCCCAGATTATCTGAGAGCACGGGCAGGATTATATGGGAGAAGGCGTATACTTACATACTTCTCATGGTATATACATGGTATATACTTATAAGGCGACATTGCCTTTTCCAGTAGGGTTATAAAGAGTAAGTAACCTCAAAATGCATAGGAGTCAAACTAGACAATATACAAATAAAGTGGGATTTGAGGGTTGGTTTTTTCAACTTGGTGCTAATGGGAACTCCTCTTCTGAACCAAAAGCAC
>JAJKFI010000002.1:2845185-2856400 GCA_029204185.1 Lerista edwardsae | reverse complement strand
AAAAAAGGTCAAAGGGACCAAAGGAACAGAATGATAAGAAGGACCAGAGAGAAAATGTTGTCAGGGCTAAATGACTAGGTCAAGTATGAAATGAGATGAGGCAAGGATAGTGGTCAGAAGGGCCAGAGGTACAAAATGTAGTTGGCATCAAGCTGGGGTCAAGTATCTATTCCAGTCTCACCATCGCCAGACCTATGTGGTGAAGCGAGGCAGTCAGAGTTGCAGGACCCTGGAGAGCTCCCAGGGGAATTGATGCAACAAGAGGCCCAGCTCCAACTTTGCTCTTTTAGAGCCCAATCCTATCCTCCACCACCACCTCTCTTGTACAACTGCGCCAAAAATGGACACACTGTACCCAGCGGGGGGGGGGCACAGATATGGAGACTTTAGAAGTGAAAGGGCATTTAAATCCCCTTACACCAATGTAAGACTCCCACACTGCAATCGGCCTCCTCGGACCAGTGCCAGCGAAATCCCTGGTGCAAGTCAAAGATAGAAAGGGAACAGGGAGAGGGCCGAAAAGGAAAATAGGATCTAGCATGTGCCATCGCCATGAGATCCACTGCCTCCTGCAGCCTTCCCACTCCCTGTTCCACCCCATTCCCCTCCAGATTCACCCCTCCCAGCACCCACAGGTGCCTTACCTTCTCTGGTGGGTGCATGGTGTTTTGCAGGTGAACTAGGAGCTTTGCTGTCTTCCTTGGCAGTGCTCCCAAAACAACCACCAATGGCACGTTGCATGCAACAGCCCAATCCTCAACAGGACTGGGCTATTATACAGTATTTCCTAGCCCAAGCTACTCCTCCCAGAGTACAGGGTAAGCATCTTTAAAGAGGCAGTTCTGGGCCTGGAGCCAAGCACACCACCATCACTCCCAGGTAGCAAAGGGGGGGAAGTTCTTGGTGAGGCAGGGTCTGGCCCTAGAGAGGACATCTCCAAGGGGATCAGATGCAGATTCAAGCATTGCTACAAGGAGTACAGGTTGTAGAGAGACAACCAGGGCCCTGCTGTTTAATTTGGTCAACGAGGTCACTGGCTCTGGCCATTATTTGGGTGTGTGTGCTGCAGTACCCCAGAGAGAAGAGTAACTACATCTGTAGTTGTATCTGCAAACTGCAAACTACATCTGGGAGATGTCCTGGCAACATGGGGGCACCTGAAGCCTGGGAGGCAGGTGGAGACCTTTAATAGGTGCAAAGCCCAGTCCCCCTACTGCAGTTACAATCTTGGTTGAGACCCCATGTGGTTGCTATTGCAGGGACCAATCTGCATTTCATCTGGAGTGTAAACGTGCCCTGCAGTAATGAAGGGAATTAATACAATTCAAAAGTCTGTATTTTTTCATGACAGAATATCCTTTAAATCTACTGTTCAGCTTGCTATTATATTTAGAAGGCAAAGCGATGAGTTATGCTTCTTAGTTTTCCATGGTTTGCAAGGATGTTTTTTCTTGGGTTATTTACGGAGTTGAGCAAAAAAAAAAATGTCTCTAGCATTTGAAAAATCTGCTTAATGTGGCACTTAAAGCAATTTTGAACATCAGTGTAAATGTCATCGTACTGCAGACAGCAGCAGACTCACAGCAGGGTGCTAAGGAGCTATATTGATATTTGTGTGCTTGATTAATATTTGTAGCAGCAACTATTTGTATATGTAACAGAGAAATGTGTGAAGATCAGACTATATCTTAATATGCCACTACAAGTATATGACCTTGTTTGCATAGCTTTTAGAAGGAAGAATCAGTTTTCAAAGTAGCACATTGCAACTCCAGTATTATCACCTCCACAGTCTTCGCTGCACTGTGAATAATGGCCCAGTCCAATCCATGGGATATGCCAGAGGACCATGAGGTCTGCTGGCAAATAGCAAGTCTGCTCCTGCAGCAGCATCTCTGCCAGTCTGTGGAGCGCTGCCACTGGTTCAAGATAGAAGGACATGCACCCCTGACACCAACAGAAGCATTGCCAGAGATGTGTTGGCGCAGTAAGTATGGCAGGTGCTAAGCAGCATGCTGTGTAATGACCCCTCACCCTCACCATCAAAGCCATTTGAGATTTGCCATGCACTTGTACGTTGCTGTTGCTACCTGGAATGGCTCCTAAGGCAAGGAGGAGGGGCTGGGTACACTCTGCATTGTGGTACCTGTCCTACTTACTGTGCTACTCCGCTCTGGCCATGCTACTGGACAGTACTCTGCAGATCAGCCACCGGCACAGTTTTGTTGTGGTGGAGGCAGATTGGGATCAGATCTCAGTGGCAGCAGTGGCAACCATATCTGAGATTTCCCATCCAGAAACTCCCCTGGCAGACTTCTCAGAGCTGTGCCAGCAAAATAGTTGGCATGGAGTCCTTGAAGGGTCCTATAGGGCACCATGGAGCAGCTGAGGAGGTAAGTCAAATTTTCCTTGACATCTCTCTCTCAGCTGGCCTGGTCCCCGGCTGGCACGCAGGATGCAGCAGATGCTGCATCAATGGCCCTGGGTATCAGGGCAGAATAGGATTGGGCATATAGTAAGTAACCCTAAGTACTCTGTCTTTGCAGTGTAAGTCGAAATTAAAAGCCCAATCCTAAGTAAGGCCGACATAGTAAGGCCAACATAACAGGGCTGTATCCTAAAGCCCATTAGGAGGCGGCAGCAGCAACGTGCAGGGCAAGGGGAGGTTTTCCCCTTGCACCCGCGTAAGCCCCAGTCACCTCTGTGGGACTGCTTGGATCTGTGCCTGCTGTTTTGCAGGCACAGAGGAACATGGATAGGAGTGGCTTGAATCGGGGCTGCCCTGGCCAGGGACGGGCTTTAGGATTTGGCACTATCTTGATTTGGTGACGGTCCTGCATCACCACCCCCGCCTCCGCCCACTGCACCACCCAGTTACGCCCTCGGCACGCCTCTGGCCCAGCCTTGTGGAGGCCCTGCGCCAACCGACTGCTGCCGATGGTCGACTGGCGCAAGGCCGGCACTGCTAACGGTTGCGCGCGAGTGTTGGCACTGCTGCTTGCGCTGTTCCAGCGCCATAGTGCCTACGTGGACACACGTGACGGCACGTTTGCGACAACGTTCAGCCGGCGCAAGAGCATAGCGCCAGCGCAACAGGGGTATAGGATGGCACTCTAAGCTTCCCTTTACATTTTTGAAATAACTCATAATTAGCAACTATTTGAAGATCAGTTTCTGTATTATAACATTCTAGAATCATGCTGTCATGTGACCAAGAAGTGGAAGCCAAGGAGTGAATGTGTTACAGTTGATGAGGTCACTAGGGACTGGTTTAGCCTTCACCAGATTGCTGTCTCTAAGTGCACCCCTTTCATTTCATTTTAGATATTTATGCCCTGATTTTTCCTTCCTAAGGAAAAGCACAACTAGGCTCACCTCCTGATGCTGCCCCATGTCTGCCACTGCCACCTCTGCCACCACGCATTTGAGGGGAATAAAAGCCTCTTACTGTGCTCTGTTGCTCTCAGACCAGGAAGTGTTGGACTTCCAGTTTTATTTAAAGGGACCATGTGAATGAAGGAGATTTTTTCATTTGGGCACTCTGAACCTGCACCGCCCACCCACCCTGATGCGAGCTGCATCATTTGCATCGTGACTGGGCCAGCTCTGCACACAGGTCAGTACAGCAGTATCAGAGTAACCATCAAAGCAATAGATAGTACTTTAAAACTCAGTCCATTATAACACCTGAAAACTGTTGCAACCGAAATCCATCTCACAGGTTTGACAAGAAGCATCAACCACGTTGGTGAACTAGCACTGAACAATAAGGTACTACCAATTGCTTTCCAACCCCACAAGTATCTAAATGCAAAGCCACTGTCTCTAAAATAAATATAGCAGCATCAACCCAAACTGATCGTATATGTATGAATTCATATATGAAAATTCACAGTATGACTATGGCTGAAGGTATGACTGTGAACTAAAGGCTTCTCCACTGCATTGTTTTCACCACCCCGACTGGCTCTGGCAGCGAGGGTGAGGGGCTGCTTCCAATGCTCAGTTGGGAGCCAGAAAAGACATACAGGTTTGCACCCCTCCAATGACTGCAATAACTGCATAGAGTTCTCCTTCTGCCTCCATCTCCCATCCCTTCTTATGTGCTGCATCTGTCTAGCTTGTAAGCCCTTCAGGTAGGAACTCCCCTCTCATTCTGTGTTGAGCACCACGTACCTTGATGGCACAATTAATAATAACAAGAAAGTGACGCAAATAGAAAGGTTGTCAGTGTTTTTACTAGGTCTGTACAACATGGGCACGTCAAACTGACTTCTTAGAGTTCTTTCTTTTCTTCTTCCACTTGCAGGGGGTTATAACATTAATGATGTCATGTTTTACTGGACAAGAGGAAACGACTCAGTTAAAGGCTTGGATACCCTTCGGCTGGCACAGTACACAGTAGAAGACCACTATACGTCTGTATCCGAAGCTGTCTATGAAACAGGTAGAGATAATGAAACAATCGTTATCAGTGGCCTTTCCTGGACATGAACTTGCATCAAGGACTTTGCTGAAAAGCCTTTTTTTCTTACAGTGCAATCCTCTCTTCTTTTAGTGCTGGCAGGTACACCATGCTACAAGGACCTTCGCTGGTGGCTGCTGCATGGCCACTGGTGCAGCAGCCAGAAAGCCACACATTGCTAGCAGCACGGTGCAGACCAGCTGCTGTCAGTTTTCTGCCAGCAGAGAGGCAAGATCAGGGCACATCAGGGGCAGGAGGAGGCAAAGCTAGTGGCTGCCAGATCCCAAACCTCTGACACCAGATATGCCCCCAAGCCCTCAGCGTTATACCAGCAGCAAAATAGTTGGCTTAGAACTGCGGAGATGCATAGGGGTAGCAGAAGCTAACCCCAAAGTAAGGGAACAAAAATTCCCATACCTTGAAGAGACCTCCATACTGCCCTCCCCCGAATGCAGCATGTGTTCTGCATCAGCATGGCTGCATCAGCGGGAGACACTTTCGTTAGGATTGGGTCCTGAGGTTGTAATCCTGTATATGCTTACCTGACAGTAAGTCTCATTGAACTCAATGGGACTTACTTCTGAGTAGACAAGTGGAGGCTTGTGCTGTGTTTCCTTGAGCAGCGCTCCGTAACTTGGGTTTTGGGATGTGTTTAGTTCTATCGTTGCTGTTTACCGGCTGTGTTTTTCTAGGTTTCTGTGATTGTCATTGGCCGTTTTACACAATTCATTTATTGCTTTGTCTTGTATTTGTATTGTAGAAGAACAAAATTTTTAAAATATTACCAACCAACCCCCCTCCCCAAGAAAGCTGCAATTGCAGTTGTAGGCATACATATCAAAATATGTTCATGGATAGGCCAGGCAGCAGGAGGTAGGGTAAGTGATAATTACAGGAAGTCGTACAATTGCCTTGGTCATCCTGAGTTGGAGGATACCAATCTAGCAGTTTCTGTGAGCCATTGACAGTTTTCTCCCTTGAACAGACATTTGAACAGGTCCTTGAACATTATACTTGACTACTATCCCTACTTCTCAGTACCTGTGAGCCTTCTTATAAGCCTAAATGCAAGTGAAAAACTGTCAGAAAATAACTGAAGGCTTATTTTTGGATAATGTGGAAGAGTGCAGGTGACCACCACCCAGGGATAACTGTTGCAAAAATGTGATGTATGCAATCCCCTGTGTACTGCTGCCAAGGGTTGTTGTTCCTGGTTGCAAACCTCACTGTGCTAGAGGAAACAGCAGAGGAAATAGGCTTTGAGCTGTTGGCATGTGACTTCATGTCATGGACTTCCTGGATCATGACTCCATAGCTGCTACTGGCCCTTCTACAGGGCAGAAGAACTGTCAAAATGTTTAATACTCTTAAGAGTTATTTTTCTATTTTTTCCCCCTTGTACACTGCACACATTTTCTCTTCTGCGCAAGACACCAGATGGAACTTCCTTTACATAAGAATGTCTAGGGAAGCAATTTGATTTGCAATTGATAATTCAAGAGAACAGTTTTGTGGTCCTTAATTTCAAAGACAATGCAGAGCTGTCCTTCTGTGGGAATGCACTGTTGGAACAGGAAATGTTATGTTCAATGTCATAATATACATTTAAATTAATTCACATTTAAATATTAAAGGGCCCATACATGCTAACTCAGTGCAGTTAGCAGACCATGAACAGAAAGTACCTTGCTACTTATATAACTAGCATCTGCTTCCAGCTAGACAACATCATGCTCAAAGCTGGCAAATAATTCCACAAAGCTGATCTGCCCAGAGAAAAGCAGAACCTGTTCACCATTCAAAAAATAAATGGCATGTCTACGTCCTCCTATCCCAGGGAGGGAATGCCCTAATTGTATTAGAAGAGCAAAATTGGAGACTATTGTTCTTATTTAAATGGATTTAGTTTTTCCCATATAAGTACAGTGCAGCCAGAAGCATAATTATAGATAGGATACTAGATACAAACTGGGATAGAGTGCCTATACCTTTAACCATTGTATGGAACAGCAGTCTCCAAATTGGAGATCGCTGCAGCACCTAAAAGCCTCCCCAGCACTTAACATTCCGCCAGAGAGCATTGGGACAGCTGCAACTACAGCTCCCTAGTGTTGCCGCAGCCAGCCACTTCCAAGTCCAAACATACTTTATACTGTCCCTTGGGCCAGCCAAACTTTGCTGGCCTAACTGTGCCAGCCTAATTCCAGGTTAGGATTTCATCCTTAGGGACAGTGGTGTCATTCAAATGATTTAGGAACAGGAACTCACTTTTGATTGGCACTTGTTGGGAACCCGGAACCAGCCACGGAGCCCGTTAGGATCCGGAACGCCCGTTCTGGTCCGTTCCCCCTGAATGACATCACTGCTTAGGGAGTTCTTGGTTCATACAGAGTTCATACGCATCACAGTAGAATCGGGATGTAGATATTCTGTTGTGAAGTATATGAAGTCTAGTGGTGCTCTTAGTTAGAGAGAACTCCCGTGAACAGCGGGGCTCAAACTGCATTCAAAACAGATCTTAGAACAACCTTTTGGTGAAAATTAAGTCAGTGAGACTGACGCTAAGTGAACGCACTGACATGAATACGGTCCAAATATGGTTCACTGAAAGTAGTACTGTACTTTTTAACACCTCCTGCAGCTCATAAAATGTCCAACCTCAGCCATCTTCAAAGTGCTCATTAAATATTTGTAAAACCTTCTTCACTTTGAGGCCACCAACATGCTTCACCACAATACTGTAACTTTTAAAGCCCCAAATGAGAAGCATGACACACACGAATGCACTTGATGTGGGATCGCTGTGCCACTGTTTGTCTTGATTGGCACCCATGGGAGGCGGGTTATATACATATTTCATGGCAGAGAGTGGAGTGTGCTTTTTTGTGGCTGACCACACACCTCTCTCTGGAATTGCATGAAGTAGCCAGAGGCCATTTTTATGAACATGGATGCAGAGGGATACATGCAAAAAAATGTGCATGAAGCAGCAATCGAGTGCAAGTTCATAAGAAGGTCAAATCTGAAAGCTTCAGTCCTAAACACTCTAACAGGGGAGCAAACCCCATTTAATAAAATGGGACTTATTTATGTATAACATGCGAAGGATTGCACATTCAAGCACTTTGGTAGTGAATCATATCATCTCGATTATGCTTCGCCACGGGCAGCGCAATCCTATAGACCGCACAGTGTCGGCGCAACAGGGTTGCTTCATCTTGCTCTTTTCACTATTACTTGTTAGGGTGTCTCCTGGCCTCTTTGATATTTTTCAACCACAGAGCAGAAACCAGAAATTACAGCCTGTATATGGGAATGAGCACAAGACCTTTACTTCTAGTGTTCACACTACAGAAAGTTTTTCTTTAAAGAAGTCCTGGATGAAAGTATCTGGATTTCTGAATAGTCTGGATTTTGAAAATTCTGTTTCTCTATACCTCAACATAAATTAAAACAGGTGCATGAGTGCAGGTATTCTAGGTGGGGAAGGGTTTGTTGCGTCCACAAATAAGGACCAGCTAACAATTCAGGCCAACAACCCAAGCCTGGTAATAAGAGAACCATCAGCTGCCTGCAGTACAAGCTGTAGGTAATTTTCAGTGGCATCAGTGGCAGGTGCTGATGCTCACCTTAAAAGCTTCTATGCACCTTAGGACCCACGTACCTGAAGGACCTCCTCCTCTCACATTAACCTGTTCATACATTTCTATCTTTAGAGGCCCGTCTCTGACTGCTTCCACCTTTGCAAGTTAAGCAAGGACTCAAATGCCTGGTTGTTGTTTTTCCTTCTCTCTCTTCTCCTGTTGTGAAGTTAAGGTGACACTATTGGCTAGGTAGTACCCAGGCGTATGTGTGCGTGTGAGCTGGCTCTTTTGGTGAGCTGGCTCAAAGATTGTTGGCCTCATGGTATTGGCAGAATTATATGTTTGGCAGGGTAGACATTACTTATTTGCTGTATGTCTGATATTGTTACTTGCAATGTTCTTTTCCTAACGTTTTCAGTTAATACATTGGTTATGTTAACTTACCTGCAGCTGCCTCCATATGTCATTAGATTGTGACTTCACAGAGCCCTGAAGGGAATCTTGCTCCTGGGTATTGTTTGGGGTGATTTTTCCTATAGTATCCAATACTGAGAAAAAAAAATATTCCTAACAACCCATGGAGGCAGCTTTAGGTACGTTAATACATATCATTTATTAACTGAAAGAATTAGGAAAAGAAGTTGCAAACAATATCAGACATGCAGCTGATAGTATGTATGAATTGTGTGCGAGTGCATGTGTATGCGCACAGTTTCAACTAAATTGCCTATTGTATTTTTTTTTACACCAGGGCACTATCCAAAGCTAGTTTTCCATTTTGAACTCAAGAGAAACATTCTATATTTTATCCTCGAGACGTATGTGCCGTCCAGCTTACTGGTTGTTCTCTCCTGGGTGTCGTTCTGGATAAGCCAGTCATCGGTTCCAGCCAGGATCTGCATAGGTGAGAAACAAACAGCCCACCTACACCCACACTGACATGTTGGCTTTCTTTCCACACTGACTTTTCTTTCCTGTATCACTTGGTCTACATGGGAAGTCTTGAGCCCTTTGGGAGGAGCCCGTGCTGCAGCTCCTGCTCAATCCAACACCATAATAATAATAATAATAATAATAATAATAATAATAATAATAATAATACTTGTATTTATATACCGCCTTTCTTAAGATCACTAGATTTCTCTAATGACTGTAACTCAAGGCAGTTTACATAGGCAGACTTTTTATTCACAAACCCGAAGGTTTTTACAATTTACAGAAACGTTCTGTCTTTCAAGAACAACACTCATACAGATGGATCTTTCTGGATTTAGCCTTCTTTCTTAGCCATCCGTCTGTCTTCTGCTGGCTGATAAGAGGCTTCCCTGCTCTCCCAGAGACGCAGCTGACCAGCACACTCCTCCTCCCACGAGGCAGCTGGAACTCAGCTTTTAATCAGCCGCAGTTTGCAAGGTCTGCCGCTCACAGAGACTTCCGGTGGTCTCGAGCTCACGACCTTCAGATCTTCAGCTGTTATCTTTGGGCAAACGGAGGCATTAACCCTCTCGGCTAAATCTTCTGCACCATCTCTTCCAAAACCGGAGAAGGGGAGGATGCTCCCACATGTTATCCGTGCAATGCGGGAAGGAGCTGTTGCAGTGGCTCCCATAATGCCAGTTTGCGAGAGGGGGGATACACAGTGAAGAAGCAGAAACATTTTATATATTTGTTGCCTACTCAGCCAGATCTGTTTCAATGACATGCTTTATGTCCAATGCTTTATGCCATTACATTTTGGTTTGCCACTTCAGTACATCATGCAGATTCCATTTGGATTTTTCCTGTGTATTATTTAAGAGGGAAAATGCCCTGGGGAGCATTCAAGAGTCATGGAGGCAGCACAGAATAATGATCATTCCAGAAATGACGTCAGCATTGGAATGCACACTAGCTGAAAGGAGAAAAACAAACAAAGTTTGGGGCTGTGGGCAAAGGTGAACTATTTATGTATACAGTATAAACCTAAAGTTCAGCACAATATCTCAAAAAATAGCAGTATAAAGGGCAGGAAAATGGATCTTCTTAAAAGTAGGGGGAAATAAACAGACAACCCAATCTATCCCTCCCTTTTCGCTGGCAGAACATTTAGCAGAAGTGACATTCTGCAGGCAAAAGCCAACAAGGCTGCCCGTGCAATGGCTGGTAGCAACCCTCTGGTAGCTGGTAGAATCCACTGCTGGTGCCAGTGAGTTGGCAGTAGGGGAGGTGGTGGATGGAATACGGAGGGGAGAACTGGGGGCTTTCTGGACAAGAAGCGGGTAGGGATAGTTTGTCAAGGGCAAGATAAGGTGGTTATCAGTGACAGCTGCTCCACTCATGTCCAACCCCCTTCTCAACCTCAGTCCCTCTAACTCGGGTCCACTCAGAGGTGTGCCAGCAAAATGGCTGGCGCAGACCAAGGATACCTTGGTCAGCCAAGAGTAAAGGAATGAATATTAACATGAGAAGGACTGCCCCTCCACAGTGCATGCTCTGTTGGCACAGCTGTATTGCATTGGGGTAGTGGGACTTAGGTTGGATTGGACTGTGAATCAGATCAATGGGCCATACTGCTGTGTACCATATACTGTTACTGGCAATAGAGCTCTAGGATTGTTGAGAACCTGAACTAGGTGAGCCTGTTAGAGTTGCCCAACTGAGAAACACCTAGCTCTGGCTGCCGAGAATTTCAAAGACAACAACAACAACTGCAACAACAACAGGCATCACCTTTCTCTGCCCACCCAGAACGGAGAACCAAACTAATCAAACGCATAGGAATAGTTTATTGCGTGATAGGAGGAATCATGTTACTTTCTTCTTGTTGGATGAGCTTTTTTAAAAAAGCCATTCAGTCATTATTGTGGGAAGAGCAGGTAAGATCTGCAATTTATCTGTCCCACCCTCTCAATAAACAGCAGAGAAACAGGTGCCTAAAGCTGCAATCCTAAACATATTCACTAAAGAGTAAGCTCCATTGAACATAATGGAACATACTTCTGAATAAACATGCATAGGCTTGCACTGCTTGTCTATTGTTATTAAACCACTGTATAGTTTTTTCCCCAATTTATCTAGTGATGTAATAGATTATTCCTCAGACTATTCTCAATAAGCAGTTCAGAATCCATCACTGGCCATCTCTCTCTCTCTCTCTCTCTCTCTCTCTCTCTCTCTCTCTCTCTCT
>JAJKFI010000002.1:2808968-2842232 GCA_029204185.1 Lerista edwardsae | reverse complement strand
CGTTAGGATCTGTTCTGGTCCATTCCCCCTGAATGACATCACTGCCTTTAACCCTCTGAGTGCCGGCCAACCAAGAAGAAAAGCTCTTTGCAGAGGAATTGGGAGGGGGGAGGAGGGAGACTGAAGTGGGCGGAGTCAGCCCTAATTTTAACTAGTGGAACTGAGTTCCCCCGCATTCCCCCTGCATGACATCACTGAAGCTAGGTAAGCGTTTTTGGAAAGACATGAGGAACAGGGAAGTTGTTTATTTGAAGGCAAATACAAGTGGGCAGGTTAGTAGAGCCCCAAGAATCTGTGTCAAGAGCTATTTTGGCTTGTAGCTTTCTGATCTGTTGTGATTGTGCATGTGGGGTGGCTGCAGGTCTTCTTAAATCTCATGCCTTTGTCCAACTGTGTTTCCTACAAGGAGGAGGATGAAGAGGCAGAGGAGGAGATCAATGGAGTTCTATCAGCAATCGCCAACAGTTGCAAGGCTGATAAGATCAACAAGGATGACTCCGACAAGCTGACCCAAACCTCTAGTGGCAGAAAAGAGGAGAGAAGAAAACACAACAGGTGTCACTCACCCATGACCATGATGAAAAGACTCTTCTGTATATTTGACTGCTTCCATGTCAAAAACCCATATCACATAGACAATTATGCCCGGCTTTCGTTCCCATTATCCTTTATCATAATAAATGTTTTTTATTGGGTGTACTATTTGTATTTCTAAGCTCTTAAAAATCTCATGAAGAGGTATGATGGGGAGGAGGAGATGCACTGAGTTTTGCCAGTGAAAAGCTTTTAACCTGCCTTGCATATCAAAATCAGTTATTTTATTGAGTAGCATTTCTACTGAGTTTCTGGTTAAATTACTGTCCATCTGTTAAACTACTGTAGTATAAAATCTGTGGCAGGGTTAAATGACTGTATTTCAAGATTGACCTTATTTTAAGCATGCCTGATATTCTTTGTAATGTTTACTGGATGGCAGAAAACACTTTTTAATAAGATCTTAAAATAAAAGGAGACATCTGACACTGGGTTGTGGGTTGTGTTGAACACGTTTAAAAATAAAACCAGAAAATGTCACTTGTTGGGGTTTTTTTTTGAGACTTGATATCCTGTTTTCTGCAATGTTGTCAATGATGTATTGCTTCAGAGAATATTATGTAACAAAACTGTACTGGTGTTGATTAAATGTTTTCACTAAACACCAAAAAAACCAAAAAACCAAAAAACAATCACTACTTTGAAGATTCAGCTTGCAAATGGAAATGACTGTGGCACAGAATTCTTTGCGTTCCTGCAGATAATTAGAATTATTCCATGTTCAAACTGGCAAAAAACACACAAGAGAGTGAGGACTTGGAAAAAGACGTGATTAATTGAAATATACACTGTAAAATGTGTACATTTTCCCAAGGGATCAGGTGGGGTTTGGGTGAGATTTAATATTTTTCTAACAGAATATTGATTTTAAGATTGTACGTTTCAATCCCTCCATGTCTGATTGTCCCTTTCCCTTCTTTCCACCAAGTAATAGTCTTTTATAACTTATAACTTTGAGGAAATTTACATTTGCTCCAATCTTATGGTCCAGATGGGGCATTATATCTCATTGTAATTCCTCTGTGCTTAGTTAGTGCCAAGATATATATGATTGACGTGTCTCTCCTATGCAATCCTATGCATAAGAACATAAGAAGAGCCCTGCTGGATCAGGCCAAAAGCCCATCTAGTCCAGCCTCCTGTATCACACAGCGGCCCACCAGGTGCCCCAGCGAGGCATGAGACAACAAGATGCTTGCATCCTGTTGCCACTCCCTTGCACCCGGTACCAGTAGCCCACCACCTTTGTAAGGAGGTTGCACAATCCATCATTGCCTATAGCCGACGATGGACCTTTCCTCCAGAAATCCGTCCAATCCCCTCTTAAAGGCATCAAGACCAGATGCCATCACCACCTCCTGTGGCAAGGAGTCCCACAGATTAACTATCCACTGGGTAAAAAAATACTTCCTTTTATCTGTTTTAACTCTCCCAACCCTCAGTTTTAGCGGATGTCCCCTGGTTCTGGTGTTTTGAGAGAGGGAAAAGAACATCCCTTTATCGACTCTATCCCTTCCATGCATAATTTTGTATGTCTCAATCATGTCCCCCCTCAGGCGCCTTTTTTCTAGGCTGAAGAGCCCCAAACGCTGCAGTCTTTCTTCATAAGGGAGGTGCCCCAGCCCCATAATCATTTTTGTTGCTCTCTTCTGCACCTTTTCCAGCTCCACTATGTCCTTTTTGAGATGCAGCGACCAGAACTGGACACAATATTCCAGGTGCGGCCTTACCATTGATTTGTACAATGGCATGATAATATTGGCTGTTTTATTCTCAACCCCCTTTTTAATGACCCCAAGCATGGAATTGGCCTTCTTAATTGCTGCCTCACACTGGGTCGACACCTTCATTGAATTGTCCACCAGCACCCCAAGATCTCTCTCCTGAGCTGTCACAGACAGCTCAGAACCCATTAGCCTATAGGTGAAGTTTTGGTTTTTTGCCCCAGTGTGCATCACTTTACATTTGTCTATGTTGAAACGCATCTGCCATTTGGCTGCCCATTCCCCCAACTTGGAGAGATCCTTCTGGAGCTCTTCACAATCCTTTCTGGTTTTTACCACCCGGAAAAGTTTAGTGTCATCTGCAAACTTGGCCACCTCGCTGCTTATCCCTGTCTCCAGGTCATTTATGAATAAGTTAAAAAGCACCGGCCCCAAGACAGATCCCTGGGGCACTCTGCTTTTCACCTCTCTCCACTGTGAAAATTGCCCATTGACCCCCACTCTCTGTTTCCTGGCCCTCAACCAATTCTGAATCCATAAGAGGACCTGCCCTCTTATTCCCTGACTGTGAAGTTTCTTCAGCAGCCTTTGGTGGGGGACTGTGTCAAACGCCTTCTGAAAATCCAGGTATATGATATCCACAGGTTCACCCACATCCACGTGCCTGTTGACCTTTTCAAAGAATTCCAAAAGGTTCGTGAGGCAAGACTTACCCTTACAGAAGCCATGCTGAACAAGCCGTACTTGTTCCTCTACGTGTTTTAGGATTTTATCTTTGATGAGGCTTTCCACCATCTTACCCGGAACAGACGTTAGGCTGACCAGCCTGTAGTTTCCAGGGTCCCCCCTTCTCCCTTTTTTAAAGATTGGTGTGACATTGGTTATCCTCCAATCCTCTGGCACCGTGGCCGTTTGAAGGGACAAGTTGCATACTCTGGTTAAGAGGTCAGCAACTTCATTCTTTAGTTCCTTAATAACTCTTGGATGTATACCATCTGGCCCTGGTGACTTATTTATATGTAGTTTGTCAATTTGCTCTAAAACATCTTCCTTATTAACCATTATCTGCTTTAATTCCTTAGTTAGGAAGGACTGTTCGGGCTGTGGTATCTGCCCAAGTTCTTCTGCTGTGAAGACGGATGCAAAGAATTCATTTAATTTCTCTGCAATCTCCAAGTCCCCTTTATCTCCTCTTTCTCTCCCTCACCATCCAGCGGGCCAACCGCCTTTCTGGCAGGTTTCCTGCTTCTAACATATTTGAAGAAGCTTTTATTATTCCCCTTTATGTTGCTAGCCATGCGTTCCTCAAACGCTTTCTTGGCCTCCCGTATCACCTTCTTACTTGTCTTTTGCCAGAGTTTATGTTGTTTTTTTATTCTCCTCACTGGGGCAAGACTTCCATTTATGGAAAGAAGCTTCCTTGCTCTTTACAGCTTCTCTAACTTCATTTGTCAGCCATGCAGGCACCCTCCTGGACCTTGTCGAGCCCTTCTATCTTTGCGGTATACACTTCCGTTGGGCCTCTACTACTGTTATTTTAAACAGCCTCCACGCAGCCTGGAGAGATTGGACTCTTTTTACCTTCCCTTTCAATTTCTTTCTAACTAGCCTCCTCATCTGAGGGAAATCTGCCCTTCGAAAGTCAAGGGTTCTTGTGTCAGATTTGCTCTGCACTCTTTCCTGGACATGCATGGCAAAACCAATCGCAGCATGGTCACTGTTCCCCAATGGCTCAGTAACACTTACATCCCTAACTAGGTCCTGAGTACCACACAATATTAAATCCAGAGTCGCCTGTCCTCTAGTCGGCTCCATGACTAGCTGCTCTAAGGCACAGTCATTTAGCACGTCAAGGAATCCGGTCTCTCTTTCTTGACCAGAGCAGCAGTTGACCCAGTCGATATGAGGATAATTGAAGTCCCCCATGATTACAATCCTGTCTCTCTTGGTCACTGCCCTAATTTGTTTCCTCATTTCAAGGTCAGGTTTTTGATCAGGAGGACAATAGCACACCCCCACTATTACATTGCTCTTATGGCCTGGTAGTTTAACCCACAGTGACTCCATGGTGGAGTCCGGCCCACCTTCAGTCTCTACTCTGATGGATTCTATCCCTTCTTTGATATAGATGGCCACCCCTCCGCCAACACGCCCTTCCCTGTCCCTCCTATAGAGTTTATAGCCTGGGATGGCAGTATCCCACTGGTTCTCTGCATTCCACCAGGTTTCCGTTATGCCTACTATATCAATGTTTTCCCTAGCCACCAAACATTCCAGTTCCCCCATCTTTGCTCGGAGACTTCGGGCATTCGCATAATAACACCTATATACGGGGTTCTCTAAGGAGGGACTGTTTTTTTTATCTCTTTTCCCCGCCTCTCTTTTTACTGGACAAACTGTCACTTACACTCAGGTTTGAAGTTCTATTTCCTACTCCTCCATTACTCCTCCACCCTCCTCTTCCTGTAGGGATGAGGAGTTCCGAACCGGACGCCACTCGGCTCCTGTCGGCTTTCCCCCAGGGATCAGTTTAAAAGCTGCTCTGCCACCTTCTTAATATTAAGCGCCAGCAGCCTGGTTCCATTTTGGTTCAAGTGAAGCCCGTCCCTCTTGTACAGGCCTGGCTTGTCCCAGAATGTCCCCCAGTGCCTAATGAATCTAAACCCTTCGTCCCGACACCACCGCCTCATCCACGCATTGAGACGCCTGAGCTCTGCCTGCCTGGCTGGCCCTGCACGTGGAACGGGTAGCACTTCTAAGAACACTACCTTGGGGGTCCTGGCCTTTAGCGTCCTGCCTAGCAACCTAAATTTGGCTTCCGGGACCTCCCGGCTACATTTCCCCACATTGTTGGTGCCAACATGCACCACGACCGCTACCTCCTCCCCAGCACTCCTTACCAGCCTACCTAGATGAGACGTGATGTCCTCAACCTTCACACCAGGCAGGCAAGTCACCGTGCGGTCCTCACATCCGTCCCAGACCCCCCTCTCTATATTCCTAACTATAGAATCACCCACAACAAGGAGACCACAACCCCCCTCCCGCCGAGGAGCATCCTTAGTGCGACTGGATGCGGGCTCGTTGCTGGAAGAAGGGGCCCCCGCTGGGGGATTGATTCCCTCTGTTCCAAGCTGACGTCCTCCAGCCCTGAGACTCCTTTCCCCAGCAGCCGAGGAGCTGCCCGTCCCCGGAAGTCTCATCATGGACCCTCACTGCCTGCCTCTGCTTCTCCAGGTCCGCAACCAAGGCCTCTAGGGAACAGACGCGTTCCCTGAGTGCCTGGAGCTCCTTGCACCGAGGACACACCCATGACTTATGCCCCAGAGGCATATAGTCATACATGTGGCACTCTATGCAAAACACTGGATAGCCCCCATCCAACTGCTGGCTGTCTGCCTCCATCTCTGTGTTTATTTAGGAAGGAGCTGCCCTGCTTCTCAGAGAGAGGGCAGAGTCTGGGGCCCTGGCTTCCTCGCCCTGCTGCTTCACTCGCACAGATGCGTAACTCGCGTGTTACCTGGCACTTGGTCGCGGACGAGGCACTTCGTCGCAGGACAGCACTCGCTGCTCGTGACCCCACTCGCTGAAGCTTCTGCTATATACAGGAAGTTCTGCCTTCCTTCCTTCCTTCCTTCCTTCCTCTGCTAGATAGCTCCTCCCCCTGCTAGAAAGCTCCTCCTTTCTGCCTGCCTGAAAAGGGGCTGGCCTCACCTGGACTATGGAGGTTGATTGCTGCCTAGGCAACCAGATAACACAATTGTCTACACAGAACTAAGCTCCATTGTATTATATGGGATATATTCCCAGTGTTCTTCAGAATGAAGTCGGAAAGCCCAATCCTAAGCAGCGCTGGCATAGCAAGGCCAGCACAACAGGGCTATATCCTAAGCCCAGTAGGAGGTGGCAACAGCAGCACAGGGCAAGGGGGGGTTTCCCCTTGCACCTGGGTAAGCCCTATGGGCTGTTTGGATCTGCGCCTGCTGATTTGCAGACGCAGGTGAACGTGTGCAGCAGTGGCCTGAATTGGGCCACTTTGGCTGGGGGCGTAGCTTAGAATTCAGTGCTACGGCTGTCGTCTGGCGCCACCCACTGCGCTGCCCCGTTACGCCCCTGGCACGCCTCTGGAACACCCTTGGTGATGTCCTGCGCCGACCTAGTGCCTCTGGTGCTCAACCAGTGCACAACTGGTGCAGCGGCATCTGAATGCTGCTGCTGCAGCTTGCACTGGTCCAGCGCCCGACCACTTTGCATGGTCCACGAAAGACACAATGTGACAAAGACGCTCAAGGTGGACAGGAGTGCTTTTATGAGCCTGCAAAAGGTTCATGCTGGAAGTCTGCTCACCAAGCCAAACCGACTGGTGCTGCTTGTTACACTGCATTGCTGGCCTTGCTGCCAGGAATTTTTCAAGTAATAATAATGTTCTAATCCTATATAGCAGTGGTACTCAAACCTTTTAGCACCGGAACCCACTTTTTTAGAATGATTCTGTCCAGGACCCACCAGAAGTGATGGCATGGCCGGAGGTGCTATCATTGTGCCGCATCCTGTGCCAGGGCAATGTGCCGCATCCTGCAGGGGAGTAGCAGTCATGAAGGCCTCTTCAAGATAAGGAAAGGTTTGTTTCCTTACCCCAGAGCTGCATTGCCCTTACCCCAGTGCTGAAAATTTGGTTCGGATAAGCACCCAGGCTGCAGAATCCTACCTTCCCTCTCCCGTCAATGCAACATCATCATGTCGACTCAAGAGGTGGAGCGCCGACGCCGACGGCAAGCCTCTCCTGCATCGGCTGAAGGCGGCTGGCAGAGGGGAAGCTCTGTGCCGAGGCGGCACAGGGATTGCGCAAGGGAGAGAGAGGGTGGGTGGGACGTAGGCGGGACATGGGCAGGCTTGAGAGGTGACCATATGACCACATCCTAAGCCCAATTCGGGCTGCATGGTCTCCTCGGATCTGCGTCCACTCTTTAGCAGGCACAGACCAGAGAAGTGCATGCTCCCTTGCTGCAAGGAGGCTCCAGCCTCTCCTAAATAGCGTCAGATATGGCACTGGCCCGTCGGCCTGTTTAGGATTTTGCCCTGAGTTAGGTAGTCCAGATAAAAATACTGTACGTTATTGTATATTTATGAGCCTGATTTGCAGGATTCAGGACCTCATCACGACTGCTGTCCTGACCTTTCCAGACCTTGATATGTAATTAGCCATCCAATAGAGCCGGAGATTTGGGAATACTGAAGGGGTTATATTTGTTGGTTCAGTTCATTCTAAACACTGTAGGTGGAGCTAATTAATTGTTCTTTCTTCTTGATTAGTAGATGACTATAAATTGGAAAATCTATTTAAGACAACTCTAGAAAAAGGCTGTTTATATAACCTGACATCTCTCCCAAGGCAATTAGTTCATATTTACAATGATGGATTAATTAACACATGCAAATATTGATTGGATTACTGGGATCCTTTTTCTCTGTAAAGGAAATTCAGACTGCGGCTACTGTGCCATTGTATGTTTTTCCCCCCCACAAATACTGTTTAGTATTACAATATTTCAAAATACAGTATGTGCTTTATAAGAAGAAACGAATCACTTCCCTGAACATTGGGCCTGCCTTCTCTGCATGTAACTGTGTGCTCCAGTTAAATGGAGTCCCATTTTTCTTTATATTTCATCTTTATATTTTTCCCACTATGTTGCCAAGCTGTCCTTATAAGGAAATACAGTAATAGCATCACTCAAAACAGTTTCTTCTCTGAAACGAATGGGGGCTCTGCAATATTCAACCAGAACTTCCCTCTGTCTGCTATCTCCACCCCTTGCATAATTTTACATGTCTTAACCATGTCCAGTGATGTCATTCAGGGGGAACGGACCAGAACAGGCGTTCCGGATCCTAACGGGCTCCGTGGCTGGTCCCGGGTTCCCAACAAGTGCCAATAAAAAGTGAGTTCCTGTTCCTAAATCATTTGAATGACACCACTGACCATGTCCCTCCCGCCCACCTCAGATGCCTTCATTCTCATTGTTTGGAGCTCTTCAGTCTCAAAAGAAGGCACCTGAGGGGGGCAGAATTAGCAACTCAATCCTATTCTTCCCTCCTGCCAATGCTGTGACACCAAAATGGCTTCCACCGCATCATTGGGGGAGGCAGTTGCAGAGGTATCCTCTGGGTAAACTCAAACTCACTGGCACAGGTCGGTGTGTACTCAAGCCATGGGATCAGGACTAGAAACAACAACATGTTATTTTTCCTCTCACACAACACCAGATTAGAACAGACAAAAGGAAACATTGCTTTACCCAGCATGCAATTAATCCACGGAACTCCTGGCTAATGGACACTGTGATGGCACCTTGCTTCAGCTGCCAAATCCAAACCCCCTTCCTGCCTCAGAGGCTTATCCTCAGGTAAAGGTACAAATGTTCCCTTTCCCACAGGGGACCTTTGGGACTGCCCCCCCCATCTCAGGATGCAGCGTAAGCCATTGGTGTGGCTGCATTGGAGGGGGGAAAGCATAGGATTGGCCTGTTAATTACTCTCAGTTCGCTTGTGCATTCTTAATAAACACCTTAAGGAAAATGTATTATCTTTAGTATGAGTTTCAGTTCTTTGTATACATTCTGGCAAGGATGATGTACAGTAGGGTTCATTGGGAGTGTATTTTATCAGCACATTGACTGCAATGCACAGCTTAATAATGCGATACTAGTGGGATCAGCTTAACTCCAGGAGCAGGGCTTCCCTTGCAAAACTACTTGGTGTGAACAGCAGGGAATCTGCTGGGATGACTAGACAGTTTGTTCAATGAACTAATTACCACAATGTGTTTGACAAATGCTACAAAGGAGTCTCCTTGCTGTGCAACATGGGAACAAGGGCTCCTTCACAAGCTCTTATCAATAGAGAAATGTAAGAACCACTGAGATAGCTCTTTGACAAGAAAGGGTGGGTTTAATACACTGAGAGCACAATCCTAACCTGGAGTGAGGCCTGCACAGTAAGGTTCTGCTGTAAAGAAAAACTTTAGTACGCAATCCCGTCTTGAAGTTAGGCTGGCACAGTTAGGCCAGCAAAGTTTGGTCAGTGCAAGGGACACCGTAAAGTATGTTTGGACCACTCTCAGAGTCAGAAAGGCCAGCACACAGAGGTGCACCATCCTCCCTGACTCCGAGGTGGCCCAAACATACATTACTGTGGCCCTTGTGCCAGCCAAACTTTGCTGGCCTAACTGTGCCACCCGAACCAGGTTAGGATTGTGCCCTGAGGGTGCTTTGTATGGTACTTTTTCTACAAAGAGATTTGAATGCACTATGTATGGCAAAGACTGGGGGCCAAATCGTATCCAACTTTCCACCACTGAAATAGCTGTTCCAAAGGGGCTTTGAGGTTGTAAAGAGGGATAGGATATTGGCAGCACCACTGCAGCTGATACTGCTCCTTTCCTGACCTCAATATGCCCTCTGCCCCATCCCATTCTCTTCCGCATTCCTCTCTCCTCCCTGTTCCCCCTATACCCATCTCCCTCCCACCTCCATGCTGACTTGCCAGTGCTAGAACTCCCTCTGTGTCTGCTGGCATCATGCAAACTGGGCTGCTTGCTGCTTGCAGTGGAGGCCAAGCTATGCAGAATGTTAGTTCCAGCAGTATAAAGCCCTATTGCAGTGGTTCTCAAACTTTTTAGACCGAGACCCACTTTATAGAATGGCACTCATCTTGGGACCCACCTAAAGTGATGTCATTAACCTGGAAATGATATAATGGCTGGAAGTCACATCATCAAGCAGGAAGTGATATGACATAATCAAATTACACTCCTGGAATGCAAACTGGCATTCTTGGACTGCAGCAATTACACAACCACGAAACATCCCTGATAGAAAGCAAGATTAGGACAAACTAATATGTAAAAGCACTGAACTACAAACAAAATTTTAAAAAGCCCTCACTTGAAAATTCAAACTGTTAACACTCACAAAAGGAATATAGCAAGGGCTTCCAAGATGGCTGCTTCTACAGCTTCCAAGATGGCTGCTCCCAGCTTACTGTAACCCACCTGACATCAGATCCTGCCTCACCAAGTTGATCTTGACCCACAGTTTGAGAAACACTGCCCGCTTGGGATTGGGCCATTTGGTTGGTACTGATATTAATTTCCTAGGCCAGAAAAAGCAATATGTGAAGCTGCTGTTTCAGAAGTGGCCAAACTGGGGCAGTTATGTCACAACTCTGCCCATTTGCACCCCCAGGGCAGTGATGTCACAGGTTTTCCCAGAGCTTCCTGCTCATAAATACAGCAGTTTTCCCAGAGCTTCACAGATTTTCCCGAGCTTCCTGCTTGGAATAGCCTACTGGGTGGATCCCATCATGTAGGGAAGTCCGTATCCACACTGCCAGCTGCAGACATCAGGAAGATGGAACAGGGCAGGGACACTCTTCAAATGATGGTAACCATACTTGCAGTGAGATGCTCCAAACATTTCAACATATTACAGGTCACAGAGATGACAATGAGTGATCAGCAAATCTTAAATCAGTTCCAAAAAGTCCAATAAAAAGAAGACCCCATGAGATCATAATTGAAGCTTTCAAGGGTCTTCAACTATTATGCATGGTGTCTTTAATACCTAAAGCCAGAGCCGTAACTAGGATGGAGCTGGAGGAGCCCCTGCCCCGGGTGCTGTGCTAAAAGGGGGCGCAGGATTGGCTCCAGGCTCCACCCTAGTTATGGAGGTGACTGCCGTCGCACTTGTAAATACAGTTGGTTGTGATTAAGGAAGCTAGTTATGACTAATGACCCAATCCTATCCCCTGCCAGCACATAGCATGCAGCTCTGATGGCCCAGGAGAGGTAAGTAAAAATCTTGGGGACGACAACAACACCTTGCTTTAAAAGAAACACTGGATAATGTTTCATCATAGTTTGCTACAAGAACTGTGTAAGCTCTTACAGAACTATTTCCAAGAAGAAACTGCAGTTGCCCCTAGAAAGCAGAAGAGGGAGCTCTCAGATCAACTTGCTGATGGTATCACAAAGGTCTCACACCTTTGAAGAATGTTTTCTTGTGATGTATTGGATTTAATAAAATGCTTTTTTATTATGCTAAATGCCACAGCCTCTCATCTCAGTCTACCCTATGAGTGAAAGATTAAATCTGACTTGATTAGTTCTACAGCTTTTCGTGGCTGCTCAAGCCCTTGGGTAAACTCACTTATTTTATGAACGAATGAATTGGGGTTTGTCACAATCACATTCAGTTTGTGTATTTGCTCTTCATGCACATTCAAGTACCAGACGGGAGCGATGATGTTGGAGGCAAAGAGCATGTTCTTTCACTTTTTCATACAATCCTGTACGATCAGGATCATTGGACAAGAAGTCCAATCCTGTTCTTGAAATCCACCAGCATATCTCCACAAATGCTAGTTCAGTGCTGCCAGCATAGAAGTGCTCCAACAGCATGACAGTCACACTGCTGCAACAGTGGGAAAAATGCTACAATGACATTGCTTGAATACCACATGGATGTTGGCAGAGAGGCCTCAATGGGTTGGATAGAATCAGGCCCTTAAAAGAGTGGAGCTTCTCATTTTTCACGGTCACTGCCATGCTCTGACCTTCCAAAATGCATTTTCTACCCAAAGCCTTTGCCAGTTTGTCCAGTTGCTCATTAAGTCTGGCTTTTCAATTTCATGTTTTTAAAACCCACACACAGTGGAGTCTTTCTGGAACAGCCAGTATTCCCCTTCCTCTTTCCCAGCTGTTCTTTTGCAGCTGCTGTGTACTCTAATCACCCTGATCATCTTTATTTATTGAAGTTAGACTTCTCTCTAGAGGTCTGATGTTTCTGCAGTATTCCACAGGAATGACTTAGGAATGCTAGGAAAGGACAAAACCCCTGATTTAAAAAGGTAATGGCAGACATCAGCAGGACAAGAAGCTGCAAACCTTTTAATTTCTAGAATCTGTGCAATTGCTACTAGCGCAATGCTTTTCAAACTGTGTGGAGTCAACTGCTGGCAAACCATAAGCAAATGCACTTAATGAAACTATTGAAAGCATTTGGGAGATCAGAGGAGACTGTGTTGCATCACTGGGTGATTGAGCTCTGTCATGGTGATTTATTTATTTATTTATTTATTTATTTATTTATTTATTTATTTATTTGAAGAATGTATACCCTGCCTTTCCCATGCCGAAGCAAATGCCCAAGGCGGCTTACATGAGCAGGCTAGTCTAAACCACCATTTTTTAAATGGGGTTTTTACAAATCTACAGTATTCTTGTAACCTGCCAATCCTCAGGCCCAGATGTTGCCTTCACAGTGTGGTTCTCTCCTTTGGCTGCATTGCCGTCAAGCCTCAGCAGGCAATCAATCGCAAGTCAAGCCTGGACAGGTCCTCAAGGTAGATTTGTTACTCTCGATTCAGAGACTCAGAAGAATCACTTAACCTCAGAGCAAGTGACATACTTTGCTTTGGGTCAGTGGCATTCTTAAAGGGGGGCAAAATGCTTTGCAGGAGCCTGAGCTCCTGTGTAGAGCAGCCCCTCCCCCTAGCTTTTACTGCAATTTGTGGCTGAGAAGCTTTGCTCTTGTAGGTGCAAATGGCTGTGGGCGAGGGAGAGAAGCTGCTTTACACAAGAGCTCAGGCTCCTGCTAAACTTAGCGTTTTGCCCCCCTCTAGGAATGCCACTGCTTTAGCTGTGCCTCTTTCCAATGAAAAAGCATTGGAAACCAATGACTTGCACAGGAATACACCGTCTAAAGGTGCATTTCGGAGGGCAATAATAATAACATAAGAAGAGCCCTGTTGGATCAGGCCAAAGGCCCATCTAGTCCAGTTTCCTGTATCTCACAGCAGCCCACCAGGTGCCCCAGGGAGGCACGAGACAACCAGATGCTTGCATCCTGTTGCCACTCCCTTGCACCCAGTACTCTGAAGTAGCTTACTACTAATGTAAGGAGGTTACAACCCATCATTGCCTATAGCTCACGATGGACTTTTCTTCCAGAAATCCGTCCAATCCCCTCTTAAAGGCATCTAGACCAGATGCCATCATCACCTCCTGTGGCAAAGAGTTCCACAGATTAACTACCCGCTGTACTTCCTTTTAAAAGTACTTCCTTTTATCTGTTTTAACTCTCCCAACCCTCAGTTTTAGCAGATGCCCCCTGGTTCTGGTGTTTAATAATGCTTAAACTTGCAAAAAATAAAGTATTTAGAGTATCTTTGAGTAAAGTGTGCCTCCAGTTTTAATTCAAAAAAAGAGTGGTTCCACTCTCAGAAGTTTGGAACATTCTCCAATAGGGAATGGCTTAACAATTGTACTAATATACAGTAAGTTGACATGTTTTTAATTTACACACACCAATCCATTCTACAACCATTTCATCCTGTAAGAAAAAGCCTGCAAATTGCTGCAATCCAGGTACAGGCAGGTATCCCTCCCATGTTGTTGCTGCTGCTGCTGCATGAAGTTGGTCCATGAATCTTATTGCTTCCCTTCAAATGTTACTAGAGTATATTAAACATAAACATTACTTTTCCTGTTTACTGCTGCCTCCATTCCCTTTTCTGTTGTCTCCTTTGTGTCATTGTGTCAGGATTGTAACTCCGTTGGGCCAGGAAACTGTCCTCTCTCTTTGTAAAGTGTTACATACATGGATGGAGAGCCATGGCCTAATACATCAGAATAATGATTATGAATCCCATAACGGCCAAGCAGATCTAGCATTACTGCATAAAAATGACCAGTGACTGAAGGTTGTTAGTGATTATCTTGTAGATCTCATGCTCAGAGTGCAATCCTATACATGCAATCCTATACAATCCTATTCAGAGGGAAGTTCCATTATTGCCCGTGGAACTCAGAGCCCAATCCTGTCCATCTAAGAGCCCAATCTGTGAGCCCAATCTGAGAGCCCAATCTTGTCCATCTTTCCAGCACTGCTGCAACCTCAATGCAGCCCTGAGATAAGGGAGCAAATATTTGCTTACCTTAAGGAGATCTCTGTGGTTGCCTCTCCACCGCAGAATGCAGTGTAAGCTCTATTGGCATGGCTGATCAGCACTGGAAAGTTAGATAGGATTGGGCCCTATGTGTGGATAGGATTGCAGCCTCACCATGTTGATTGCAAAGAAGAATTTCCCCTGTAAGACATGCCCTCCAAAGAGTTACAAATCCCAACGAACATTTGAAACTAACTTAAGGCTGAGTTATTTGTTGTATTTATTTAAAATATTTAAACATTTAACCCCATTATCAAGACATCCAAAGCCAGAGGCGTTTCTACAGGGATAGCAAAGCTCTAAGTGTTTCAAGAAGCCTTACCCTGTCATGTAAATCCCTCCTCTCCCTTGCTGCTGTAGCCAGTAAGCAACGCCAAGATGTTGCTGTTCCCTGTGAGGATTGGCTAAAACGGTGCAGGAGAGGAGTGATTTCCACTGCAAGGTAAGGCTTCTTGCAAAACTTAGAGCTTTGCCATCCCTGTAGAAACGCCACTGTCCAAAGCAGCTTACAAAAAAATTCATTAAAAAATACAGAGAACCGCAACAAAGATTAAAAAAAAAAAATCAAAAGCAGTACTAGCAGATTCACAATACTAGAATTTAAATTCTATGAAAACATTCCATCGTGCACTTCTTATTTAAATACAGTAAAATAAGAAGTGTCATAAAACAAACCAAGCAAATTAGAGTAAGATGGCTAGAAGAAAAAAGAAATACTTTTTAGTAGGGTGACCAGATACATACTGGGACAGAGTGCCTATAACTTTAACCATTGTATAGAAGAGGGAATTTGGGCAGGTGCAGCTCAACATGGAAGGGTTTCAAAAGGTGCGCCTGCCCAAATTACATCTTCTATATAATGGTTAAAAGCAGTGGTGGGATTCAAATAAATTAACAACCGGTTCTATGGCATCATAGTCGGAGCCAAAACAAACCCGAAGCCAGCCGAGGTAAGCGAGTGGGCAGGGCTCGGCCATTTAACAACCGGTTCTATAGAACCTGGGCGAACCCCTGAATCCCACCACTGGTTAAAAGTATAGGCACTCTGTCCCAGTTTGTATCTGGTAACCCTAACCCTTTAAGACTTCACTAACAGTAATAACACTACCACAGAGAAGGATCTGTAGTTAATCTGTGGAACTCTTTGCCATAGGAGGTGGTGATGACATCTGGTCTGGATGCCTTTAAGAGGGGATTGGACGGATTTCTGGAGGGAAGGTCCATCGTGGGCTATAGGCAATGATGGAGTGTGCAACCTCCTTACATTGGTGGTGGGCTACTTCAGGGTGCAAGGGAGTGGCAACAGGATGCAAGCATCTTGTTGTCTCATGCCTCCCTGGGGCACCTGGTAGGCCGCTGTGAGATACAGGAAGCTGGACTAGATGGGCCTTTGGCCTGATCCAGCAGGGCTCTTATGTTCTTATGATCTGTTCTTTTTGCCAATCTGGCTTTCACCAAAGGTGACTTGCATAACTGGGCCTTCTCAGATGACCTGAGAGCATGTGTTAATCTACACATTAGCATCCTTATGGTATCTGCTCTGACTAGTCATGACTCTCTCCAAGCCTTACTTGAGATTGGGGCCTTACTTGTCTCTGCTACCTACAAAGGGAACACTTTTCACCAAGACTCTCGTGTCCCTCAGAAGAGGTATAGCAAAATATTTTGTTACTTGTCTTAGAATTCTTAACAGGAGAAACCAGAGCTTGAACCAGAGTTTTCTGCATGCAAAGCATGTACTCTACCACTAAGCTGTGGCCCCTTCTCAGGTTTCTGCTTGTCATGGTGACTGAGTAAAATAATTCATTCACTGCTTCCCAAAGTTGCCCTAGAAATCCAGCCAGCCAGCTTCCTCAGAGGATGGTGGTAATTGTAGTTTTCATCTCTCTGCTTTGTTATGCCTGGAAGAAATCTGGCAGAGATATCATGAGTGGCCCACAAGATGGCATTTATGTACTGCCATGTTCTAATTAATAGAAAGGATGAAAGGTTGCCTGAGGAAGAAACACAGTATCCCAGGTGAGGAGAGGGAATGTCCCTGGAATTACTTTACAAATTTGCAAGTGAATTTAGCCAAATAGAGGAAACAAATAGCTATTTCTGTGATATCACCTTGGTTATGCCTTGTTATGTGTTTAATGTGTGTTTGCCGGGATTTAGTAATTTCAGATGATATAGTTAGAGGTGTTTGAAAACAGTGTTACTTATTTTACTCAGAATTAATCCCTACCTTTATCCAGTAAGGGCCCTATCCTTGTTAGGGCCAAAGTTTGCTGGCCTAACTGTGCCAGCCTAACTCCAGGTTAGGATTGCGCTCTCAGACTCTGCCAGTTCTAAGGTGGTAGCAGCAGGCTGCAAGGCTGAGGAGTCTGTGTCCACAGCCACTGCAAGAGGCGGTAATCTGAGCAGGCTGCTGTGTGGAGAGGAGAAGGAAGCAGATGCTGTATAGATCCCTCCTCAAAGCCACTCTGAGGCAACAGAGCAGGCTCTCCTGGCCAGGCAACAGAATCCTTCACAGCTGGATGGAGGGGGACAACCTCAACACCCCTGCTAACTGGGCAAGAGGCACTTTTTCCAGTGGTGTTCCTCTTACATTTAAGAGGAACACCGTGGGCGGAAGATTTAGTCGAGAGGGTTAATGCCTCCATTTGCCTGAAGATAAGAGCTGAAGATCTGAAGGTCGCCAGCTCGGGACAGCCGGAAGTCCCTGTGAGCGGCAGACCTCGTTAATTGCGGCTGAGCTTCGCTGCCTTGTGTGAGGGGGAGTTGTGCCAAAGTTCAGCCGCTTCTCTGGTAGGAGCAGGGAAGCCGTTTATCAGACAGCAAGAAGACAAACGGGTGGCCAGAAAGAAGGACTAAATCCAGAAAGATCCATCAGTATGTGTGTAGTTCTTGAAAGATAGAACATTTCTGTATAAATTGTAAAAACCTTCGGGTTTCTGAATAAAGTCTGCCCATGTAAACCGCCTTGAGTATAGTCATTAGAGAAATCTGGTGACCTAAGAAAGGCGGTATATAAATCCAAGTATTATTATTATATTTAGCAGGGGGAGAGTAATTGTCCCTCATCACACCTTGTGCAGTCTTTCTAGTGGCTCTTGCTGGCGGGCTGCCTTTTTTTTTTTTTAGATTGTGAGCCCTTTTGGGACAGGGAACCATTTAACTTTATTATTACTATTTGCCTGTAAACCGCTTTGTGAACTTCGTGTTGAAAAGCGGTATATAAGTACCTGTTGACTGACTGACTGACTGACAACCTAGAGGCCCAGCAAGTTGGTACTATGAGTACAACAAGAGACTAGTTTCCTTCTCCCTCCAACCTGGGACAGGGGCAGGGAACCCTTCAAAATCAACATACGAAGAGCCTGAATGCTTACAAGCAATTTTTATTTTATAAATTACGGAGCCTAAAACAGGAATCCCAAAACTACAGCCTGTGGGAAAGCAAAATCCTAAACTGGATTTAGGCTGGCATAAACTAAGTTTGGCCAGCACAAGGGCCACCATAAAGCATGTTTGGAGTATTCTCTGAGTCAGGGAGGATGGCTCACGTCTGTGTGCTGGCCTCTCTGACTCCAAGAGTGGTCCAAACATACTTCACAGTGTCCCTTGTGCTGGCCAAACACATTTTTGACCATCCGACTGAGCCTAGTGGCATCATAATTACATGCAGTCCCCTTTGCTACTTCTCCTCTCACTCCTACCTGCCACCACTCATCTTAGTCTACTTGCTAGATGAAATGACTGCTAGGCTGAGGTGCACTTGTCGAGAGCCTAGCTGAGCGTGAAAAGGACAGGAATATAATGTGCCCTGTTTAAAAATTGGTTCTTTGTGAGCTGTGCCAAGTCAGGATGTGCAAAAAAATTCGTGGCAGATATTGGTTCATTGCTTCATTTGACAGCCTGATTCATTTTGTTGACTCACTTCAGAATTTGCTTCACTTCATGCTTGATGCAGTTGGTTGCTTCTTTTCCATTTTGATTCATCTTTTGTTTCCCATTGATTTCAATGAGCAAAATTAAATTCACTGCAACTTTAAAAATTACATTTCAGAACTCAACGAAATGTACAGGGAATGGGATAGAAGCCCTCCATATAGCAACAAAGCCAGATAAATTTCAGGGCGTTGGAAGTTTGATATTTTTAAAAGGTTTCTGTTGGTGTGTTTTGTGACCTACTTGCACAGTGTAGAGATCGGTAACATTGAGATTGCCCTGGGTAAGATCCCTATTAATTTTTTTTAAGTGCAGTGGCTCAAGAGTTACCCATAAAAACAGATGTAGATGTTTGAACTTATAATTTTTTTTTTCAAGAGATGGCAATCCTATGCCGTGCCGAAGCGAGGGAGAACTCACACAGACCAATATGATCAATAATAAAGTTCTGGTTTATTGATGAATACAGACTCATATTTATGGTTCAGTTTCCCAAGGCATTCGTTCATTAATTAACTCATCAGAAGGCTGCATTGATTAGCTCAGGAAGTATCGGCAAACAAGCCTTTCCGCGCTTTGACAGGCTTAAGGTTAACCAAGGTAAACCGGCTTAGCGAAAGCAAATACGCGTATCTAGGTTAATGGGTTACTAGGTCAACAAGCTTAACAAGCGGTTTCGCCGGCTTTTCGCTATCGCGTCTCCTTGTTAGCGCAAGAATGCTTTGATGCCGATCTTCTTGTTTACATAGCACATGTCATTCATCGTTAACCCGGAAAGTTTCAATCAACACCTTGCAAATTGGTTTAACAAGCTTAGGAGCGGTAGACCGGCAAACAAGTTTAAACAGTTTCGCTAACAAGCTTAGGGGTTTGCTAACAGGCTTAAGGGTTTAAGGGTTTTATTAACTTTTCACAATCTCCTTTCCGTTGTTAGCGCAGGATGCTCCGCTTCCGATCTCCTCGCCCCGTTCGCCATCGGGTTGCGCAAGGGTCAGCCGTGTCGTGCAAGGGTTATTTGATCGAAGCAGTCTCTTAGTTCGTTCTGGCCCATGTTCCCCCAATCCCATAGTCCTTAGCGAAAACCAATCTCTCCACAACAATCCTATATGCCAGTGGACCTCAAGCTCTGAAGTTCTAACTTGACCCACTTTTCAGAATGACAATCTATCAAGGACCCACCAGAAGTGATGTCGTGGCCAGAAGTGTCATCATCGTGATGCCAGAGCCTGCTGCTTTACAGCAATATTGTAAATTGGGTTATTTCTCAGCCATTTTCCAATAGCAAAGTGAATCAGAAAGAAAAAAGCTTATTGACACAAGCAAAACAACCACACAGCCCCCCTTTCCAGCATCCCATCTTCCCATATTTTCTTTCTTACTTACTTACTTTCTTATACCTTTTATTGGCATATAAAACTAAAATCACAGATAAAAAATAACTAGTAACTAGCTCAATATGGCTTCCCTAGTTGCTTCGCAACTCACCTGAAATTGGCTTGCAACTCACTTGTGGGTCCCGACCCATAAATGCTACATGAAGAAAAATGAATATATATAGCTCCACAGTATGCTATTCTCTTTTATCTCCAGAGAGCCCAAATATCCAACGTGGAAATTCTATGCACTCTTATCTGGGAAGGGTAAGCCTAATTGATCACAATGGGCCTTCCATTTGAGTGAGCAGACATATGTAGGACTGCATTGTAGGCATAGAAAATTACAATAGCAAAAAGAAAATTATATACATGTGAAATTGAAAAAAAGCAAGAGAAGATCCTCTTCTACAGCTAGTCAAACATTATGGTGAGACAGTGTCCATGTGTTCACTGATACAGCTGAGATAGGTTAACCATAGCATACTTAACCTAATATGAAATCTTCCTTTCATGTAATTATCTTGCTCTCCTACTACACATTTCTGTCTCACGGCTCCCACAAACATCTTTTAAAAACTGAACACTAATGGATCCTTACACTTTTAGCAGCGTAATACTGAGGGATCCCAGCAATATGGACACAAGGTTTTGTTGACTGATTGACGCACTGAGAGCTAAGTGATTCATCCACCAGCACTGGAAGTTCCCTGCCACAAATAGAGCAATAGATTGAAGGCCTACTAGAATAAATGGCATGGCAGAAAAGGGGATATTTTTCAGAAGTTAAATTAAAACAGTATTCTTTCATCAAATTTCAGACTTTCTTCTACTCCACCAGGCTCTCTAAGCAAAATGATGTAACTTGACACCCTGTGGAACTAGCTACATAGAAAACCTCTATGTCAGTGGTTCTCAAACGTTTTAGCACTGGGACCCACTTTTTAGAAACACAGTCTGTCCGGGACCCACCAAAAGTGATGTCATGGCTGGAAGTACCTTCATTGTGATGCCAGAGCCTGCCACTTTCCTGAGAATGCAGCACTAAATTAGGTTATTTCTTAGCCATTTTCCAATAGCAAAGTGATTCAGAAAGAACAAAAGCCAATTTACAACCACAAAAATAGCTACACATGCCTCACCCTTGCTAGCATCCCATCTTCTCATATTTTCAATATGGCTGCTCTAGATGCTTTGTGACCCACCTGAAATTGGCTCGCGACCCACTGGTGTTCTATGCATTTTATACCAGTTTAATGGTTAGGGAATTCACCAAAAATACTGGGGAATTGTATACTGAAAGGTTCAAAGAGGACTGTACAAGAAAAGCAAGATTGGGATCTGTGTATCAGCCTTGTAAATGCAAAAAGCAGTGCACACGGCCCTGATTCAGACCAAGACTTTGGCAGGTAGTAGTGGGGCTTCAACTGTTTGGCCTTGCTGTAGTCCCAGTCTAGACCACACATACCTCCCCTTACAGGAGCTGTTTCACAAGGGAAATAGTGTGTTAATTCTTTGTTAGAAATCACCCCATCATAGATCTATGATTTCCAGGAGAATGTGCATAGTGCAAGATAAGATTTCCTTTTCAGTCTATAGGGGCTAGACACATCTCTGCTTTCCCTCCTTCTGGGGCCAAGCAATATTACAAATATATTACAAATATATATTACAAATATATTTTGTATTTACTTTTAAATAGAGCACAAGAGGGTCATAAAATGGAGGAATGGCAACAGGGGCCTTAGAATTTTGCCCTTGCCATGTTTTTGACCTTGGCAGGCTGGGAAAATCAGGTTCAGAAACACAGCAGGAACAAATGTTGAAAACTCCCTCCCACACGAACAGTTTCCGTCAATCACAGCTTGTCCCAGGACTGTTTAAAAGCTTAGTATAGTTTAAAAGCAAAAGCAAAAAAAATGGGCCAAATTATGCATTTCTTCCAACTTGTAATTTGGAGGATGAGAAGCCATCTCATAGAAATAGAATAGGATGAGCATAGTGGGAAATTATATTGGAGCTGCTAAGCTTCTCCAGGGGAAAAATGTACCCGTCTTCATGGTGTTGTCAGAATTCAGCTGAGATTGTCAGATTGCTAGAGGAGTACCAAACTGCAGAATGTGAATCAGCATATCCAGTAATGAACCTTGATTACTTAATGCAACTCTACATGCAATCAAGATCCCACACATTAGTAGAGATTAGACTTTCTGAGAAACCCATGTGAGTATTATTCCACAGGGATATGTCACCTGGGAAAGATTTATCAATTATGTAATGTGCTCTTCATTCTCCCTTGGTGAGGAGAAAGATGAGAAGGGGAACTCACAAAGTTAACAGAAATCAGAAATGGTGCAAAAAGAAATAGGATTAAAAACTTAAGAACAAGGGAAAACACGCCAAAACTTTTAGGGTCAAGAACTGTATTTTATTTATGTTCCAACTGTTTTATTATGTTTCCCTGGCAGGCATCCCACAGCTCTGAGAATTTGGGGGAGAAGGTTGACAGAATGATGATACAGTAGGGACTTCAGTCTTATTGATTTATACCATTACAGTTGGGTACGTTCCTTGGTTAATGGATCATGCATTTTTAAAATGACATCTTGCAGAAGCAGGTAATATTTTCTCTTGAATTTCAATAGTTGGTGTGGGATTGGATAAGCTTTAACTTTAAAAGGAAAAAGAGTGTAAGAAATATCAAAGAAAAAATAGACAACTACTACTACTACAGTGGTGCCAACCAGCAAATCTAGTATCAGAAACACACTCTCACCAAGTTCCTAGAGCTCAGAAAAGCACCATTCTAGGCTTCACAAAACTCCAGGAGGGGGGGGGAAGAACAATTTATTTCCTGGAAATTATGTTTTCTGTGCTGTTTTCATACAAATATTTCTCTGTGTTGAAAAACCACTGATGGTACATGCTGCATAACAGCTGTCAATAGTCATAGAACTCACTTGTTTTATATATTCATTTCATCATTTTTATCCTACTACTTCCAGAAAAGTACTCAATGTGGCTTATAGTTTAAAACAGTAAAATAAAACAGTCGTAAGCTAGCTTCCATCCAAAAGCCATTTTTTAAAATTTGTCCAGTTCCAGGGTGTGTGTGTGTGTTATGTGCATGATAATAGACTTTAAACTTTCCGACTCTGATGCAGTTGTGCCCATGGGTGCATCCTGCCAATCAGTCACCTCTAGGTAAGAAAACATTTCTTCCTTTACCCTGGGGGTGCATTTTGGCTGCATTGCCACTGGAAAGTGACCTGTGTAGTTATATCAGTCCATTGTTTCCTATACGAGTCATGTTGACATGACTCGTATTTCCTATGCAATATTTCTTATGAAATTTATATTTAATATATTTCCTATGAAATCTGACCCTGAATTTGAACCCAGGACTGTCTAATCCAAGCCCAGCACTGCTTCACCTTGGGCTTATTTTATGGGCTAGAATCCATAACTATACCAAGCTTCTGAGAGCAAGCTGTATGGTTTCTAAATGCACTGTGGTGTCTATTTTGTATTCCAGGAACTTTTACTACGAAAGGACTGACACGTATTGCCCAGGCTGTAGCTCTGAACACCCTCCTCTCTCCCCCACAAGATTTACAGGCATGGTCCATTTTGAATTTACTTCCCTAATGCACCATTAAATATAAAGTGTACCCAGGGGAAAATTCCCCCAATCTTCTTGTTTATTGCTTTTTAATTCCTTCTGAGCCAAAAAACGTAGCTCATAATACTGAGGAAACCATTCCATGCCTCCAATTCGTCTGGAAATACTTTCGCTGAGTCTCTCTATAACTAGCTGTATTACGAGCTGACAAGACATTATTTAACTTACATTGGTGTTAAAAGACATTTTTCTTTTTCTCCCTGTGCTGAACTTTGTGGTATGTTCACCCCATATCATTTTATTTCAAAAGTAATAATACATTTGTTTCTAAATTGGGATTTCTTTGATAGGAAAATTAAGACAGCAGGATATTTCTTCAGCCTTGACAGATGCTGGGCACATAACAACTATGTTAGCTGCATGTGTAAAACTGATGTAACCAGCATCTTGGAAAAGCACGTGCCTAGCAGTTTACACCGGAGACCATTCCATCCTGATATTTGTGAGGACTAGCAAATATATCATTGATGCAACACTTCAGATTAACTCCTTGGGAGCAAAGCTTATGGGATTTTCAAATGCTGAGCAATAATGCAGTGACATTTGCAGCAGATCTGGGACATCCCGAATAGCCTACTTCAAGCAGTTTCAAGCCCATGTTTCCAGGATATATCACAACCAAGGGGCTGTGTTTTGCAGAACATGTGCAGGTTTAATATACATTCTCTCGTGTTTCTAGGCTCAAAAGCAACTCTGTAGTTGTAGGCTGCTTTATGTCTGTAATGCTGTTTGAATTGATATGGATGACAAGCAATTCCCCTCTTTACTGTCATAGTCATCTGGTGCTCTGAATGATAAACATCTGGGGGAAGGAGTATCACTATTATGCAATCTATTATCTCATTAGCTGACAATGATACATAGGTAAGACATCCAAAGGCATCATTTTGTTGCCACACTATATTGTACAGTAATAAAAGGAAATTGCTTTCCCAGTTCTTTGATGAGCATTAATAGCTCATAGTTTGGAACATTTCAATTCCTCTAGCAGAGAAAGCGACACACGACTGAATGAATGGCAGCCCTAATATCAGCTGACAGCAAGGCTGAAGTATAATAAGCCTACATATAGAGCAGTGTTTCCTCAATGTTTGTCCTCGCTGTACCACTTCACATGGTCCACCTGTTGGAAGTCCAGGCATGCCCCGGTATCCACTGATTTGGTATCCACATTTGTTATCTGAGGATACCATGGATAATAGGAAGACTATTAAAAGGATAGGGGAACATTAAACAAATCTCTTTTTTTAAACCTGGTTGCAGCAAAACCACTGATGTTCCCCTACCTTTAAAAAAGGTGTCCCCAGTATCCACAGTTTCAGGGGAGTCCGGAATGTAACCCCAGCGGATACCAGGGCATTCCTGTACCACCGAACGTAACTGGTGATGATATCATTGTCCGTTACTTCCAGGTTGGGAAGTAACTGATGCTAAATGCAATGTGACGAATACCAGTAAGAGGCTCAGAGTGGATGGGATGTATTTTTCAGTGTAGGAAAGCATGCTTTGGAGCTATGTTTACTTTTCCAAGCCTCCAGCCACTGTTTATCATGTCAGTGGCTACATTGCTGGTCTCGCTGCCCGATGGCAGGGGTCCATGGATCCTGTGTGCACCACCAGCCACCACCTCAAGTACCACTGGTAGTACCCATACCAATGGTTGAGAAACACTGATATAGAGTATAGGGAAATTATCTATAGGTAGGGGTGTTCGAAAATGGTATTTTTTTCCCCACAGATTTTGTTATTTGAAAGGCAGAAAAGTGGTGTAATGTGTTTTTATTTGAGGTTCTCATCCCAACACATCATTTTTTATTAATTTTAAATGCTTTAAAAGTGTACTAGGTAGGTGATATAGTCAGCAGATGCAGCCACAGTATTATTTCTAATTGGAAAAGTAATATATTTTAATTTCGGGACAATATCTTAAGCACCAAAATGAGATGTTTTGTGTTTTTATTCAGATATTTTAACACAAAAAAGGCACATTGGTTCCTTATTAAGGGCCCAATTCTATGCACAGTGTACACTGCATCTTGTGGTCAGGGAAGGGGGCAGTCACAGGGGCCTCCTCAAGGGAATGTATGCAGTAGTGTCATTCACAAACGAGCTGCTGGAATGCGAGGTGGGACTTACCGCCTGATTGGCTGCCCGTTTGTGACGTGTTGCTGCCTGCCCAACCACTGCGCGGGCACCCCTGGCTTCGGAGGGGGTGCCCGCTTGCCTGGGGGGCGCGCTGGGTGCCTAGGTGAGTCGCAGAGGGGCACACCACCCGGAGGGAGCCCCCGCGGCGGGCGGGCAGGCAGCAACGCGTCACGGACTGCCTGTCAATCAAGCGGTAAGTCCCGCCTCGCGTTCCGGCAGCTTGTTTATGAATGACACTACTGAATGTATGTTCCCTTACCTTGGGGCAGCATTGCAGCTGCATTGGTGCTGGAAAGTTGAGTAGGATTATGGCCTAAGTTCCTTACTTTTCCAACAAATAGAGATTCAATTATTTATTTATTTATTTATTGAATTTTTACCCCGCCTTTCCACCCGAAGGCGTTCAAGGCGGCATTACAAAAACAGAATAAAACATAGTTAAAAACAGCAATTAAAAACAATATAAAATACAATATAAAAAGTATAGACATCCCACGGGTCATAAAAGTACAGAATATCAAAAAATACAATACAAAGACCAGCCAGCCTGTCAGCAACTAAAAGCCTGCTGGAAAAAAAAGGTCTTCAGCCCCCGCCGAAATACTGCCAAAGAGGGAGCAGTTCTTAACTCTAAGGGGCGGGTATTCCAAAGTTGGGGTGCCACCACCGAGAAGGCCCTATCCTGGCCGCCACCCCTCTCACCTCTCCTGGTGGCGGCACAGTCAAAAGGGCCCCCCCAGATGACCTCAGAGCACGGGTAGGATTATATGGGAGGAGGCGGTCCCTCAAATACCCTGGGCCCGAGCCGTGTAGGGCTTTGGGAATTCATTGGGAAAGTACTTTCAGAAATATTGGGGTTTTTTTGTGAGAAAACCTGTGGGGGAACAAAATTATTCCTGGGACTGCTAACAAAAGGATATAGAGTATAGTAACATACTTTATTTGGGAAAAACAAATATACCACAAACATTCTGTAATATAGTAAAACATGCAACATGTACTATAGTGCAAGAATGAAGCATGAAACAGCATTTATATAAAATACAGTTTTATATAAAAATATTAATAGTGTTCCATCTTAGTAATAACATTCCACGTGCTAGGATTCAATATATTCATCATCAGTAAAATGTCCTCATACTATAAGAGAATCCTCACAAGTCCTTGAATACCAGGATATCTGTAGGCTGCAATCTGCTGATCATGATGTCCACGTGGATGCCTTGTGTTGCATTTGAGAAAACAGATACTGTGCAAACTGGGTAGCTCATGATGAAGTTTCCAGCAACAAGAATAATTAGTGATGAAGTTTCCAGCATCTAGTGATGTCAAAGACAATTACTGAAATTGATGGGATTTCCAGCACAATGCTATCCATTCCCCTCCCCGCCAATGCAGCTGCACCAAAAGGTGTGCACTAGATCCAGCAAGATGGGGAGGAGCTCAGAAGGAAAAGGGGAATTGTTTCCCCTTACCCCTCCATAAGCCTCCTGCTCCACAATAGGTCTCTGTAGCTGGTGCAAGTCCAAAATGAAGAAAGGGGCAGGAAGACTTGAAAAAGAGGGGATAGGATCCAGCTTGTGTCATTGCCGCCAGATCTATCCCCTTCTGTTGCTCCTCCCCACCCAGATGCACCTCTCCTGTTCCATCCCCAACTGTAGTCCCTCCCCCACACCACCCAGAACCACTTTCTCCCCACCCCCATCACAGCCTTACCTGCTCCAGTGGGAACACGAGGAAGCTGCAGAATCAGTAGTGGTGTTGTGGTGCTGATGCTGCGTGTTCCTAGAGGCTAAAATGCTAGGTTTTTCAGGCTCCTGAATGCCTGTGTAAAGTGGCTGCATCCCCTCTCCTTCAGAACCATTTGGGGCTGCGAAAGCAAAGTGGAGTACGTAAGAGCCCAATGTTTGGCTTGCCCTGCAAGCTGCCCAGGGAGAAGCCTCACAACTCCTCTTTCCTTCAGCCATTGCTCACTGCTTGCTCTTAGGTGGGTGGTTTGCCCCCTTGTGGGGCTCACAACTCTTCACATGCCCCATGAAGAGGAGGGGAAGTCTGCTGTTGCTGTGAGAGCAGCCCTAGGAAGCAGCGGCTTCCCCAGGAGTAGCAAAAACGTGGAGGGGGCAGGCAGCCAAGGCTAGGTGGAAAGTGAGATGCAGAGATGCTCTCCATCAGCAAGGTGCTGTAAATCACCATGGTGCAGCACCCCTGCTCCTGTGGCCATATTGGAGGCCAGCCTGTCACCCCCTCTGTAGCTTGGCACCTGGGACCAACGCCCCCCCCGCCCGGTCCCTGCCTTCATATGCCACTTGGTGATGGAGATTCTGTGAGTTCCTCTCACAGAACAAATATTGTAAAAGCCCAATTGAAAAAGGGTAGAAGAGCCGGCCTAGCAATAAGCCTTGCTTCCAAGTACATTTACCTAGGATTGCAGCCTTAGTTTGTATTTTCTGCTTTGAATGCACTTTAAAGATCAGCACTTGTATTTGTAAAGTGATTGTGTAGGTGTTTGTAGCTGTGAACACTTCCAAATCCCAGACTAGACAATGTTCCATCCATATTTATAACCTATTAACATCTCAGTCATTGTCTCACACCAATTTACTTGAGAGAAGTGCTACCAATTGTCTGCAGTCTGTTTATCTACCTTTGTTGGTTCTCAAGGATAGCGTGGTTAGTTCTGGGGCTTCACTTTCTCTGGGTTAAGCCCTTATTGATAATTTTTTACAATATCATCAGCTCAGTCAAAACACAATTTTAATCTTCCTCCCACTTTACAGATGATACAGTGAATCTGTTTAGACTACCCAAGCAGCTTGTATGTTTTAACTATTCACATAGTGCATGCATATGCGCGCGCGCACACACACACACACACACACACACACACACACACACAGAGAGAGAGAGAGAGAGAGAGAGAGAGAGAGAGAGAGAGAGAGAGAAACACATCCGAAACAGGAATGCAATTTCAGAACTAGCTACAGATACTTTGGCTTTACAAAATTCATTAACCTTGGGATATTAACATTATTGCAGGCATATGGTTGAAATCAGAAGGCTGCAGATCTGTACCCAACATCCCATGTAATACAATCCCATTGTACTGCAGGAGTGTTCAGATTCAAATTCTTCCAGGTTTAGACGTTGATCCTGTATACACTTACTTGGAAGTAAGTCCCACTAAGCACAATAGCACTTGGCTCATTCATATATGAGAAACTGTGAACTACTTCGGTTGAAAAGCAGATGGCATACTTATTTTTAATAATAACTTTATACACAAATATACACCTATATATCTTTCCACACACCCCACCCCTTTAGCAAATCATATTTGGATTCTTGGCTGAGCAGAAATGTTAGTCAATTTATAACAAACATTACAAAATGATCCTTAGATATTGAGCTGGCTATATACAGTTCTGATCCTTAGGGATATTACATGTTTCAAGGCTGCTGTTTCATTTTGATGTTATTGCATTTCTGTATGAGTTTCTCAAAAGCTTCAGTTTATACTCCAGAGTTCTTTTTTTTTTAAATAGTGAATGATACACATTAAAGGCAAACAGTCTTTAAAATGAAACAACACCGTTTGACAGTACATGGCAGCCGAACGTATTAACGTTGGTGCATGTACTCAAAACAGGAAAGCAGGAAAAAATAATAATTGCCAAGGGACAGAAGAGTTAGGGGGGAATGGAGACAAAACTCTCCCAATAATAGAAGTGTGGGCTTTGTGTTTAGTTAACCTTCCTTCCATGCCAACAGTGTAGTTCCTGAAGGGAAACTAAATCTAAATCATGCTGGTAGAGGGAGCAACTATTAATTCTGCTTGCAGGGTATCTGATCACTAGATGGAGATATAAGATATGAAATTGTTTGCCATAGACAATTGTTTTATATTAGCTTTCCATTGACTTCCCTATGATAATGTGACGTGTGTTGGTAATGAACTTACAAGCCTCCAGTTCTGCAATTTCTTTCAACAACAAGAACACGCACTGCTCTCCATGAATAAATTCACCTTGGCTGGATATTCATTTTCCACCTACCTCTAATTATTGTAATTACAGGTATGGTGCTAGAAACTAATCAAATTCAGAATGAACTACAGTCTTTTTACATTAGGCGACATTATACTATCCTTATGCTCTATTTGTTTTTTAATTGCTACAATTATATGCAGTTTTATTCACATAAGGTATATGGAAGAAGGCTCATGCATGACTTTATGAGAAAACATTCAAAAATTTAGAATTATATGGCACATAAAAGATAAAAATTGAAAGGTTTGTGTTGTGTAATGAAGTTGTATCTGAAGTTGTAATGAAGTTCAGAAACAAGTCCCTCTGTGTTTCAACTAAAATATAGGTAAGTGTGTAAGTAGCTTACTCCTAGGTAAGTGTACATAGAGTTAGGGTTATCTAGGCTTTTTAAACCCTTCCATGTTGAAACGCACCTACCAACATTCCCTCTTCTATACAATGGTTAAAGGTATAGGCACTCTGTCCTAGTTTGAATTTGGTAACCCTATCCCTACAGCAGGTGACTGGCATATGTGAACAGGTATCAAAGATGAAAACAGTTAAACAGCACTTACATATCTCATAAGTGTGAGAGCATTTACATACCACATCACTAAACACAATGGATACTATGAACCCATCAAATATTAAGTATACCTAACACCAGGCATCTCCTTTCTCTCTCTTCCTTTTCCCTCCCCGGTTCTGGGCTTAACGCTCCTCCCCACCTGCTTTGCCCATTTGACCTCACTGGGTGCGCAATCCTAAACTGGAGTTAGGCTGGCATAAGCTAAACCAGCAAAGTTTGGCCAACACAAGGGCCACCATAAAGAGTATTTGGATTACTCTTGGAGTCAGGGAGCATGGTGCACTTCTGTGTGCCAGCCACATATCTGACCTGTAGGCTGGGGTGGCACGAGCCATGGACGCCGGGCAGCGGCGGGGCGCCATTGCGCACAGTTCGCATGCGAAACCGCATGCTCTTTGGCCCGCCCACCCTCCCTGGCCTCCGTTATGCTCCAAAATGGAGCATTTCCGGGCACAGGCAGGTGTGCCCGGAAGGTTTTCGGAGTGACGCACAGGGGCGGGGCAACGTCCTGGGGGCACGGTTTCGGCACCAGCCATGGGTGCGCTCGGGCCTCCGTTCGTCGCTGCTGTGTGCTGGCCTCTCTGACTCCGAGAGTGGTCCAAACATACTTTACAATGTCCCTTGTGCTGGCCAAACTTTGCTGGCTTAGCTTATGCCGGCCTAACTCAGTTTAGGATTGCGCCCTGGGGCTCAGGTGTGCCTGCCAAGGCCCCAGTCCCCGTATTAGTTACAGGAGGGATTGGGGCTGGCCCTAGCAGGCCAGGGGCCACATTAGGCCACCCTAAGTGAACCTCAGGGTCAAATCTCTTCAGGGTCCGTGCTATTGCCTCAGCTGGCCCCTCACAAAATATCACCTTAGACATCAGCTGACTTGCTGGTCTCACAGCCCCACCCGCATATGTAATATGGGCACAATACTACTGATCCAGAAGCGGATCTAAGGGGGGGGGACAAATCTGTAAGTTTTGCAAGAAGCCTTACCTTGCAGTGGAAAACACTCCTCTCCTGCACTGTTCTAGCCAATCCTCACAGGGAACAGCAACATCTCGGCGTTGCTTACTGGCTACAGCAGCAAGGGAGAGGAGGGATTTGCATGACAGGGTAAGGCTGCTTGCAAAACTTCCAGATTTGCCCCCCCCTTAGATCCGCCTCTGTACTGATCCACTTTGCAGAGTGGGTAAAAGATAACTGATAAAGGTAAAGCTATGAAATGTTCTGAACACAGTTCAATCCTAGCTACTGTGTTACGACAGCAGAACAGAATTCCACTGTTAGAACAGCCATTTTGAAGCTGCTGCTGCTGCAACTATCAACTTGCTCTAGATCTGTTATGGGTGGGGTGGATTGTGATGTGAGTAGGGGGTGGATAGGGGTGGATCAGCAGCAATGGTGCAAACATACTCTATGGTGTCCCTTGTGCCAACCAAACTTTGCTGGCCTAACTGGGCTGGCCTAACGCCAGGTTAGGATTGCATCATAAAGCTTTTATTTACAGCTGAACTGTATGCTGATTTTATTTTATTTTTGTAATAACTGTTACTACTGCCGTTTTATTTTTGACTACAAGGAAGTGGGAAAAATCCTCTATGGCACTCATGTGCCCCTCCCTGATCCCTGGTGTAATAATCTGAGTTGAGTGCAAGGTGGGTATGCTAATTTTATTTGAAAACCCTGAATGTTATCAGTAAATAGACTACTGTGCAGTTGCATACTCTAATATAGCTCCATTAGGTGATTCTTTGGTAACATGGTCACCACTCATTGTCGATACATTGCACACGATCTCATCTTGTGTAAGCCCAATAGAAATGACCTGACACTGTACAAGAACAGCTCCGAAGGTCTCATGCCTTGTCTAGCTGACTAATTAGAAGCAGATTGTAGGCAGAGTCTGTGGGGCTGAAAGCAACTGTTGCACAGCTAGGAACACATGGTTTTCCCACAGAGTCATCATGGCAGCATTCCATAGTCAGATTTAATTCTACAGCTCCTTAATACTTCTATTCACAATTCCTTTTTAAAAAAAATGAACACATGGAAGAAATTCCAACATGCAGTGTTATAAGGGCATGGGGTGTGAGTGTGTGTGTGTGTGTGTGTGTGTGTGTGTGTGTGTGTTACTGAAGTTGAGGCAATTCTGTCACACAATTATCACAGCTGTCAGGTTGCCAGCCATAACACAGTAGATGACGGAGAGAGGTAGACAGTACAAAAGAGGAAATGGGGGGAGAGGAATGGAATGTAGAAACTGTGCTTCTTATAAAGGTCTTTCACAGTCACTAACATTTCATTGGACCTTTCACAGGATTATTTGTTCCTGAATGCAAGGTGATAAGAGCACAAGCACATCAGGATCAACACCTCAGCTGTCTGTGGATAGAATCACACATCCTCACAAGGGATGGCATTCCTCTAATAGAAGGACATGGCCCTGTTAGATTTCTGCCTGGTCTACAGCTGTTAAAGACACAGAGATACTGCCCCTCATTTCCATTACTAGTATGCCTGTGTTCCAGGGGTGGGATGGGATATGCAACTTTAGCATGAGTGTCCCAATACTCCTTCAACCCAAATCTGTGCCCCAGGCAGTAATTCCTGGAAGAAACTGGGCTCATGGGGCCCAATCCTGTCCAACTTTCATGCGTTAATGCAGGATGAGGCATGTGCTGCATCCTACTGGGGGGCAGTCACAGTGGCCTCTTCAACTGTGTTCCCTTACTGTGACTGCATCGGTGCTGGAACGTTGGATAGGATTGAGCCCTAAGAGTTTACTTGGATCAAGCTGTCAAGAACGAGCATCAAGGCTATGTTAAGGGAAATTATGTTTTGATGCTCTCATTCCCAAACTGAATGAGAAAGGGTAGCTTTCTCTGCCACGTAAATCTTATCTGATAGATTTAAGAAGAGAGGCGCATAAAATTGCGTGTCCAGGCACTTCTATATAGGGGCCCGATCCTATCCATCTTTGCAGCACTAAAAGGTTGGGGATAGGATCTAGCAAGAATCTTTTCCACTGTTGGAAATGTCCCTTAGGATTGGGTCATCAATTATTTATTGATATAAGAAGTAGAAAAACTAGAGGCAGTAAGCATTGATAAGTAAGAAATAAGCAACAATAGCTCAAGACAATGAATGGAAAATGTGTGTGTGTGTGTGTGTGTGTGTGTGTGTGTGTGTGTGTGTGTGT
>JAJKFI010000002.1:2787193-2808958 GCA_029204185.1 Lerista edwardsae | reverse complement strand
TGTGTGTGTGTGTGTGTGTGTGTGTGTGTGTGTGTGTGTGTGTGTGTGTTATTGTTTTTTTTTTTTTAAGTAGGGGCCTACCATGGGATTTTTATCTCTCTGTTTGGCAAGTTGGCCAATTGTGCCAAGTAATGGGAGAATTTTAAAATGTGTCTGATTTACCATATGTATCATGCCTGTGGTAAATGTTTCCACATCACTTGGCAGGATTATGCAGGCAGACAATGTACCAGTGGCAACAAGAGGGCAATAAGTTACTAGAGGGGAAATGGTCACCCCTGTTCACCCGCATTCCAATAAATTTGGGTGCGGTCATTTTTTTTCTAGATGTGTGTGCAAAACATCAGCTATAGTTGTTGGTTTGGGACATGCAGCATTGTTCACCCTTGTATCGCATTTGTTTTAGAATGACACTTTGCAGTGCAAATGAGAAGACCCATCAACTTCAAATAGTCATAGGGTGGCATCTTGCAGATATTAGTTAGCTAGTGTGCTGCTCACAAGGTGCAATATGTTTGCTTCGCAGTCTCTGGAACTCTGTTCAAGGAAAAAGACAGCTGTCTTTGTCAGGTAACAGATACATCAAATGATAGAGAGATGGATCATGAAAGGTAGTTTATTAATATCTATTTCTGTGTCTGACACTTTCATTAAGCTTTGGACCCAAATCCCTTGGCTGCCCTCTGGATGAAAAATTGAGTCCTGCTCTGTGACTTTCAAATCTCACTTGCAGATGTGCCATTCCCAACAAAGCTTAACAAAAGTTATTTGTTCAAAGCATAACATCTGAATTTGTTAGGAAAGAGAAAATTTTGCTCAACAACAGTCAAAGAATAGGCTGTTAATCATGGAAATGACCAATGGAAGAGTTTCACGGTCCTTTTTATATAGATTCATTTGAGATTTTAAGCAGGCCTAATCCCAGGCATGTTGTGTTACCCCCGAACCCGTAAATAAGCACGCGAGACCAGGCTTTGGGTACTAACGGGCCACTTTATTAACAACTCTTGCAGCAGGGCAACAATCAAAGTAAAGTGCGGCTCCTGGTTGGGGAAACGGCACTAGCCGCCTGCCTCCCCCTCTGGTCTCGATGACCAACGGGCGTCCCACCTGGCTCTAGTCCGCAGTTGGTCAGAGACCACCCAGGCCTATCATTTCCGCCCCAAGAGGAGGCGAGGCAGCCTGACTGCGCCAGCTCCTCCAGGCCTCACCTTTTTGGCAGCCTTTGCAGTCCAAGCAGGGAACTGGTCTAGCCACCGGTTGGCAACCAGCGTGGGGTTGGGTCTGACTGCAGCACCACTCAGGGTAAGGGTTATTAATTCCCTTACCCAGTGTTGTGCTGCAGCCATTGCAGATCCGAGGGGCCTGGGGAAGGCCGACCGAGCTGGGCAGTGGGGTTTGGATCTGGCCTATGTGAGCCTGGCCAGTCCCATCGCCCTCCCTGGGCTGATCCACCTATTAATCCATCTTCGCCCACCCTGATCCACCTTCAATCTGCAACCTTCACCATCCTTAACCTCTTGTGCTGGCCTCCCTCGTCCAGGGCAACAGCCAAGGCAGTTGAATGGGACTCTGAATGGGGGTCCCCTGCTGAGAACAGTTGGAGAAGAGACTGTGTTGTATGCTGCTTTGCCTGCACTGCCCTAGGTCAGCTTGTACCAACCATAGGATCGCATTGCAGATCAATCCTTGTTTTGAAAAAAGTAAAAACTACATTTTGATGGGGCCAACTGCAGCCTTTGCAAGACGCCAAGTGTCCTGAATTACACCCAAGCTAGTTCTGGGAACTCCAAAGCAAGACCAAATTTTTCCCTGAGAACCTGAATTGATTTGATAAGTCCACACTCTTTTCCTATGTTCTGGCCCTAAAAGGAGAACCATTGTGTTTGAAAGTAATTAGAGACAGAGCACTGTAACAGCATCTGCTAAATGGTATTGATGAAACTCAGCATATTGATTTGCTGGCACTTTCAATTACTTGACGACTGTGCTGCATGAACAATTTTAGACACCAGAATATGTATCGTTATGCTTATATACAGTGGCAAATCTACTGACCTGCATAATTAACATATGTAAATAGGAAGCAGAGTACGAGCAGTTGATAGTCCCTGATATTTATTTACCCTTTAAGTAAGAGACTCCATGCCAGCGTTTTATGAACCATGTAGACATATGGTATTAATAATGACAACAGCAACACAATATACCTACCTGTTTCAAATTTATTTTGTTTTTGCTAAAGCCACTGTACAGCACCTTAACAGAGCACCACATTCCAAGTTCAAATTTTGTTCCAGCAAGCTTTCCATTGATATTCTCTGTCACGTTCATTCTGAATATGTTTGCTTCGGTTTGGTTGGTTTTTGCCTTCTCTTAGGGTGATTGGGGGGCTTTGGAACCAGTTACAATTTTCACCATGGAAATTAGAGCACAATTCTAACCTGGATTTAGGCTGGCACAGTTAGACCAGCAAAGTTTTCTATTGATTAGGTAATTCCAGCTCTTTGTTCCATGCTTCTCTAACAGTCCAAGGGCCACCGTATAGCGTGTTTGGACCACTTTTGGAGTTAGGAAGGATGGTGTACGTCGATGTGCTGGCCTGTCTGACTCCGAGAGTGGTCCAAACAGACTTTACAGTGGCCCTTGTGCCAGCCAAACTTTGCAGGCCTAATTGTGTCAGCCTAACGCCAGGTTAGGATTGTGCCCTTAGATTTAAATGAACCAGAAGAATGAAAGAAGCGTATTTAATTCTTTCTTATTAACAAGCCAGATAGCAAGCTGTCACAATGTGAAATGGAATTACAAAGAGCTGAAATAAATGTGCACTCCTGTGAGTGTTCATGGAATGTCATCACATCTTTTCGGAAGAAAAGGGCAGACTGTATGTGTAGCAGAAAGCCAATTAGAAGTGTGATTATTTTTTCTGTTTGTTGAGTCTCTAGAAATTGCTGTGCAAATATTTGTGTTCCAATAGAAGATGGGATAAAGTATTTTTAGTTTCATTAGAAGATGGGATTTACATAAAAAGTAAAGGTTTTTTTAAAAAAACAAAAGGCAGGTATGTGGTGTCAAATAAGGAACAAACTCTATAGTTATGCTTTGGTGGCCAGAAAACCCCCCCTAATTTCTTTGCTTTTTTATTATGTGGCTTGCGTCTGATTCAGATCTTTTACAATAATTTTTATTTATAAGCATTAATAAATATTTATATAGCACTTTTCAACAAAAAATAATTCATAACAAGGTTTACAACAAAAAATAATTCATAAAGAGGTTTACATAGCAAAACAAAGCAATAAATGTTTCCCTGTCCCAAAGGGTTCACAGTCTAAAAAGAGATGGAGAAGAGACACCAGCAAACCCCACTGGAAAAGACACAGTGCAGGGGTGCAGAGGGATAGTTGCTTTCCCCCCTGCTAAATATAAGAGGAGCACCACTTGAAAAGGTGTCTCTTTACCCAATTACCAGGGGTACATAAGAACATAAGAAGAGTCCTGCTGGATCAGGCCAAAGGCCCATCTAGTCCAGCCTCCTGTATCTCACAGCAGCCTACCAGGTGCCCCAGGGAGCGCACGAAACAAGATGCTTGCATCCTGTTGCCACTCCCTTGCACCTGGCACTCTGAAGTAGCCTACTAATAATGTAAGGAGGTTGCACAATCCATCATGGCCTATAGCCCACGATGGACTTTTCTTCCAGAAATCCGTCCAATCCCCTCTTAAAGGCATCTAGACCAGATGTCATCACCACCTCCTGTGGCAAGGAGTTCCACAGATTAACTATCCACTGGGTAAAAAAGTATTTCTATTCCTTTTATCTGTTTTAACTCTCCCAACCCTCAGTTTTAGCAGATGCCCCCTGGTTCTGGTGTTTTGAGAGAGGGAAAAGAACATCCCTCTATTGACTCTGTCCCTTCCATGCATAATTTTGTATGTCTCGATCATGCCTTTTTTCTAGGCTGAAGAACCCCAAATGCTGCAGTCTTTCTTCATAAGGGAGGTGCCCCAGCCCCGTAATCATTGTCATCGCTCTCTTCTGCACCTTTTCCAGCTCCACTATGTCCTTTTTGAGGTGCGGCGCCCAGAACTGTACACAATATTCCAGGTGCGGCCTTACCATCGATTTGTACAATGGCATGATAATATTGGCTGTTTTATTCTCAACCCCTTTTTTAATGACCCCAAGCATGGAATTGGCCTTCTTAATTGCTGCCGCACACTGGGTTGACACCTTCATTGAATTGTCCACCAGCACCCCAAGATCTCTCTCTTGAGCTGTCACAGCCAGCTCAGAACCCATTAGCCTATAGGTGAAGTTTTGGTTTTTTGCCCCATTGTACATCACTTTACACTTGTCTACGTTGAAACGCATCTGCCATTTTGTTGCCCATTCCCCCAACTTGGAGTAGATGGCTGGTGTTGGCTGATGCTTCTTTAACTGCAAAGTTACATTTAGGGCACAATCCAAAATGCCTGCTGGGCTGACACATGTCTGCCCAGCACTGTTGTGGAGTGCCATAAGGCAGTTTTGCACCAGCGCAAGGCTCGCTGGGCCGACACAGGCAGCTGTGTCAGCCTAGTCAGTGCCGAGGAGACACCTGGGTAAGTTGCCCCTGCGCTGGCCGAGTTTGACCAGTGCAGGGGCTTTTCTGGGTGGGGCAAAGTCGGGAGAAAACCGGAACGGGAGAACCAGGGAGGGTGTTCCCGTGGGCGGGGCAGCCAGGCCCAGGGAAGGGGAGGATCCGGAAGTTATGCCAGATCCAAACTCCTATCCCTGGGCCACACAGTCCCAATTCGGGCTGCTGCGCCCCTCTCAACACGTCATAATCTGCATAATCAACACGTTATGGCAACACGTCATAATCTGCTGAGATCTGCTGCCATTGACCCTGAATGGGATTGGACCATACAGTAATTTGCTCCCATCTGGTTACTACTAAGCTTGATCTGAGCCTATGTGAATGGCCTATTTGTTTTGATGTTGGCTCCTTGTTTATATATCAGTTACAGGAGACGGGTATTTTGTAGCAAAATCCTATACCCACCTAATGCCTGTGGAGCATGTGCTTCACTGGCCTATGCTGCCCCAAATGTGTCGGGGTGTTAGGTTGGCATGCACCAGAGCAGTTAAGTCCTGCACTGGGAAGCAGAGTGGGGGAGAGCGGAACAGGGCTGAGGGCAATGGGAGAGTGGGGAGGGGCAGATTGGGCTCAGGAGGAGGTGGGATTTGCAGCAGTAGCTTCTGCTGTATCCTATCCCACTTACTGGGCCTGAATTATTGCTCAGACTTGCTCCAGCTATTTTGCTGGCACAGGCCCAATTAGCCCCATAGTGGCTAATTGACTTCACATGTTCTCTCTTCCCATGCTGGATGCAGATGTGGACGGAAGGTGCTGCGGGGGGTGGCAAGTGCAATGGGCACTGGCAGTGGTGAGGCGTAGCAGCGTGGAAAACCCACGTGCTTTTTGTCCCGTCCCCCCCCCCGCCTTCCCTTGTGCTCGTATTGCTCCTTAACGGAGTGATTCCAGGCGCAGGGAGGTGTGGCTGGGGGTGCAGTGACGTTGCACCCCCCAGCACCCCCGAGAGCTCTGCAAGCCCAGGACAGCTCTGGCTGGATACAGTGGAGGCTGTTCCGGCACCACTGCATTGTAATACAGGAAATTAGGATTAGGCTGTAAATTTCCTAGCCTGGCTTACTAGTTACTCTGACCTTCCCACTGTAGACAAAACTCCTGCCTTCACGGAATCCCATCACACTTTTTGCAACTTTATGATTTTGTCAGAGTTGGCTTCTTTCAGCTGTTTCTCCATACCTGCTGTGCTCCAGATGTGCTCCAGATGTGCTGTGAATATGCACCAAAGATCCATGGCCCATCGCCTATTTCCAAGTGTACAGGCACATATATCCTCTTCAGGCCCTAGTGGAAGCAGCTGCTGTGTGAAGTGGTTCATAAATTCATTGTCTCTAATGGAGTCTGAGTACAGCAATATTGCTGCTTTCAAATGTTATATGTCTGTCAACTCATAAAACGTAACATTGACCATCATCACTTTGGTTGAAAGGGAGGGAGGGCTGGATTTAAAATGCAGAGAAGGTAACTATTTTGGGGTCCTCCTCCCCATTTCATCTGAGCCTTCCCTGCAAAAGTACTTAGACTAAACATAAACAAGAAATGTGGAATAACTCCATTCAGCAGGTTTACCAATGAACATGTCCTTTTAAGTTGTTCCAACCAACATGTTTTAAGCTGTACAGATAGGGGCTTTCCTTCCACAAGGAAGTATGTATGGCAGGAATGACTGACAAATTATGTAACTGATTAATTGAAGCAAATGTTTCAATTAATCAGTGACATAATTTGTCAGTCATTCCTGCCATACATACTTCCTTGTGGAAGGAAAGCCCTATCTGAACAGCTTAAAACATGGAAGACAATTTGGTAGCATCCAACTTTAACTTTTAGCAAATTGTTAGTGTACCACAGTATTGCAACCAGTAAATTACCAAGTAAGAAAAGGAAGGAGACCTTTTGTTATCTATTATGTATCATATTTTACTAGAATACCACTATATTATTTTAAAACCTTTTAAAGCGCGTTGTTCCATGCATTATTCAGCTCTCCTTTTTATTCCTGCTTTCTTGAAATTCAACTTGAAAGGTATGCGTGTGTCTCTTTCTTTAAGTGCCACTACTGTGTTATTACAGAACAGAAAGAGGATCTATAAATGAACAAAACAATAGGGCTTCACTGGGTAAAATGTGCACTGTATTTTTGGGCACTATTTCAAGGACCGTCAGAGGAGAACTGTGCAGAATAATGATTCTAGGTCTGGACTGTCATCTGCACTGAACCGAAAGAGGTGGGAGGAGAACCCTGCATGCGTGTTTAAAGGGTGATCAGCCTCCAAAGGATTAAAAATATTATAAAATAAGCACTTGAACATAAGGGAACTACTACAAGTTACTGTGCATCTTAGAGAATTCATATGACTAATATGACATTAAAAAGGTAAAGGTTTCCCCATGACCGAATGGTCTAGTTGTGACCGACTGTAGGGGGCAGTGCTCATCTCTGTTTCTAAGCCTGTAGAACCGGCGTTTGTCCAAGGACAAGCTTCTGTGGTCATGTGGCCAGCATGACTATACGCTGTAGCACACAGAATGCCATTACCTTCCACTGAAGTATTTATCTACTTGCATTTTTAGGTGCTTTCAAACTGCTAGGTTGGCAGGAGCTGGAACAAGCAATGGGAGCTCACTCCATTGCGTGGTCTTGAACTCCCAACCTTCTGGTCAGAAAGCTCAGCAGCAGCGGTTTAACCCGCAGCACCACCATGTCCCTTAAATGACATTAGTAGGGGTGTTTATTTTTATTAAAAACACCTAGAAACACAAAATACCGCCTTTTTGGTAAGATATTTTCTAAAAATTTAAAAGGATTACTTTTCCAATTAGAAATAATACTGTGACTGCACCTGCTGACACTATATCGCCCACTTAAGTACACTTTTAAAGCATTTAAAATTAATAAAAAAATGAGAACTCGGAATGAGAACTTGGAATAAAAACACATAATACTGCTTTTTGCCTTTCAAATCATGAAATCTGCAAAAAAAAAAAAAAAAAAAACCCAAAAAACCCCATCACCAACACCATTTTCAAACACCCATAGATATTAGGAACATGTTTATGAGTCATGGCAATGTCAAGAAATTCCTTGAATTAAATGTTTACACCTGGATCCCTTTAATATTGTCCACTAATAAATTGCTTGTTGAACATAATTGCAGCGCCCTGCCAAATCAACTAACTCATACTCCAATTGCAGATTCCACCCATATATTTTTGTCTGAGAAGAACATATCTAGTAGTACAGTGTCGAGTTCAAAGATAAAAATGTTGCTGAGAAAACACAGATGGTGCATTATTCATATAACAATGTATATGAATTGCGCTCAACATAGAGACAAGAAATATTGATGTGCTACGTACAAAATCAACTTATGTGACAGACAAAAAGTCTTTTGATAAAGCAGGGCAACATCCACATATGTCATTATAGCCTCTTTGTGCCGCACAGTCCTGGCACCAATTCTTAATGGTCTGCATTGTCTTGTACTATCTCCGAGGATCACCTGTGTGACCTCCTCTTTGCAGGATAGCAATTCCTAACTCCTGCCCAAAGCTTGCAGCTTCTGAAGCTCTATTAAACAAGACAGGTTCATACTAGACACTTAAAACACCCCCTACAACAGAGGCACTTTTCAAAGAACTACAGTGGGGCAATTCTGCCTTACCTGCCACACCCGCACCACAGTGAAATACTGTATTCAATCTGTGTATCACTGCAACTCACTGTAGTCCATCACATCCTTCCATGTCGCTGAACCATGTACTGTTGTCTGACCTCTGTTACAGTGCCCAATATACTTGGCTACAAAACTGTAATCAAACACAAGACTTTTCAGATGCAAATAATAGCCAGCGATACTGTGCCAAGTTACCAGATATAAACTGGGACAGAGTGCCTACACCTTTAATCATTGTATGGAAGAGGGAATTTGGGCAGGTGCAGCTCTTCATGGAAGGGTTTCAAAAGCTGCACCTGCCAACATTCCCTCGTTTATACAATGGGTAAAGGTATAGGCACTCTGTCCCAGTTTGTATCTAGTAACCCTAGGCAAAGCTGCCTTCATAGCAGTGAGAGAAAAGATATCACACATTTGCTACAGCATCCTGCAATTCTGGACAAGCCAAACTTTGAAAAAGAATCCCTTTTCATTGACCTATATACACAAATAAGGTTACATCGGGTTCATCTCTTTTATACAGCATGCTATTTCCCCAGACTGATGGCAAGAGACTATCTGGCTCTTAGGAGCACTCATGCATTAGAATGTGTATTGTATTGCCAAGTGACATTTATTCGGCAGCAGCCACATGTTTTCTTCTGAAGCTTTTGCTTTCTACATAGATGTAGAGATGATTTTCCGTTTACATAGAGCAGCCTCTTTAACAAGCGCAATCCTTGATCGCTGCCAGTTGCAGTGCGCCTGGGGCGGGGTGACGTCACTGCGCCTTCCAGTGCTGCTGGCCACCCCTGTACGTTGCCCAGCCAAATCTCCTTGCACCTGGAAATGTTCCATTTAGGAGTGATCTGAACGCAAGGGCGGTTAGGAGGGCCGAAAAGCGTGTGTGTTTTTCCACGCTTCTGCGCCTCGCTATAGCCGGCGCCCGCCACATTGCCTTCCCCTGTGGCACCCTTCCTATGCCACTGCTGCCAGTGGTGTTGTGGTAAACCTTAAAGTGCACATGCTTATCATGACAGCCCCACAGCCACACCCTCTTAAGAAATTAACAAAGGAAATCTACTTTAAACGTCTTAATTTGAAAGTTCTTGACTTCTGCCACTTATTTCTACTTTGAGCCTTCTATAATTCATTCAAAGCACGGTTCTAAGCATGTCCACTCAGAAGTAAATCTCTGTAATTGGGCTTACTCCAGGAAAGTGTGTATAGGATTGCAGCCATATCTTGGAGGAATACATCCACAAAGTATACTAGGCATTGATACGGGAAACTCCTCCCCCCCCGGGCTGATTCTCTCAGAAACCGCCACACTTCTTTTTTCCTGGCTGCGAGCACACAGCCCAGCCAAGTCCTCACTGCAACAATTTTCATGCCCGGCTGCAAGCAAACAGCCCAGCTGAGTCTCCAAATAAAACTAAAAACTGAACCTTGGTGAGAATCGAACTCGCAGCTGAGACATCACGGACTCCCGCTGACCACCTTCAACCCTTTTTCGAAAGCAGGCACCTGGGATTCGAACCCATGCCACCGCCGTGGCAGCCCGCAGCCGGCCAGCTCGAGCACTAAACATCAGGAGCCGGCCGGCAATTAAAGGATTAACCACCCTTGACCTGCGGCCTAACCCCAGCACACGCCTTGTCCAAGCTGTCAGTCGCAAGTCAACGAGCCGGCCCAGAGTTCAGGTCAGGACAATGGAGACACCACCTGAGGAACTCTGGCCATGTGGGTCGGCAGGGCTGTCAAACTCAAGCCATTCCTCGAAAGCACCGCTCCCATAACCCGGCCGTTCCTCGAAAGCACCGCTTGCCAGCTGTCAAATTCCGAGGTGGCCAGGTCTTCCCCTGGAATCCCTGACTACGAGGCTCGGATGAACTGTCAAACTCCTGAGCTGTCAAAATCTCTCCTTAAAGGGGAGGCCGACTTTATGAATGAAGTTTTATGCATGGGAAATGTATTTTATGAATGGGGAATGTATTTTATGAACGGGAACTGTTATGTCAGGTTTTGTGCTTGTGCACACTGTGTAGGGGATGACACAAAATGGCCACCAGTGGACAAGATGGATGCCAGCTCGCTCGGGAGTGTACCACTTCCATCGAGCCATATCACTGGGTCACATTGTTGGCGTCAACATCTTCGACCTCCGCCAAAGACATCTGCATGATAACCTTGCGTGAACTCTTGAACTTGTACAGAATGAAATGCTTTCCTTTTCTTATGAAATGTGTGATTATCTTTGCCCTTCTCTGACCCCATGCCTTTGCCCCATGTCACCCCAAACTCAATCAAGTCTTCTAGAGCCCAATCAAGTCTCTTTGTCCCCTGTGTTCGGGCAATTCTCCACTTTACTTCCCCAATCACAAGATTAGCTCTCAAGATTTGTGCTCACAAGATTAGCCCTCTCCTCAGGGCGCCACTTGCCCTTTGGGGAAAAGGGCATGACCTGTAGAGTTCCCCAAGTCCCTTTAGGACCAGTCAAAGGTTCCGAAGTCCCAAATGACCAGAGCAGAAGTAGACAAATGTATTTGATTGGTTCTTTAATTTTCTCCTTGATTGAATATATAAATGTATAAATATGCCTGTTTTCATGAAATTGGCACACAATTAGGGTGCCTTTTTGCACAAACGGTTTGCGACCTGTTGCGTCTTTATTGCAATAAATATTCTTTTCGGGAAACACCATCGAAGTCCAGCTGGCATTCTTTTAGTCGACGTTAAACTTGGTAAGCTATAGCAGGGGTCCCGTGGGGGATCGGTGGGCTTGAGAGTTTTGCGGACCTCAGCAGGAACGGGGAACGCACGTCAGGAAAAACGGACATCTCAATCTTTTGGAGCCCAGTCTCACCGTTTAAAGAGACAGGGACTTAGAGAAATCACCTCCTTTGGCTTGATTTCCTCCCATATCAGCATGATTATACACCACACATGGTTGGCTGAATTTGTTTTGGTGGGTCACAGCTTTTGCAGGATCCTGCTAGAATAAAGCGTTGCCAGTTTTTAGATGCACAGATCTTGTGGTTAACATCGTAACTGACATTTCATTTTGGTCTGACCTACTTCTGCAGCACAGATGCAATGACATCTCTTCTCGCCATTTCCACACACTTCTCCTAACTGCTTCACTTGCTGATGCTCCAATGTAACGTTGTCCTATTCTTGGATGATTGACATGAGACCTGGGTGCCAGAGTCTGTTGCACATCAAATATTGCACCCTTCCTGTTGGCTCCACTGCAAAAGCAGAGAATGAAAAAAACCAAACAGGTATCCATCACAAACCTCGAACGAACAAAATGAGAGACTGCTTCAGAGAAGCAGCAGAGAGAATTATTAGAGGGTTTTATGCTCTGGGCTATAGGTCAGTGGCATCTTGCCATGGTGTCACTTTCTCTCACAGGGATAACTGAATAGAGGGGGGGCTGAGATGACATGCGTTTTGCTGCAGAAAAAGGCTAAAAAACAAGGTCTAGTGCAATTTCAGTTAGGATCCAGTTCTTCGAATCATGGCATTAGCTTCATACTTAACTCACACAGGACGCAATCCTAAACTGGAGTTAGGCTGGCACAGGTAGGCCAGCAAAGCTTGACTGCCACAAGGGACATAGTAAAGTATGTTTGGACCACTCTCGGAGTCAGAAAGGCCAGCACACAGACGTGCACTATTCTCCCTGACTCCAACAGTGGGCCAAACATACTTTACGATGTCCCTGGTGCTGGTCAAACTTTTCTGGCCTAACTGTGCTGGCCTAACTCCAGGTTAGGATTGCATTCATATGATACAACTTCACTGAAAAATGACTTCAAAAGATGCTAGTCAGAAATCTTTAACAACTGTCTTCACATGAATACTGTAACTGATTTTTTTAAAATTATAAATATTACACCGTGTAACAAAATATGAACAATTTCATGTTGTATTTCAATGTTTCTGTATTAATTTTGGTGCAAGGACTTCAGAAATACCACAATTTTTAATGGCTTAACCACAATTTACACTATGCAGTTATATTAGATGAGGTGTATTTCACTGCATTAGGATAGAGTCAAACATTCAAGATTTTAAAAGTGTTGATGATTAAAAAACAACAACCCTAAGATTACTGTTGGAATCAGCACCTCTGAATTGTATAAAAAACGAAAACTGAACATAAATCCTTTTTGGGTTACACAGTATTATCTGCCACTTAACCCTTGCTTTCAGACTTATGTAGTATGATTGCATGGACCTTACCAGATACAGAAGTTCATGTGTTTTCTACAAAAACTCACCTATTCTTCTTTTATGCAGCCTTAAAATAATCATAGATTTGGAGACTTGCGGGGAACTGCAGTGCTTCTTCCTCCATGGGATTTTTCCTTTGGCTCCCACATACAACAGTGCTAAATGTGCTAGTTCCATGCTGTGAAAAACAGAGGTGTAAATGGTAACACAGTCAAACATTTGTAATTGTTACTATATAAACGGAAGGACATTGCCTGAAAAAGCTTGCAAACCCAGTGCCAACCTTTCCAAAAACCAGTACAAATGGGGATAAGGAGAGATAAGTGAAAATCACACACACGCATCCTGTATGAACAGAACTGCTTACCATTTACAAGCCTAAGTTTCATGCTTTCATCATGAAGCGCACAATTCTAACTATTGTCATAATTTGGTCATTGAACTAAGAAAGATTGGGTCCCATATTTAATGTTATTGTTGGATGTTGTGAAACATTTGTGATCAGAAAACAATCCATCCACCACATAAGCCCATTGGGCACCATGACGCCAGATACTACTGTATTTATATCAGAGGCGGATCTACAGGGAGGGCAAAGCTCTAAGTGTTGCAAGAAGCCTTACCCTGTCATGTAAATCCCTCCTCTCCCTTGCTGCTGTAGCCAGTAAGCAATGCCAAGATGTTGCTTTTCCCTGCGAGGACTGGCTAAACCGGTGCAGGAGAGGAGTGATTTCCACTGCAAGGTAAGGCTTCTTGCAAAACTTAGAGCTTTGCCTTCCCTTAGATCTGCCTCTGATTTATATAAAGGATGCACATTTTCTTGCCTCTTTTTCATTAGAGATAAGAAGATGATGTACAAGATTGAAACATTTAACAAGACATCCAGGCCAAAGGCCCATGTTATCTGGTAGTTCAACTACCATGACTAAAGGTGTGTTTTTCTATAACCCTTCATGCTATGGGAGCTGTTGTAGCACTGCCGCTTCCCATATTGCAAATGTGCTGTTGCAAGACCCCATGGGAGGAGCCTGTGCTGTGCCTCTTCCCAAGCCAGTGTTAGTCCCCCCGGGGGGGGGGGGGAGGACGGAGTTGACATAGGAAGTAAGTGCACTGTGAATTCTTGTTTCTGTCGCAGCCTGAGAGTCGCTCTGTTGTGGCACCCCCAATTTAACACAAGAAAGGGCCCTCATTTATTGTCTATTGGGTGAGACAGAAGTCACTTCAACATTTCCCACTGCATTTTTTGGGGGGCATAGTTTCTTGGGCATAGAAGCCCAAAGACTGCTTTCTGACGACATCAGAGCTTTTGCACTAGTGCCTATAATTTCAACAATATCATGGCAAAGCTACTGTTGAGTTCCTTAAAGGCATGCAGCAATGGAGTTAGAACTTATGAGAACGATAATAATACTTTAGCTGTTCAATGCACTGACAAGTTGGTGAGATTTTTTTTTTAAAAAAAATCGCAATTTTGTTCTTTTCCTGTTTCCTAGTTGCACTGTTGGAATCAGGAAGTTCTCTCAGAGTTTTGATCTACAATAATTCAGAGGATATCCTTGTCTCTCCCCACCTTCCTATAAATAAATTGGAGAATTTTTACTATGTACTTACAAAAGCTGTACGTCAACTCTAGAGGCTGACGGTTGTTCTGTTCAATTATTGTCTAAGCAGTGTGTGCTTAGGAGGGTCCCCACCCTGTTTTTTCCTACAACACAGATTCATAGGATTGGCAGGAACCCAAAAGGTTATCACCTTCACACCCCTGCTCTGAGGTAGGATCTTCACATACAACTAAGCTTTTATAGGTTCACTATTATAACATTGCGGAGGATGATGGAAAGGGACAGTAGGAGGGAACCTGGTGTGACATCCTAAAGGAAGCCTGAAGATCTGATAACTACGGGATACTCAAGCAACTGAGCCAAGCACTGGTGTAGTGGTAAATTTGTAGGAATTCATGGCAACACCCAGCGTTGTCATGCAGCCGGAACGCTGGGCGGGAGGAACAGGTGAGCAGCAGCCCGCCCGTTGCGTTGCGGGGGCGGGGAAGATGGCGAAATGGACCGGAATGCAACAGGCGGGCTGCCGCTCACCCGTTCCTCCCGCCCAGAGTTCCGGCTGCATGATAATGCTGGCAACACCCCTTATAGCCATAACTATAGCCAAGCCCCACTGACTATACCACAAGAAAAAAAATCAAATTTTAGTTTCTTCAATAGTATTTCTTCACCTCACTAGTTTCTTTTTTCTTCATTTTCTTCTTCTGCCACACATATTTCTACTTTGAAATTAATCATATTTTATTTAGGGGCAATCCTAACCTGGAGTTAGACCAACAAATTTGACTGCCACAAGGGACACAGTAAAGTGTGTTTAGATATAAGAACATCTATATATAAAAAAGAGAACGTATCTATCTATCTATCTATCTATCTATCTATGTTCCACATAGGCTCCGTAATGCCTGGAGTGATGCGCACCAAACTCGGCACACACATGCCTTACGGCCTGGCGACAAACGCTGTGGGGGTCAGGCCCCCCAGTGCCCCGGGGGGGACATGGGGGCCCCTGCGTGAAAACAGTTGAAAACAGCCGAAATTGGCGTCAAATCTGTAGTTTCTGGGGTTGCCAGGTCGAGCGGCGACGCTCCCGACGCCGTTGGAGTCTGGGTTCAGCCCCCCCTTGGCATGCGGGGTGAGAAGGGGTGCGAAACAAAACGTCCACCATGCCCTTCTGGCAGGCCTGGAGCAATTGGCACCAAACTTGGCACGTGCATGCCTTGTGGCCTGGCAACAAACACTGCGGGCGTCAGGCCCCCCTAGCACCCCCAGAGGTGGGGGTGCGCAGGGCCCCCCGCGTGAAAACGGTCAAAACCGGCCGAAATCGGCGTCGGATCTGTAGTTTCCGGGGTCGCCGAGACGAGCGGTGACGCTCCCGATGCCGTTGGCATCTGGGTTCGCCCCCCCCCCAGCATGGGTTGCGAGAAGGGGTACAAAATAAAACGTCCACACTGACCCGCTGGAACACGTGGAGCGATGTGCACCAAACTCGGCACATGTATGCCTCATGGCCTGGCGACAAACCCTGCAGGGGTATGATTCCCCTAGCACTTGTGGGGGTGCAAATGGGGTGCCATGTAAAAATGATTGAAAACAGCTGATATCGGCGTCGAATCCGTAATTTCTGGGGTCACCAAGACGGGCGGCGACGCCCCCGATGCCGTTTGAGTCCCGGTTCGGCCCCCCTCAGTGTGGGGGGGTTGAGAAGGGGTGCAAAACAAAACATCTGCCATGCCCTGCTGGAATGCCTGGAGCGATTGGCACCAGACTCGGTACACGCATGCCTTGCGGCCTGGCGACAAACACTGCGGGGGTCAGGCCGCACTAGTGCCCCCGGGGGTGGGGGTGTTTAGGGCCCCCCATGGGAAAATGGCATTGAATCCATAGTTTCCGGGGTCGCAGAGATGAGCGTTGCTGCTCCCAGCGCTGTTGGAGTCTGGGTTCGGCCCCCCCTCGACGTGGTGGGCAAGAAGGGATGCGAAACAAGACGTCTGCCATGCCATGCTGGAACGCCTGGAGCTATTGGCACCAAACTCGGCGTGCGCATGCCTTGTGGCCTGGCGATGAACACTGCCCCCCCTAGCACCCCCGGGGGTCGGGGTACACAGGGAGCCCCATATGAAAATGGTCGAAAACAGCCAAAATTGGCGTAGTTTCCGGGGTCGCCGAGACAAATGGTGACGCTCCCGATGCCATTTAAGTCTGCGTTCGGCCCCCATCAGCCTGGGGGGGTGAGAAGGGGTGCAAAATAAATTGTCCGAAATGACCAACATTAGTGTCAAATCCACAGTTTTCGGGGTCACTAAGCTGATTGGTGACAGTTTATGTTCTTTTTTATTCTTCTCACTGGGGCAAGACTTCCATTTATGGAAAGAAGCTTCCTTGCTCTTTACAGCTTCTCTAACTTTGTTCGTCAGCCATATAATACAGGCACCCTCCTGGACCTTGTTGAGTCCTTCTATCTTTGCGGTATACACTTCCGCTGGGCCTCTACTACTGTTATTTTAAACAGCCTCCATGCAGCCTGGAGAGACTGGACTCTTTTTACCTTCCCTTTCAATTTCTTTCTAACTAGCCTCTTCATCTGATGGAAATCTGCCCTTCAAAAGTCAAGTGTTCTTGTGTCAGATTTGCTCTGCCCTCTTTCCTGGACATGCATGGCAAAACCAATCGCAGCATGGTCACTGTTCCCCAATGGCTCAGTAACACTTACATCCCTAACTAGGTCCCGAGTACCACACAATATTAAATTCAGAGTCACCTGTCCTCTAGTGGGCTCCATGACAAGCTGCTCTAATGCACAGTCATTCAGCATGTCAAGGAATCCAGTCTCTCTTTCTTGCCCAGAGCACCAGTTGACCCAGTTGATATGAGGATAATTGAAGTCCCCCATGATTATGATCCTGTCTCTCTTGGTCACCGCCCTGATTTGTGTCCTCATTTCAAGGTCACCTTCAATTTTTTGATCAGGAGGACGATAGCACACCCCCACTATTACATTGCTCTTATGGCCTGGTAGGTTAACCCATAGTGACTCTATGGTGGAGTCTGGCCCACCTTCAGTTTCTACTCTGATGGATTCTATCCCTTCTTTGATATAGATGGCCACCCCACTGCCAACATGCCCTTCCCTGTCCCTCCTATAGAGTTTATAGCCTGGGATGGCAGTATCCCACTGGGTCTCTGCATTCCACCAGGTTTCCGTTATGCCTACTATAGCAATGTTTTGCTATATGGTGCTGGGGGACTTTAATGTCCATGCCGAGGCCCCGGGAACACCTGCGGCTCAGGATTTCATGGCCTCCATGGCAACCATGGGTGTGTCTCAAAGAATATCTGCCCCGACGCATGAGGCGGGACACACGCTGGACCTGGTGTTTACTGCGGGGCAGGTTGATGGTGATCTGGAGGTGGAGGAGATTAAGATCACTCCTTTGTCATGGACAGATCACTGTCTGGTGGGATTTAGGCTTGTTGCGGCTTCTCACCTCTGCAATGGCGGGGGATCACATTTTATGATCCGCCCTCGGAGGCTGATGGATCCAGACGGATTCCTGAGGGCTCTGGGGGATTCCTGAGGGCTCTGTTGCCAGAGTTGGAGATCCACCCAGTGCCCTGGTCGATCTCTGGAATACGGAGATGGCCAGGGCCCTGGATGAGATCGCTCCTGAGCGTCCTCTGCCCAGTCGCAGAATCAGAGCGGCTCCTTGGTTTTCTGAGGAGCTGCGAACGATGAAGCGGCAGAGCAGACGACTAGAGCGTCAGTGGCGAAAGACTCGTGCCGAATCTGACCGGACACAGGCTAGGGCCCAATTAAAAGCTTATTCCAGAGCAGTGGTGGCGGCCAAGAGGGCACACCTCTCTGCCAACATTGCATCTGCAGAGAACCGTCTGGCTGAGCTATTCCGTGTGGTCCGTAACCTTCTACATCTGGCCCCCCTTACTGGTGGGGAGGAGCACACGGAGGCTCGCTGTGACGAGTTTGCAAAACATTTTGCAGATAAGGTCGATCAGATCCGGCATGACTTGGACGCTGCTGTGGGCATATCTAGTGATGTCCCTGGGGAACCTGTCTATCCTATGATTTGGGATTCTTTTCAGCTTGTAGAGCCTGAGGATGTGGACAGGATTCTCTGGAGTGTGAGACCTGCTGCTTGCCCGCTCGACCCTTGCCCAGCATGGCTAATTAGAGCTGCCCGGGGAGGGCTGGCCGAGTGGACGGGGAGGGTGGTGAATTCATCTCTGAAGGAGGGGGTGCTCCCGCCTGCTTTGAAGCAGGCGATGGTTTGCCCCCTCCTGAAGAAGCCCTCCCTGGATCCCACAAATTTAAACAACTTTCGGCCAGTCTCCAATATCCCATTTCTGGGCAAGGTGATTGAGCGGGTGGTGGCGTCCCAGCTTCAGAGGGTTCTGGAGGAAACGGATTATCTGGACCCATTCCAATCTGGCTTCAGGCCGGGGTTCGGGACGGAGACTGCCTTGGTCGCCTTGGTGGATGATCTGCGCCGGGGGATGGACAGGGGAAGTGCGACCCTGTTAGTCCTGCTGGACCTCTCGGCGGCTTTCGACACCATCGACCATGGTGTCCTTCTGGGTTGGCTGGCCGGGTTGGGGCTTGGAGGCACTGTTTTGAAGTGGTTCCGCTCCTTCCTGGCTGACAGATCCCAGAAGGTGGTGCTGGGGGACGCTTGTTCGACACCCCGGCCTCTTAGGTTTGGGGTGCCACAAGGTTCCATCTTATCCCCCATGCTGTTTAACATCTACATGAAACCACTGGGAGAGGTCATCCGGGGGTTTGGAGTGGGGTGCCATCAATATGCTGATGACACCCAACTTTATCTCTCCTTTCCCCCTGATTCTGAGGAGGCGGTTGAGGTCCTGGATCGCTGTCTGGAGGCGGTTGGGGGCTGGATGCGGGCGAACAAGCTGAAATTAAATCCGGATAAGACAGAGGTGCTTCTGGTTCGGAAATCCACAGCTCGGGTATTGGATTATCGTCCTGCTCTGAATGGGGTTGCACTTCCTCTGAAGGAGCAGGTTTGCAGCTTGGGGGTTCTCCTGGATCCACAGCTACACCTGGAGTTCCAGGTGGCGGCTGTGGCCAGGGGAGCCTTTGCTCAGCTTCGGCTGATTCGCCAGCTGCGGCCGTACCTGAGCTGTGCGGACCTGGCCACAGTGACCCATGCCCTAGTGACATCTAGATTAGATTATTGCAATGCGCTCTACGTGGGGCTGCCTTTGAAGACGGTCCGGAAATTACAACTAGTACAGAATGCGGCAGCTCGGGTGGTTGCTGGGGCACGTCGGTTTGACTCTGTCGAGCCGTTGCTCCAGCGACTACACTGGCTGCCGGTTCTGTTCCGGGCCCAATTCAAGGTGCTGGTTTTGACTTTTAAAGCCCTTTACGGCTCGGGTCCGGGGTATTTGAGGGACCGCCTTCTTCCATATAATCCAACCCGTACTCTTAGATCATCTGGAGGGGCCCTTTTGACTGTGCCGCCACCAGGAGAAGTGAGAGGGGTGGCGGCCAGGAAGAGGGCCTTCTTGGTGGTGGCCCCCCAACTTTGGAATACCCTCCCCTTAGAATTGAGAACTGCTCCCTCTCTGTTAACATTTCGGCGGGGGCTGAAGACCTTTTTATTTAAAAAAGCTTTTAATTGTTGACAGGTTGACTGGCTGGGGTGTTATACTTTTATGATCCACTGGGTTTGGTTTTTTAAATTTTATTGTTGTGTTTTTAATTTTGTTTGAATATGTTGTTTTAATGTTCTTTTATAGTGTTTTTTAATGTTAAATTTTATAGTTTTATGTAATGCTGCCTTGAGTGCCTTTGGGCATAAAGGCGGGGTAAAAATCTTTTAAATAAAATAAATAAATAAATAAATAAATAAATAAATAAATAAATAAATAAATAAATGTTTTCCCTAGCCACCAAACATCTTTGCTGGGAGACTTCAGGCATTTGCATAATAACACCTATACATGGGGTCCCCTAAGGAGGGACTCTTATTTGATCCCTTTTCCCCACCTCTCTTTCTACTGGACAAACTGTCACACTCATGTTTGAAGTTCTATTTCCTACTCCTCCTTTACTCTGTGATACTCCTCCATCCTCCTCTTCCCATAGGGATGAGGAGTTCTGAACCGGATGCCACTCGGCTCCTGTTGGCTTTCCCCCAGGGATCAGTTTAAAAGCTGCTCTGCCACCTTTGTAATGTTAACCACCAGCAGCCTGGTTCCATTCTGGTTCAAGTGAAGCCTCTTGTACAGGCCTGGCTTGTCCCAGAACATCCCTCAGTGCCTAACGAATCTAAGCCCTTCCTTCCGACACCACCGTCTCATCCACGCATTGAGACCCCTGAGCTCTGCCTGCCTAGCTGGCCCTGCATGTGGAACGGGTAGCACTTCTGAGAACACTACTTTGGGGGTCCTGGCTTTTAGCAGACTACTCTCGAAGTCAGAGAGGCCAGCACACAGACATGCTCCATTCTCCCTGACTCAGATTGTGGTCCAAACGCGCTTTATGGTGTCCCTGGTGCCAGCCAAACTTTGCTGACCTAACTGTGATGGCCTAACTCCAAGTTAGGATTACACCCCTAAAGATGTCGCTTCTTCCATGCCAAACACAGGTCTGGAACTGTGGCAGAGGATAGAATTTAGTGGAGGTGGGGTGGTGGTGTCTCTTCTTAGTCCCTGCTTCTTGGGAGCAAACTGATCCATTCAGAGCATGTTTTGCAGCAGAGTTTAGCCTATAAGTTTGATCCACAACCCAGAACAGAAACAGCACAATGCTATGCATGACTGTTCAGAAGTTCCATTTTATTCAATGTGGCTGCTTAAGTAGATATAAGATTGCAGCCAAACTAACAACCTTGGGTTATTAGCAATGAGTTATAGCTCAGTCCAGAGTTGCCTGACCACCTGGGAGTGCAGCTGCAGGCAGGCAGCTTTCCCTGCGCTAAGGGCACAAGGCGAATGAGCAATCTACTCACTTCTGCACTGGCTATTCTGCCACTCAGCCTTACACAGATGTCAGGAACCAGCGGCAAGAGCTGTCACCAGTCCTGCCCCCTGCCCCACCCCTCCCTGGAATGACCCCCGCCCAGAAAGCCTGCATTGCCAGTGAGCAGCAGACTCAACACTCACCGGTGAGCGGTACTCCCTCTGGGGCGTGCACGGCTGGCATCGCCATGGCACCATCCCAGCACTGGCAGTACTACCGGGGTTAGAGGTGCTTTATGGCACCTTGTGTGTGACACCAGTGCAAGAGGTACGCTCATACCGCTCACGTTGGAGGGCGCTGGTTTGGGCCCTTACTCTGAATCACTGAACTAGTAAAATTTCTTGGAATCTATTTAGAGTTTGTCTCAGTGTTTGGCCATCTTTTGGAATATAGTGTCCCAATCTAAGATTCATGCTTCATGAAGAGACAAGGACTATAGTCAACCTGGAGATGCACTATTCATAAGAATGAAGTTTCTCTAAGAAATCTGACTGCTTTGGTGGAAGAACAATGTCGTTTTAATTATAGTTCCAAACAAGATATTTACCAATTCTGGCATAGTGCTGCCACTTTGCGTTCTCTCTCTCTCTCTTTCTCTCTCTCTCTCTCTCTCTCTCTTTCTCTCTCTCTCTCTCTCTCTCTCTCTCACACACACACACACACACACA
>JAJKFI010000002.1:2764770-2787183 GCA_029204185.1 Lerista edwardsae | reverse complement strand
AGAGAGAGAGAGAGAGAGAGAGAGAGAGAGAGAGAGAGAGAGAGAGACTTAACCATGGTGTGCAAATGCAGGGATAGGGAATCAGGATTGGGACTGCAATATGCAAGAGTGATACATAACCATTTGCCCTCCCATCATGATCCAGACAAAAATGACACCTTCCCTTCCTAAGTGAATACAAGCTTCAAAGGAGCAATTTTTAATGGTATCACCATGCAAAGAGAAAAGATTAAACACCCCCCCCCTTTCCCCCATGTGCCCATCACAATCACATGTAAAGTTACATGCTTATTGGGCATTTGCTGGGATCTAATTTGGCTTGAAGCACTACAAAAACCTGCAAAACCAATCAGAGGCCATGTTGGAACACAATAAAATGAATGATAGCTGTCCAAGCACATAAGCAATAACAGCTGTACAGTGCCACCTCCAAGTCCCGGAAAATCTATCTTCTGTATGCAACCTATGTTCTGTTTTCCTTAGAGCCCCACATATTGATATGCTTCCATAGTAATTACAATCATCTATTTTGCTGCCATGAGGTTGGAAGAGGAAGTGGGGGTGGGTGGGGGAAAGAAAGAAACCATCAGAACAATCCTTACAGTTTATTTTGAAAAGTCTCTGGCAGTTGTTGGGATAATATAAATAAACTTAAGTTCAGAAGCAAGAATAGAACAGAACATGATGTTAGACATTCAGATAGTCAATGAGCAAATTTGTATTTTGTTCATTTTTAGGACATACTGAAAAAATTCACATTTCCATGATGGGGATAATAGTATATGCATTTCATACAGTGAAGTCCTTCTTAGGCTGAAGATGGACAATAGTTTTAAAGAAAGTTTAAAAAATATGATAGAGTCCCTGTTCATGGATGCGTACACACTAATTTCTTTTCCTCTCCTATAATCAATCAAATTAGACTTCCAAGCTCTGTAAAAGCTCTGGGTTTACTGTAGTACAACACTGTACTGTAAGCTCTGGGTTTACAGTAGTACAACAACCTAAAAAAAAAAAGCACTATGTGTTCAGCCTAGTTACAATTTCATGGGTAAAAGAGTATATGGGTAAAGCATAGGTAGTTACAAAAAGGCTTAAAAATCTACTCCAGTGACTCCTAAACTGTGGGTTGTGGCCTGATTATTGGTGGGTTGTGAAACTGGTAAGCCAATAGCTAACAGCAAAAATGTATTGAGCCATATGGAAAATGAAACAGAACACATGTACATGTTTACTAGTGAGTAGGCAACCGTGTAGGGCACAACTAATTTTCCAGCACTGTCATCATTGGGCAAATGGGGCATATACTGCATTCTGCAGTGGAGTAGTAGTCATGGAGGCCTCCTCAAGGTAAGGGAATGTTTGTTCCCTTACTTGGAGCTGCATTGCCTTTACCCTGGTGCTGGAGAGTTAGTTAGGATTGCACCCTCAGAGTGCAATCCTGAGCACAATTTGGGCCAGTACAAAGCCCTTGTGCCAGACCAGATGTATCGCAAATGTGCTGACACAAATGCCCAAGAGCCAAGGAGCCTGGCTCAAGGATCATCTTCCTAGACCTGCGCCAGTGAGTTTAAGCCAGCTGAGGGCAGCCAGTGTGGGGGTTGGGGCAGGGGGAGGGTGGGACGAAGGCAGATCAAGGCAAGGGGAAGGTGGGGCAGGGTGGGAAGAGGGGTGGACTAGCCCAGGCAAAGGGGTGGGTCTGGCCTGGGCAACCTAAACAGGATCCAAACCAGTGGTGTCATTCAAATGATTTAGGAACAGGAACTCACTTTTGATTGGCACTTGTCGGGAACCCGGAACCAGCCACAGAGCCCGTTAGGATCCGGAACGCCCGTTCTGGTCCGTTCCCCCTGAATGACATCACTGATCCAAACCCCTGTCCCTGGCCCAGTCAGTCTTACTCGGGCCGCTCAGATTTGTGTCATTGATTTTGCTGGCGCAAGTCTGAGTAGCCCTATTGGTGAGTCTGCCACATGACACAGGTTAAGGGAAAATAATTCCCTTTACTCCAAGATGCGCTGCAGGCAGCCCCAACCCTGTGCTGGATATGGGGCAGGCTGCCTGTTCCAGCACAGGTTAGGATTGGGCCTCAGTCCATTGCAAAGGGCCGGAAGAGGGGAATGCAAAGCCACCAGAAGACCTCCTCCTCCAAGCTGAGGAAAGTATATTGAGCCCTATGAGTCATGCATGTGTAGGTGAACATGCCTTGGCTCATCAAAGGTCAGGCAAAGGGGAATGCAAGGCTACCAGAATGGTCCCACTTCAATGGATGTGGAGCTAAACGAACACTCTATAAGGTGTTCTCTCTCCCACCACAGTTTCTCAAACTATGGATCGGAACCCACTTGGTGGGCCATGACCTAATGTCAAATGAGTCACAGAAAGCTGTGAGCTGTCATCTTGGAAGTTGGAGACCTTACTCTTGCTATGTTCCTTTTGTGAGTGTTAACGGTTTGAATTTTCAAGTGAGGTTTTTTAAAATTTGATTTTTAGTTCAGTGTTTTTACGTAATATTTTGTCCTAATCTTGCTTTCTGTGAGGGATGTTTTATGGTTGTGCAACTGCTGCAGTCCAAGAATGCCTTATGCATTACATCATTTCCTGGACGCATTATGTCCATTTTGCATCACATCATTTCCTGCTTGATGATATCAGTACCAGCTATTACATCTCTTCCAGGTTAATGACATAACTTTTGGTGGATACTGGCATTCAAAAGGTGGATACTGGCCATTCAAAAGGGGGATCCCAATGCTAAAACGTTTGAGAACCACAGTCCTAGAGAATTCCTGCATCTCAGAGAAAAGAAAAAAAATGGTTGATTCTTTCCATCAAAACATTCAAGATGGATTGGCAACTGTCAGGGAGGAAAAAATCCTCTGATTTCAAGGAACAAATGCCAAGACTTCATGGTTATAGGATGCGCTAAATGAATGCATCCCAGATACGTACACAGTTGAAAAATAGAATACAAGAACAAAAACAGTAATGGTCAGTATTAAACTGAATAAAGTTTTTAAAAATCACCTGCACATTTTTAAAAGATAAGGACACATTAAAACAAAATAAAAAGTAGGCCACTGGAAATGATGTCATAAAGGAAGCCATTCTATGTCCATCTGCAGAAAGGCATGGAATCATACTGGTAAGTAAGACAAGTTGAACTACATAAAACCAAGTTTTAGTTACACATGGGGAGTTCTTCACCCCAGTACAAAAGATGAAAAGCCATATGGAACCTGTGGGCAGCACATCCACTTGTTTGGTTGTTGGGAGAGGGTGTGCAGTACTATCGCTACCTAAATTATTTATCTCGTATAGCTTTTAGCAATATTGCTTCAGTAAGCTCAATCCATTTAAAAGGAGTTTCCACATGTCCAGCTCTTATACAACGGGCTTCTAAAGGTGCTTCTATTTACACCTGTTTCTATTTACACGTTCATAAAAAAATCATCCCCTTTGGGCAAGGATGTTGTGATTCTTATATAACACCTTTTGCACACCATTTGTTTCCATTATGGAAGCGAGTCATTAATACAAATTCAGCTGCATTATAAGGCTACAAAGAGGCATACAAAATGGATGAGGACAGAGGGTGCATCATTAATCCAAGTGAAATAAATAAATGCCTCTATCACGGTAGACTTGGGCATTAAAAAAATCAGTGTAAACCTTATTTAAATACATATTCACAGGAGATCAGTTCTGGGGATACAGAAACCATAGATATGTGGGAATGCACACATGTACACCCTAACACACCCATTATCAGGTATTTAAATCTTACCGGGGTGAAAATTGTTTTGCTTATACATAGCCCTATAAAAGTCTACAAGTTTATAGTACCATGCAGGCTGCTTCCTGGTAGCTGGAATGATTGGAAAAACTCGACATAGCTCAACAGAGGGTCACAGGAATGAACCTGGATCTGCGGATTAACACATTTTTTTAAAAAAATTCTATTTTTCTAGAGAATTCTGATGAATTTCGGTTATGTAGCACTCGGAAGCTGCTGTTTTCAGCCTACCTAGTGTTTGCTGTCCTTGTTACATTTTTGTAAAGCAAACAGAAATTTTGTAAAGCAAACAGAAACAGGGCTAAATCCATCCTTTTGAGATGCAAATGTTCCATACACGCTTTTAGTTGTCAACTCAGACGGCAATCCTAACCTGGAGTTAGGCCAGCACAGTTAGGCTAGCAAAGTTTGGCCAGCACAAGGGACACTGTAAAGTATGTTTGGACCACTCTCGGAATCAGAGAGGCCAGCACATAGATGTACACCATCCTCCCTGATTTCTGAGAGTGGTCCTGATGCGCTTTATGGTGTCCCTTGTGTCTGTCAAAGTTTGCTGGCCTAACTGTGCCAGCCTAACTCCAGGTTAGGACTGCACTCTCAGAGAGATGAGACAAGTCTGGAGGGATGAATGGTTTATTCATCCCTCCATACTAAGAGGCTTTATTTAAAAAATTTCAGTGTGAGATGGTCCAACTTGGCCCAACACACTCTATCTCCTCCTGAACATGGCCCTTCCTTAAAATGATAAACAGATGTCAAATATGATCAGGGCCGTGAGCAGAAATAACTACCCAGAAGCCACCCACCAGAACTGAGGCTGAAAAATGTACTGCCATGATCAGAAAAACTGCAGTTAGGAAACTGGATGACCCGCATAATCTATATGTTTAAGTGTGTCATGAACAACAATTCCATGGATATTTTGATGCGAGAACCAGCCTGCTAGAGAAGTTGAAATGGAGAAAGTTAGAGCCCAGTATCTAATGTTATGTGTTAAGCAGCTTACAAAGCATATATTAGTTTGAGATGGCAATCACATCTTAATTCAAACAATTGTTGGTACTTACATTTTTATTTAATGTAAAAAATAATTTAAGCACAAATATGGATAATGGTTGCTTTCATTCACATCATAAAATTCAATCTTCTTGCAGTTAATAGTCCATGAATCCAACTGCTACAACCTTCCTTGTCTGAATGCTTAACACAAGAATAAACTATAAAACCTAATTTCCCTTTTAAGCGATTGCACGTTCAAGCTCTGAGTGATGCCATAAAACACTCATCAAATTGCTAAACAAGTGGGATTGCTAAACAATTTACAATCTCATATGTTGAGACATTTTACCCACAGAAACTCAAGCATAAGAAGTATAAAGAGGGGAGGATAAAGAAATGCAGAAACAGCTATTGTGCTTAAAAGGTGACCAACTATTTTAGCTGTGTGGAGGTAGAACTGGAAAAGGTAAGAAATAGCTTTTATTTGAGAAATTTATCAGAATTAACTTGCCCCATAGAATATAGAAACTTTCACTGAAGGTTTTCCTTTTTCCTCTTGTATCCCCGAGGAAATGCCTTCACTCAAAATGCTTTGGGCCTAATAAATAACATGTTTCCTGTACACCTGAGCTCAAAAGTTGTATGGGTTCAATTGTGTTTTAAGGTGGTATACCTGGAATGTGGTCCTCACCTATCTGCTGATGTCATAACGAAATAGTATATGTGTATGTTCAAAGGAATGCAGCAAATGGAAAACACTGGGCTGAATTGCTTGCAGAATTGCAGCTGTCAAGTTTCTTTACTTCATCTAGGACATGAACCTGCATCATGGCAACAGGGACAAGAGGATCCATTTAAGAAAGAGTTGATGAAGTGGTTCACTTCATCCTGCCTGAAGAAAAAAGCAGAAGATGATGTAGTTGGAAAAAAACTGCTTCACAGCTGTTTGCAACCTAAATTATATGGTTGTACTGTCTCTTCCAATTTGCCATGTAATTCTGATCAACACCTTGATACAAGGAATTTCAATCCAAATACATTTGGTTATATCTAAAGGCACGGTTTTACAACCCTTTCAGGGCATGGTTTTCAAGTGGCCTGTTCTGTTGTTCATGTTCCACGGAGGCACTCATGAAAATGCATAATGAGCGCTAACTGAATTTCTCGTTTTTGCAAGAAGTTGCTTTTTGAGGACTTGCACTGACAAAAGTGTTCTGCCAAATTCCCTGCTGGGCCACCCCAAGGGCCCACACTAGGCTAACTAGTTTCCCCACAGAGCAGCCTCAGAGATAGGCAAGAGAGAGGGGGTTCAGTCACCCACTGGGCCTCCTCTCTTCCAGCAGCTTTGCTTGGGATCACCAGCTGGCCAGCCTCCTCCAGACTGCCCTCATCACTTTATACTGAGGCCAGCCATGTTGCTAGGCAGGCTCTAGCATCAGCCACATCCATCTGCACCTGTGCGGCTTCTCTTCATTGCCAGGGACCTCATCAGCCTACAGCTGTGCTCCCAAGGCTTGCAAAGACCTTTGGGGTTAACCCTGTAATTCCTGGTTTATCTGGGACAAGGGGCCATTGCTGATACCATTCCCTATCTCCTCGGGGTATCTCCTGCCTTTTCCAATACAAAAAGCCAATACACAAAGACTTCATCACATGGTGTTGGCATGCATATGAAATGCAGCTGGACATCAGAATAGCCTAAGTGAATATTGCTACTGACGGGGCGCATGGATGGTATCAAGCGCAAGATGCAGACTGGCGTAAGCCCTCCAAGTATCTAACTGCAGAGTTGTACAGACCCACTTGCTCTACCTGGGACAGAGTCCCCTTTTGTTCGGAGATGCAGACAGAGGCAAGGTCCACAAAGCTTAAGGTTCAGGCTTCTTTATAGCATAAGGACTCCACGAGGGAATCAACACACAAAAGTAGATTAGCTTGCAGTACATACAAGTAGAGTTCAACAGATGAACACAGTGGTACAACACTGGATGAAAGCTTCACCTGTGGCACAGTCCAGACAGGAACCAAACACAAAGTCCTCTGTTCCTGCACAGAAGTCTTCTGCTTGAATAGGTCCTCTCTGGCACACAGTCCTCATGCTGTTCTCTCTGCCCGGGTCCAGCCTCAACAGCAACAGTTCCCCAAACAGATAGTCATAGGGAAGAACGCACGCAACGAGCGGCTAACACGAAGCAAGTAACAGCAACAAGAGCACACAGCAAGTGACACGCTAGAAGCTACTAGGAGCTCAAAGCTCGAGGCAAGAAACTACAAGCCGGTAGGGCAGAGCTTCGCTCTCATCTATAAGCCACTCACATCTTGATTGCTCACAGGTGGTGGAAAAACCACCTGCCGGCTGCACCGGGAGAACTGGCTCCCTTAAAGCGACAAAATTCCTTTCTGCTTCTTTCTGCAGCCTGACAGCTACTGTTATGTGAAGGTAGAAAAATGCTTATCTGGGAATAGAAGCATAAAATTTGGGAAAAATTGGAACATTTGTCATGCTGATCAGAACAGGATACAGGGCCTTTTTTGGGCAATGGTAACCATGCTCCATAATGAGCACTCAGGCGATGACTTGATCTCAAATAATGCTGCATTTGACTCAGGCCCAGACAAAATGTTCAGTTATTCTGTGAGAAAATGCATCCATGAATCACATCCGTGGGTTTCCACTTATGTGGGATTTGAATCACGTGTTCACTGCAAAGTGAGGTTTCCTTCAAGGCAGAAGCTGTGCTAGTCAGTCCTCCAGTGCTGCTAATCATCTTTTGGCAGACTCCCTGTTTCAACATGAATCCCAGCAGAACTTGCCAGCTGAAGGATGTAGGAGTTTCTCCTTGAGTGTTGGTCCTTCCGAGAGCAGTAAACGACCTGTTTTTGCCAGGGACAGCAGAGTTTACAAGCTGTTTGATTTATGTGTCAGTGTGCACAGGAGCAAGCTGCTGGCCACTTGAACCTTATCAGTAAGCAGGAACAAGGTTGTGACTAAAATCAGGTGCGCACACTCAAACAAGTGGAAAAAGATACTTCAATTTCATTCTACTTTTCTATGCCGCTCTTTTTTGCATCTCACAGCTACATGACGTGGGCAGCAATTCTATACATACATTCTTGAGACTAAGAGCCCAATCCTGAGCTCCCCAGTGCTGGTGGTGTGCTCAACGCTGGGTATCACAAAAGCACCTTCCCTCCCACAGGAGACACACAGCACCGGCAGAGAGGCCAGCAACCATCAGTGCTGGGCCTCTGAGCTAGTGATGCCCTGGAGGACTGGAGGACAGTAAGCATCCCTGCTGGGCAGGCAAGAAGCTTCTCAGGACAGGGGGAAGGCAGGGAAGGAATGGAACTGGTGGAGGGGGTGGAATGAGCAAATCAGGCCTGGGAGGGACAAGGATGGCAGCAGGTGCTTCCACAGAATCCTATATGTCCTCCTGAGCTGTGCCACCTGACACAGGTCTCCTCAGTTCTGAGCCTGCTAAATAGCGGGCACAGATTCCAAGGAGATCCATTAGGGCCACCAAGCCCTTACTGTTCCCTGCTGTTTGGATTGCACTCTGAATGGGCTAAAGAGATTGTGGTATAAATAACTAGATAAAATAAAATAGACCACAATACTATTCAGTATTGTACTATTCAGTATCCAATATTCAGTTTGCATGGATTTTGGAAAAAAAGTGCTTCAGGCAACCATCTTGTACATAAAAATACAGCATATAAATACAGCAACAATTTAGGTTATATGAATTTGACTCAAATGTAGTGTTTTTAACAAAATGCCACTTGTAATTTTGAACTGTTTTTGTAACATTTATTTCATTTTAATCATGGGTAATACTAATAATAGGTATAATCTAGTAATTCTGAAGATAATGCTTAGTACCCCAGTTTTACCCTTAAAATTTCTATATTTTATTTATTTCGTTTATTTTATTTTATTTTTAGAATTTCCGGTCTGTAATTAAAATGAATAAGTTTAGTGTTCTTAAATCGGCATGGCATCTGTAGCAAAAAATATCTGGTTTGTTGATTGTACAAATGATTGACCACACATGACAAAGGCATTCCAATTTTGCAGGTAGTACAACTTGCCAGTGCAGTGGTCTCAAACATTTTAGAACCAGGATCGGGCCCTGTTGCCCTGAGTGGGCTCCCGGCGGTGGGGTGCCCCTCCCCTGGGGTGCACAGTTGAGTGGGGAGCCCTTTGAGGGGAGACCAGCCATGCCACCCCCCCTTGGGCCAGGGACGGGGTGTGGCCCGAGCGCTGGCGCAGCCCTGGCCAACAGCGGGGATGTAGCGGCCACTGTGAGGGGACCTGCCCCAGGCCGCTGCAACCCCCCGGCCAGCTCCTTCACCCCCGCCACGGCTGGGGGATGCTGCAGCTTGGAGGCTGCGGGTGGTCCGAGGCCTCGGCCAAGAGTTCTGGTGAGAGGTCAGCCCAGAAGAGGCGGGGCCGCCCCACCCGGCCGATTAGGTCATAAGGTGGCCAGCTGGCCATGGGAGAGGTCGCCGTCTCCTGTGGTGGGCAGCAGGCGAGGGAACTCGCCCAGGAGGTCAGCCACCTCCCTCCCCTTACGGGCTAGGAAGCCCATACTTGGAACTGGCAGGAGCCATCCAGAGGCAAGACCGGGCAGGCGAGCAAGACCTGCTTGACCCTGGAGGAGCGCGCCCTTGGGAGGGGCCGTGGCAGCCTCCTGGAGGCCGGGATCTGGGGGGGGGTCGATGGCCCTTCCCCAGTCAAGCCTCATCCTTCCCATCCTGGGAGACCGAGCCAACGCAAGGGGCGCCTGACAGCGCCCAGCGCCCGCAGATGCACCCCCCAGACAGGCCCATGAGGGGAGAAGGCCAAGCGCTTCTCCGTATAAGAGACTGTGACACCAGCCCTGTGAGGGGAACAGGGCTCGCGGCGTGGCAAGCGCCAATGTACTAAGGGGGGCCACGGCTCAAGGGTAGGGCCCGTGCATGTAAAGGCGCTCTTGAAATTAAACCATCTCTGCACCAAGCCCATCTTTTCTCGCAGCGTTTTTGCCTGGGCTCTCTTCTCCGCAGCAACCCCCCCAGGACACCCCAGGGGGGCACCATGAACGTACAGGTCTTAAGTTAGCTTTAGCAACATGTTCAACAAGCCCTATTCAAACTTGAAACTAAGTAAATTCTATTGCAAATAAACAAGTCGATCCTCATCGTCTGGTCTGTTAAGAAAGTGAAAAAGGTGCACTCATAGAGGCCCTGTTATTCAGCTTTAAGTACTGCGTGTCAAAAGTTGCAAAAGCAAAATAAAGCACAGTTCTTTAAAAACTGTCATCAAGTTGTGATTGTGGGCCCAATCCTATCCAATTTTTCAGCACTGGTGCAGCCACAATGCAGCCCTGAGGTAAAGAAACAAATGTTTCCATGCCTTGAAAAACCCTCTCTAACTACTCTCCCACCACAGGATGCAGCAAACACCCCATTGACAAGGCTACACCTGCACTGGAAAATTGGATTGGATTGTACCTTTAATTACAACTGATCAGCTTGAATGCCTTCAAAATTCTATGGATATGCCAGCCACAAAGCCAAACAGTCAGACAATCGAAGTCAAACAGTCAGAAACACCGCTATAGCATAGTGGATTGCAGTGTTTTGCTGAATTTGTAGGGCATATAGAACATAGAGGGAGTAATGAAGATAATATATCTGTTTTGAACTGGGCTGATCTGAGTTATTCATACATTGTCAGAGAGTTTTGTCTAACAAGGCTTCTTGTCCAGTTGAGGGAAATCCCCAGTGTGATCTCCAAGAACTGTTTCATCCTATTTGGAAAACTGAGAAAACAATGCTGCTTCTGACCAAAAAATAAAATAAAAAATGTGCTGCCATGAAAATTGTATCAATCTGTACTCAAGATTGCTCATTACATTGCTTTCCAGTCATGAAAAGGAGATATCAAATACTATTTTAATAATCCCTGGCTGGCTTCTTATTCAGTACTTGTAACTTTGCACAGTCTAACTTAGGAAAATGCCTTTCAGTTGTGGAAAGACATAACACTCAGGCAGAGGCGTATCTTTCCCAGGCCAACACAGGGCAAGAGCACACATGACCCAAGAGCTTCCCCAGTCAGATTTCGCCTGGCCGGCCAGCAGCTAAAAACACACACAGGTACACCAATAGCTTTCTGACTGGGGAAGTTATTGCTCAGAAGCTAGTCTGGGCAATAACTGACTGGGGAAGTTACCTGCACCCTCAGAAGCCAGTCAGGCAATTTCGCCTGCCTGGCTGAGACCCCCAAAATGATGCTGCAGGAGTTGCCCATTGTCATGATGCTGGAAGACATCAAGTGTGGCCCTGGGCACAAAAAGCTCCCAGTATGCCTCTGCACTCAGGGCACAATCCTAAATGGAGTTTGAGCCAGTACAGGTCCCTTGCACTGGCTCTGAAGTGTTGTGAATGTGCTGTATGACTATACGCTGTAGCGCACGGAACGCCGTTACCTTCCCCCCAAAGTGGTCCCTATTTATCTACTTGCATTTAGGTGCTTTCGAACTGCTAGGTTGGCAGGAGCTGGGACAAGCAACGGGAGCTCACTCTGTTGCGCAGTCTTGAACTCCCAACCTTCTGGTTGGAAAGCCCAGCAGCAGTGGTTTAACCCGCTGCGCCACCACGTCCCACATCTGTGTTAGGTACAGAATATTTAAAACTACATACAGTTTATGAAGCTACTTTTACATTTAGAAATTAGAAAAGTCCAATTACATCACATTGATTACATCACATAAGTAACCAATTTCAACCAAAAGCAGAATATATAATATATTCTTAGCCAGAATTTTGGAAATGAACTCTGATAAAATGAAGCAACTCTATTATGAGTAAGTTTGGGTTTCACTTCATAAAGCCTTTATAAAAGTACGTGTTGCTTCTACACAAATCTGAACAGGTAGTAAAATAGTGGTTCCTAGATTGCTTACCTGATGTTTTCCCATTTATTAGTTTTAAATTTTGTCTCCTCCCTCTCAGCAGGGCAAGTCCCAACAGGGTTCGTGTTGATTTTTTTCTTTCAGCCTATTAAGTAGGAAACATAACTAGGCAGAGCCATAGCACCCCTGTGGCATGGTGATACACCTGCCATGGGCATCACCAAGAGGGCTGCGCACACTGGCAGGGAAAGCCAGCGTGGAGCTGGGCCCTCCAGCCTGTCCTCGCCTCCGAATTGCTCCAAAATTGAACGATTCCAGAAGCAGGAGGTGTGGCAAGGTCTGCGCGGAAGGCATGGTGATGTCTTTTGGCACCTCACTGCCCCGGGAACAGTTGGAGCCTTTTCCAGCTCTGTAACTTGGATCATTTTTTTTGGGGGGGGGAGAGCCATAGCCAGATATGAGCCATAGCCAGATTATATCAGATGAAGCCTCACCTACCGTAACCAAATCCTGAGAATTAAACTTCATATTGTGTGATGTTTCATTATTCTTTTCTCTGCTTTAAACCCGACTTTCAAGGGTGTGGAGGGGGAATGGTAGTGAAGTGATCCCCAGGATTGTACCACTGCCAGGGACGAAAGGGACTTTTTCTACATACAGGTGGCAGTGCTGGCCTCTCTCTCTCTCTCTCTCTCTCTCTCTCTCTCTCTCTCTCTGTGTGTGTGTGTGTGTGTGTGTGTGTGTGTGTGTGTGTGTGTGTGAAACCCTGCAGAAGACTCCAAAAAGCTAAAAATAGCCACTGGAATTCACTTCCAGTCTTCCTGCTGCAACTACTAATGTGATTCCCAACTTTCTCATAGAAGATTGAGAACCACTGGTCTAGTCCCCCTTCAACTCAAAATCATCTTCCCCAAGCATCTTTTTGTCCTATGGAGGCAAAGGAAGTAGGGAAAACAAAGGACAATGTATCTTCTGCCTGCCCCCTACAGGTGAAAAAACAGATTGGGGAGTGTTATTTTGAGTGAGAGAAAAAAGCCAGAGGCAAAAAATAATAAAAGCAAAAACCACCTCCATCCATGAGCCCTGCTGTCACTCAGACCTGCTGCTTGGTTTAGGCTGCTTTGAATTAAAAAGAATAACATGGAAGGAAAATTCAGAGAAGAAACATGTTATGTAATGTGTAGCTAAGAGTTTGATTTTCCCAGGTATTTGCTCATTAGCCATGACAGGAGCTTCATGTCTTCGTTGTGGATTCAACACCTGCTAGTGAGCTGAGAGACGGTTGTGGCTGTATGAGAAGGGAGGAGACATGACATTGCTTCAGGTCGTTTCACACATGAGCTTTAAAGCAGTTTTGCTGCAATGGGGTTGTAGAAAATTCCAAACCTGCACTGCACAAAATGCTCATTCACAATACGTACAAATAAATCTCCGTTCTCATCTACATTAAAACCAACTCATGCTCAGGATCATTAAAAAAGGGATTGAGAATAAAACAATCAGTATTGTTATGCCATTGTACAAACCAATGGTAAGGCCACAATTTGAGTATTGTGTCCTGTTTTGGTTACTACATCTCACGAGGGATACAACGGAACTAGAAAAGGTGCAGAAGAGAGCAATCAGAATGATTGGTGGGCTGGGGCACCTCCCTGAGGAAAAGCTACAATGTTTTAGGCTTTTCAGTCTAGAAAGAGGGGGACATGCCAGCCTGAGTGGGGACATGATGGGCAGCCCAATCCTAATTTGGGCAGGAGCAGGCATGCTGGGCAGGAGGCTGCTGCAACTCACCGAAGGGCAAGGGAACCTTCGCCCACGATGAGCCCCAAGCAGCCTGCTGGGGCTGCTCGGATCTGCACCTGCAGGCACAAGTCTGAGCCATCTAGAGTGACCCGGATCAGGGCCCTGTGGCCTAGGGATGGGGGTTATGGCCTAATGGCCATATACCAACTCCCCCCCTCCCCAGGACACCCTCCATGGGACCACCCTCCCCTTGCCCCATTCCGCCCTCCCTCCACTCCCTCCACCTCTGTATCCAGTTTGTAATTAATCTATGGGACTTCTTGCCACAGGATGTTGTGATGGCACCTGGTCTAAAGCCTTTAAAAGGGGATTGGACATGCTTATGAAGGAAAAGTCCATCACAGATCACAAGTCATGATGAGCGTATGCAGCCTCCTGGTTCTAGAGGTAGATTCTGGTTCTCTGAATGCCAGATATAAGGGAGTGGCAACAGGACAGAGGCATTTTGTTTGCTCCCAGATGCATCTGGTTGGCCACTGTGAGGGTGCAATCAAAACTAACTTTCCAGCACTGACATAGCTGTGCCAGTGGGGCCTGTTTTGCATCCTGCAATGGAGCAGTAGTCATGGAGGCCTTCTCAAGATAAGGGAATGTTTGTTCCCTCACCTCGGAGTTGCATTGCCCTTACCCAGGTGCTGGAAAGTAGGTTAGGATTGTGCCTTGAGATACAGGAAGTTGGACTAAATGAGCCCTTGGCCTGATCCAGCAAGGCTTTTCTTATATCTTATCAATGTCAACAACTCTTTGCCTTTAGCCACAGAAAACAGAAAGGGTGTTATAATCAAATTTTCTGCCCATTCTCACAGTATCGTATGGGTTTTGTAAACTTAAGTTCTTACTGATATAGAGGAATGCTGTTATGTTGCAGGGAGTTCATCTGAGTATCAGTGAGCAAGTCTTACTCTCTTCCAGCATTCTTTGATTGCTTCCTGAAAAACGTTCCTGCTGTTTCACTTTCAAAGTAGGCCACAATCTTTTTCTAAATGCACATGACTTTTTCTTCAGTGCACACATTGTAAATCTTGGCAGCTGACTAAAAGCAATAATATGAAAAATGATCACTAAGTGTGTGCACCCTTGAAAAGACTATAAGCAACTCTGAACTTGAAATTTATATTTCTAAAAGAGAAGTATCAATTTACAGTTAGTGGGCTGTATGTATCTGCCAAGGATTGTTACTGTAGTTCTTGGGTTCTTGTTAGAAGTTTGAGAATCTCCAACTTTTTTTCTTTTTTTTAAAGAAACAACTTAATGGACTTCACCCTTAGAGTTAAATTATGAGTGCATTACTAAGCAAGCTTCTCCGCCCTGTTGTAAAGTTCAGCACTTATAAAGTCACATGTAATTGAGAAAATATAAATGTACAGTATATATGAATAACAATGTTGAAACAGTGAACTAGCCTACTTCTGCTTCACTATCAACAGCAAAAGTGTTAGTATTTTTGGAGGGCAGGAAAAGGATAGAAACTCTCCAGCCTGCATCCTTTTGACCTTTTATATATATCCTTTTGACCTTCATTGTGAATTGATATTTCCCAGAATTCCTGCTGCCAGTTGTGTGGCTGTAGCAGTGTTTCACATTCCAATAAGAAGTGGTGGTGGAGAGGAAAAAGGAGAATGACTTTCATTCATGAAATCTCCACACTCAGGTAAGTGTGTGTGACAGCTGTTTCCTAATTTGGATTACAATCTGAACTGCAAAAGAATGATGATGGTGGTGGAGAATAGGAAAAGAACAACCCAGTTCTGAATACTGACATACTGTATACCGGTGCCAAATTTGTATGCCAAACCAGGTCATGGTAACATTTAGCAATGTAATTAATTAAAACATAAAAGATCAATTAAAACAAATGCACTTTTTTCTCATGGCTAGGAAGTGGCTCTCAAACCCCTGGACCTTCATTTTGATGGTCTACTGATGGGGCTTTCCATGTCATCCTTCTAAAACTCCACCTACTGCACTATGTCCCACTATTATGTCCAAGACTGAATGGATGCACCATCCTGAAGGTATTAACATCTGGTTACTACCAGGTTTTGATAGGAAGGACATGTGCCACAACATGGTTGATGGTTGCCCCTCAACTCTTTCCACAGACACTTAAAACTGATGCCTCATCTGATTTCCAAGATACTATAAGAATATTTAGCTAGTCAGGTTGTGGCTGCAATCCTATCCACATTTACCTGGGAATAATCCCCATTCACTATAATGGAGCATACTTCTGAATAGACATGCATAGGACTGGAGAACCCAATCCTATCCACATTTCCAGCACTGATGCAACCACAATGCAGTCCCAAGGTAAGGGAATAACATTCCGTTACATTCATGAGGCCTCCATGACTTCCCACCACCACCACCACAAGATGCAGTGCATGTCCTTTTAACATCCCTGCACCAGCAAACTGGATAGGATTTGGCCCTAAGTCTTCCACCACCAGATTCTCATACCCTGCATTGCCCTGGATAGCATGACACCAGGCTGCTCAAGACTCCACCGGCAAAACAGCTGGCAGAGACTCAAGGAATCCCATTGTGACTTTCCTTTGTGGAAGAGGACAAATGCCCGTTTTTCCTGGGGAGACGCCAACAGCTGCCACAGATCCCATAGGATGCAGCAGTAGCCATTTTGCTACCACTGCTTCTATGGGACCCAGGCAGCTCAGGACCCATGTCTGTCACTTAAGAGTGGGTACATTTTTATATTAATGTTTGCAATAATTTTGAGTTGTCTGAAAATTTAAAGGAAGTAGACTGTACTGTATACAGTATATTATATACTAAGGCAAATGAATCGTGTCCATTCTGTTTCTTTTGGGCAGAACAGAGCCCTTAAGAGTGAAATTTTATTGCCTGTATAAAAGTTATCTTCTATTGTAAAGCACATGCATACTGCTCTCATAACTACTGTATTAATAATTTGAATGAGGCAACTGGAATGGAGCCATTTGAAAGGAAATAGCAAATGCACAGTAATAGCTAATGTGTTAAAACTTCTGTTGCAAAATGGTTAACGTTGACAAAAACCAGTTTCCCTGAAGAGGTTGAAAAATGCTTTAACTATGAGGGAAAAGGCAGGAGACCTTTAAATGCCCATAAGCCCAATTCTCGGATTCTCCCCGAATTTTAACCAAATCATTATTAATTAAAACTTTATAAAAACAGTGGTAAAAGGCGACAACAGCCCTCACTATGTAATTCAAGCATTGGGTATGATACGTTTGCAGTTATTTTCTATGTCCTCTTCATGTTATTTGGGTCTGCCTGCTCTTTAGTATAGTCCTCCAAAAAGCCTCTCAGAAACTAATTGCATAATATTTCAGTGTCATTTTTAGCCTTTTCAGAGGACAGATATGTACATTATGGTAAATGGAATTTCATTACAATGTTTGGCAGGAGCCTGACATTGGCTCCCATCCTGTACACTTTTACCTGGGAGTAAGTTATATTGAACTCAGTGGGGCTTCCTTCTGAGTAGACATGCCTAATTTGTATTGATAATGAGCCACCACCCTCCCTTGCTTCCCATTACCCGCACTCAGCGGACTAGTCATTTAGAGGTGTTTGTTATCACTGAGTAAGATAGGATTACAGCCTTACTGGACACAACAGGCTTACTTCTGATAATAACACCATTTTCAAACACCTCTAGTCATTAGCGCAGATTTGCCTTTACATGTCCTGTGCTCCAGCATATCCTTGGAATACAGAATTTAAGAGTAAATATTTCAAGATTAAAGGACAAAGTTGAAGGGGTAGCTAGTGACATCCCCCAATATCTTTTTATTTGCCTAAAAGCAGCCACAGGGAGTGGTTGGATCCAATTTGGATTCTCAGAACAGAGGAATCTGTTTTCCCCCTCTAAGTGGGTAACTAGTAACTTCAGAAGGGAGGATTAATCTCCCTTCCCCCAGTACTATATTCCCAATTCAAATTGCTATGCCTTGCTTAAAAGGGTATCTCTCCAGGTCACATCTAGTTTGGATTTAATATCTTGTAGTGCATTCCAGACAGCAAATTACTGCACAGCAATGCAGTGCTTAAACCAGAAGTGTGTGCATATGGGTGGAAGACAGAGCCAGGCAGTGGTTTTGTGCTGTGTAGTCCCTGTTTTGCACTGTGCTATCTGTACCGATCCTCCTAAACCTCATTCTGGACCTGCACAGAGATTAGCAGAGTCCTAGTATGGCTTGTTAGCATCAAGTGTGTGCATGAAATCTTTGAAAACCCACATGGAAGAAGCCAATATAAACACGTTTGTAAACTACTGTATATTTAAATGTACTTCACTGCTGAATTCAGTGGGACAGACTTCACAGCATGTAATTTTCCAAGTTCAAGATGGGAGTTAAGATATTATAGCGAGCAGACTGGATACTGCAAAACACAAGCAGAATGGAGGCAGTATGGATCAGGGAGGACTGTGAAACTACATGATTCTCCCTACTCTACATTGTGAATTTAGACCTATCGAATTTAATGAGAGGTATTCCTAAATAAAGGTGCAAAGGATAGTAACACTAGAGCAGTGATTCTCTAGGGTGTTGAGAATCACTGGTGTATAGAGTTCACCTGAAGTGATGGCTGGAAATGACATCAACCAACAGGAAAATTTTTAACATCCCCATATGACAAAATCAAATTAGGGCCAAATCCTATCCAACATTCCAACACCAGTGCAGTTGTGCCATCTTGCAATGGAGGTGGGGGGGGGGGTCATGGAGACGTCCTTAAGTTAAGGGAATGTTTGTTCCCTAACCTCAGGGTGGCATTGCAGCTGGAACGTTGGACAGAATTGGGCCCTTAAGTAAGTAAATTAAACATTTACAATTATAAGTTTAAACATTTATTTGAAGGAAGGAGCAATTGTTGATCTGAGCAAGCAATTGTTGATCTGAGCAAGCAATTGTTGATCTGTTTAAAAGGCACCCCAAACATTTCAAGGACGGCATCCTATCCACACTTACGCAACAGTAAGCCCCATTGACTGTCATTGTTAAAAGCATATACACAGTACCCTGTTAAAAATCTGTAACATTTCCTAAATACAGTTACATACCATGTATTCAAAATAATACTATATTAAAAATAAAATATACTTTAAAATGAATGAGGACCCACCTGAAATTGGCTCGCCACCCACAGTTTGAGAAACACTGCTCTAGAGTGTCCTTACAACCAAAACAGATGTGGCACATGAGATCTTTGATAACGATCTCATTCTTAACATATCATTCTTAAATTTTTATTTTTATTATAGCAGCCATCAGGGGTTCTACGTTTCACTGGAGAAGCAACACAGGGACAATTTCACTCCATGCCATTTTTCCTGATTTAATTGCACCAACCCAAAGCAGTTATCAGCCCTGCTGGGGGAAAAAATACAGACTTGCTTGCATCTTCCATGTTGCTCTGTTTTGACTCTTAGCTGGAGCTTCTCTTGTTACCTCATCAGCTTCCTTTATTCACCCTATTCATTGCTACTGCCACCTGCTGACTCACTCTGGCCATGAGCCATAACCCAGTTAAAACTGATTTTTACAGACTGCTTATATTTATGTTTACTTGTATTTATGTTTACTGGGAAGTAAATGCCTTTCATCTTCCACTCCATCAGTAAGTTACAGATGAATGTTCCTGTGTCCAATTTCAGTACTGGGGATGCCTTTTTAAAGATAGGGGAACATCAGTGGTTTTGCTGCAGCAAGGTAAAACTGGTGTTCTGGGGCAGAAAGGCAGGGTAATAAATAAATAAATAAATAAATAAATAAATAAATAAATAAAAAGAGAGATTGGTTTAATGTTCTTGTATCTTTTTAATAGGCATCCCAGTATCCATGGTATCCTCGGATAACTGAAACCATGAATACTGAATCAGTGGATACTGGGGCATGCCTGCATTTTCTCTTCATTATTTCTATCCTTTTTTCTGCAGAACACATAATACTGTGGAGGTGGTGGGGGCAGACTCTTTTTTTTCCAGCCATGTGTGGGAGGTCTGTTGTTAGACATCAGATCCTACTACCTGTGAGTCAAATATGACAATGCAAGCATTGATCAGTCTGTGGATCAGTCCATTGTTTGTAAAGATGGGAAAGATATTCTGGAAATGGTCCTTGCTAAGGATGTTAGCTGCTGTTAGCTGTCTGGCCAATTCAGGATTACTGTGCCTTAGGCCACTGGTTTCACTTGACTGAAACCTATTGGAGTGCCTACTGAGTGTCTACAATCAACTTTGATTATATTGATAGCATGACAAGCATTGCACAATTCTGTATTGCATTTGCATAAGAGGTACCATATTTAAGAGGCTACATTCTCACACACACTTACAGTATACAAGATTTTTGTTGTTGTTCAGTCGCTAAGTCGTGTCCGACTCTTCGCAACCCCATGGACCACAGCACAAGATTACTGTACCAAATAAACTTAGGGTGCAATCCTAACCAATTTTCCAGCACTGGGGTAAGAATAATGCAACTCTGAGATAAGGGAACAAACATTCCCTTACTTTGAGGAGGCCTCCGTGACTACTGTTCCACTGTAGGATGCAGCACATGCCCCATTGACATGGCTATGTCAGTGCTGGAAAGTTGGTTAGGATTGCACTCTTAGTGTAGCTATGGAATTTTTGTAGAAGGGGACCAGCCTTCCTGCCAGGGGTGTGTGTGCAAAATCTCTGACTTGTCAATGGTCTAGAACCATGATTCTCAACTGGTGTGCTGTGAATGGTCTGCAGGTGTGTCGCACGAGTTTATTAGTAGATTATGTAATTATGTCACATAGTAATTATGTGACCTTTCCTAAAAAGAGTGGCGAGCTATGACTCTAAACCAGTGGTTCCCAACCTTTTTTGCCCATGCCCCCACCTAAGCATCTCTAAAATCCTGATCCCACCATGGCATATAATTCTTATTATTTAAAAAGTGAACTCCTGTTCACGTGGAGGAAGCCTAAAAGGCCATTAACTTGGTTTAAACAAGGTTGCAAAGAACATGGCACCCATGAAAGAGAAAAATAAAAGATGGTGCGGAAAGAGAGAAATTTGAAAAACATTCTTAGCTTAATTTATGGATAATAAGATATAAGAACAATTAGCGGGCTTTCAAATTCACTGTTAATAACTCAAAAAAATTCAAAAAATTCACTGTTAATAGCTCATTCTCGAATTGCCCCCCTTAAAAATCAAATTGCCCTCCTGTGGGGCGTATGCTCCACGTTGGGAACCACTCAGCGATGCCATCTGGGCAGGACGGTCTGGAACACCGTACCATTTGTTCTGAGTGGTTCTGAGTGGCTGTGACGGGTCACCATTGTGCAGCAGATGCCGCGTGCTTTTTAGCCTGCCCGCCCTCCCCTGCACTTGATTTGCTCCGATATGGAGCTATTCTGGGTGCAGGGAGGCGTGGCCGAGCTCCGCATGGGGGCAGGGAGCTGCCACTCAACCATGCGTTCCGGTTGTTGGCGCTGACAGATGACATCACTGGAACCACTGCTCTAAACAATCTGGGAAATAGATTAAGGGCCAAATCCTATCCAACTTTCCAGCACTGATGCAGCCACAAGGTAAAGGAACAAATATTCCCTTACATTGATGAGGCTTCCAAAACTTTTCTCCCCACTGCAAGATGCAGCACACACACCATTGGGATGGCTACACCAGGGCAGGAAACCTGAATAGGATTTGGCCCTTAGGCTATAATCCTATGGACACTCTTCTGGGAGTAGGCCCCAGTGAACACAGTGGGGCTTACTCCCAAGTACACTTGCATAAGGCTGAGCTGTAACTTAGATTAGTTCAAAACATGTAAGTTATGTGATCTTTTTGTTAAATCTGGGCTGCTTAGGCCGACTGGCTGTGGGGCAGGGCCTGCACATGCTGCCTACACTGAGTGCACTAATAACGCATGTGGAAAAGGCAGCCGTTTCAAAATAATAAAAATTTAAAGTAGCGTTAAGCCAAACATTGAGGATTACTTCAGATGAATTAAGGAAGAGCATTGCATCCAGAGAGTCCCAAATTCAATCTCTGGCACCTCCAAGTAGGGCAGAAAAAAATCCTGTCTCAGATCCTAGAGAGGCACAGCCAGTCAGTGTTGGCAATATTGAGCTAGATGGACCAATTGTCTGACTCAGCAGAAGGCATCTTTATTATTAAGAATATTCATATACTGTATTGAATAACGTTATTATTATGAATTGCCTGAAAACCACTTTGTGAACTTTGCTGATGGATTGATTGTGCTTTCAGTGTGCCTGCACTGGGTGAGAGTGGGAGACATGTGTGCCCACAATTCTCCACACATTTAAAAGGGCCAACCAATGCAGGCTGTCCTCTAAACCATGCCAGACATGACTGCAAAAACAAAATCCCTTTAAGTCTGCAATCCTATCCACACCTACCTGGGAGTAAGAGCCATTGACTATTATGGGATTTACTTCTAAGTAGACATGCATAGGCTTGGACTCTAAGTTGAATTAAGCCATTTAAAGCAGTGGTCTTCAATTGTTTTAAATAAGTTTTAAATAGCCTTCACCTATAGGCTAATGGGTTCTGAGCTATCTGTGACAGCTCAGGAGAGAGATCTTGGGGTGCTGGTGGACAATTTAATGAAGGTATCCACCCAGTGTGCGGCAGCAATTAAGAAGGCCAATTAAATTCCATGCTTGGGGTCATTAAAAAAGCGGTTGAGAATAAAACAGCCAATATTATCATGCCATTGTACAAATCAATGGTAAGGCCGCACCTGGAATATTGTGTCCAGTTCTGGTCGCCGCATCTCAAAAAGGACATAGTGGAGCTGGAAAAGGTGCAGAAGAGAGCGACAACAATGATTACGGGGCTGGGGCACCTCCCTTATGAAGAAAGACTGCAGCGTTTGGGGCTCTTCAGCCTAGAAAAAA
>JAJKFI010000002.1:2667652-2747268 GCA_029204185.1 Lerista edwardsae | reverse complement strand
ATTATTATTATTATTATTATTATTATTATTATTATTATTATTATTATGAAAGAAGCTCTTGGGCATGCTCATTTACTGACTATTTTTAACTTCTGGCCATAAAGGCTTCCAAAGTGGCTTATGATAAAAACAAATCAAAAATACAATCCGACTAAATAAATAAAAATAAAAAAACTCCAATAGGCAATAGGTTTAACCAAAAAGCAACAGTGAGGTAGTCAAAATAGAATGTCAGAATAAACAAAAACAAACCAGCAACAAACAAACTTGTTTTATCTAACCTCTGGAGATCCAGTGAAAAAGATAAGTTTTTGCTCCCATCCAAAAAGACAGAGGAGATTGTGGGCCAAATCCTATCCAACTTTCCAACTCCGGTGCAGCCTTGCCAACAAGGCTTGCACTGCATCCTGCAGCAGGTGGACAAATGCCTCCTCCAGGGGATATTTGTTCACCTTTCTCAGGGCTGCACTGCAGTTGCACCAGCACTGTAAAGTTGCATTGGATTGGGCCATGTACTTGCTAGTACACGGATGGGTTTTACTTGCTAGTAAAAGGATGGGTTATAAGGAGAATCTCCAGGGCCAAAGAAGCAGAGTCTGTTGCCTGGCCATTAACATTGAATATCTCAAGTATTCCTTCCCAGTCTTTCTGGCTGAGTGGATTCTGACTTATCAGTGTTCAACATGTCTTCTAACTGGCTTCTCTTTGGCCAACTGCCTCTCAACCACCTCCTGATCCACAACTGTTTGAGGTGCTTGCTGTTGCTGTAGTCCATCATAGCAACGGTAACTTAGCCAATTTGTTGAGGTGCCACTTGAAAAGCCTGCCACCCTGTTGCGTTCATCACGCCTACAGGTTAGTGGAAAAAAAGGGCTAGATGTCACAGATCCTGATGGATAACACCTTAGCAAATGGGTAGGAATTCATTCTACTTTCAAATAAACACAAAGTTGCTGGCACTGTAGGAAAGATTTAAATGGGAATTGCTCTTTTTCCTTTGTTCCGAGAAGAAAGCTTCCCTATATTTGGTTTTGTTTACTGTTTGTTCATGATGGATTAATTCAAAAGGGCAGCATGGCAGCATTACAGAAAAAAGGTGAACATTTTATGGATTCTTTATCTATATATATAAAAGAGAACATGTGTTTGTATGTTTGTTTGTATGTATGTATGTTCCGCATAGGCTCCGCAACGCCTGGAGCGATTGACACCAAACTTGGCACGCATACACCTTGCAGTCTGGCCATAAACACCTATCGGGTCCCCCAAAGGACTCCCGGGGGTGGGGGTGCGCAGGGGGTGCAACGTAAAAATGATCGTAAATGGCCGACATCGGTGTCGAATCCGTCGTTTCCAGGACGAAATGAGTGGTGACGCTCCCAACACCATTTGACTCTGGGTTCGGGCCCCCCTCAGCGTGGGGGGCGAGAAGGGGTATAAAACAACGTCCATGCGATTGATGCCAAACTTGGCACGTGTATGCCTTGCGGTCTGGCTACAAACACTGGGGGTCACCCCCCCAGCGCCCCTGGGGGTGGGGGTTCCCAGGGGGCCCTGTGTGAAAATGGTCGAAAACGGCCGAAATTGGCTTGGAATCTGTAGTTTCCGGGATCACCAAGATGAGTGACAACGCTCCCGATGTGTTGGAGTCCGGGTTCGAGCCCCCCTCGGTGTGGGGGGCAAGAAGGTGTACGAAACAAAACGAATGCCATACCCTGCTGGAACGCCTAGACCGATTGCCACCAAACTCAGCATACGCAAGTGTTCCGGCCTGGCCACAAACATTGCAGGGGTGGGGGCCCCCTAGCGCCCCCGGGGGTGAGGGTGCACAGGGGGCCCCATGTGAAAATGGTCGAAAACGGCCAACATCGGTGTCAAATCCATATAATAGTTTTTGGGATTGCTGAGCTGATTGGTAGAATTCATTCCTTTTCGTGTCTAATAGAAGCTTGGGATAAATGAATACCCGGGCAACGCCAGGTAAGGAAAAGCTAGTTAAAAGATAAAAGCTAAATAGCTACTTCATAACTGTTGACCATTTATATGCAGTAGTTTGCAGCACTGATTCTATCTTTAAAGCTCACCACATAATCTGAATAGCAAGTGTTCCTCAGATATTATTGCTCACGATTTCAAATGCAAATGAATCCCTTATATTGATCAAATGTCAGATTTTGCCTTTTCTGCCTGAGCAAGCTAGTCATGTGCTACCATTTCAGCTGCTGCAGCACCAGCTGAGGTTTGGCTCTCAAAGGCCACAGGAGCCTCAGTGGCTTCCTAACTAGCAGCAAGATCTCTTCATCCATAGTATCTCTTCATTTACTAATTGACAATGTTCCATAATACCTCTGTAATGCCACCTCCCTTACTGTCTGGGAATCTCCCCCCACCCAAGGAAAGCACTGAACTCCTGGAGCTTTTATTAAAAATCAAGTCACTGTAGCTATCTGCAAACATTCAGACATCATAACCCACTGAATTACTTGTGAACATGGTGTACTGGCAGATTGTGGAAGACCTATGTCTGTCGAGGAGATAGTGGTCTGCATAGTTTCTTCCTGATGATCAGTCTGTTCCTCCATGGTTGGGTTAATTTTTTGGTAAAGGTGCTGAATCACTTCATTAGTATGCACATGTTAGAGACGATGCTTCCTTTGCATTATCATTCCTGAAGATGTTCTGGGCACTAAGCCAAACATGCTCCTTGACGAAGGCACATCTCAGGGGATTGCACTGTAAAAGTATTACAGGCATTTAATGATACATGCAAATGACTATTAACTATCATACATAGCCAAGGTATGGTTGCTTACTCATGAGTACATGTGTGTGTTTCAGTTTCGCTTTCCATCTGGCTTAATACATTTGTCAGCTTGGAGGGTGCAACTTCTCTTGTGTTTTTTAGGGCCTGCATTTATCGGATTGGGACCATTCTGGTGGAATTGTGTTCCTCTTGGTCTGCCCTTTGAAATGGACTGAGACATGTTTGCCTACTCATCAGTGAACATGCAGTGTGCTTCGTTCCACTTTCCAAATGCTCCATGCATTTTCCTTATCAGATAGACAAGTTCAGGTTCATGACCCATCAACAGTCAGGTCAGGACCCATTAGTAGGTTGTGACTATGGAGGAAAGATAACTGGAGGCAGCATGACATCATTTTTTTGAAGCCACCTCGGGGTCAACCAATATGGTTGACTCAGATCATTGCCGCCAAGGAGGATTGCCGCGAATTCACGAATAAAAATCTCCCTGCATGTGTGTAAATGTTAATCTCAACCTCTTTAATCATGCCTGCGTGTTCTGCATACGGGTGTGCGAATCGCTGTCAGAAAAATGGGATTTAATTTCCACGGAAAGATCCATGTATTCACATTACATCGGTTCAATAAAACTACAGTTCACTGAAACAGTGAGTGCATTATTTTTGAAGCTGTGTAATTTCTTGTTCCTTTTTTGGGGGGGAAAGTAGAAGTTTAAAAAAAACTCTTAATAGTCTAGAAATAAAAAAGAATTACTCTCATATTGACAACAACTTATGTTATGAAGAGATTTTAATGAAATTTTCCTATATATTTATCTAATTTTTGCCCACCCTCCCCCTTTTTTTTTCTTTCCTTCCCGTTCACAATTTTTCCGCCTTTCATTTTCCACTGTAATATTTATGAAATTCTGAACATTAACAGAATTTTTTTTTATGGGGCATGGCCGTTTTAATTTTGGTTGTGTAGATTTCAAAAAATAAGTCTGTGAAAATAGTGCAATCTGAGTTTAAATAGACAGCAAGTAGCATTTCGTCAGGTATGTCAATTTTTAATCGATCCCTGACACAATGTGCAGTTCCTGTCTGTCTCAAGACTTCCATCATCGTTCCATTGCCCAAAAAGTTGCCTGCAAATAGTCCAAATGATTACAGGCCGGTGGCACTAACTTCAATTTTAATGAAGTGCTTTGAGCAGCTTGTTCGGAAATATATTATCTCCTGCCTTCCTGATTCCTTTGATGGGCTTCAGTTTGATCAACTGAGGATGCGATTAATACTGTGCTCTATATGGCTTTATCCCATTTGGAAACACAAGGGAATTATGTAAGAATGCTGTTTGCAGACTTTAGTTCCGCTTTTAATACCATCATACCACACAGATTAATAGCCAAACTTAAAGATCTTGATTTTTCAGATTCTGTCTGTTTATGGATATTGGATTTTTTAACAAACCGCCCACAAAGGGTTAAATTGAATGATTACATCTCTACTGACAAGATACTCAGCACTGGTACTCCACAAGGTTGTGTCCTGAGTCCACTATTGTTCTCCATTTATTCATCGGATTGCACCAATAACCATCCCAATAATAGGATTATCAAATTCGCGGACGATACTACATTAGTTGGACTTATTTCTGGGGACGATTAGTCTGCGTATCGGGATGAGGTACTACAGCTATCCCGCTGGTGCAAAAAAAAAAATCTTCTATTTAATATTCAAAAAACTAAGGAGTTTATAGTGGATTATAGGAAAAAAAGAGCAGACATTCAGCCACTGTACATAGATGGAGTTTGTGTGGAACAGGTGGTGGAATGCAAGTTCCTTGGGACCATCATAACTAATGACCTGACTTGGAGTGCGAACACAGCTGCTTTAATTAGGAAGGCGCAACAACGGTTGTATTTCCTATACTAAGGATTCTTAGAAAGCAACAATTGGCTGAGAGTCTGCTAATCACCTTCTATCGGAGTTCAATTGAGACATACTATCCTACTGTCTCTGTGTATGGTTCACGAGCTGCACAGTGGCAGAGAAAAAGGCAATTCAAAGGGTGATTAGGACAGCCCAAAACATCATTGGCTGTTCACTCCCCTCTTTGGAAGAACTATATAAGAATAGATGTAAGAGGAAGATATCTAATATACTGAAGGACTCCTCTCATCCGGGACATCAGCTCTTTGAACTATTACCATCGAGAAGGAGATTCAGGGTATTGAAAGCAAGGATGAGCAGATTTAAGAACAGTTTCTATCCAAGTGCAGTATTGAGTTTAAATGCGGGGTCATAAGTGTGTGTGGAAGCTATATTGCGGGAAGTAAAGGGGTATTTATATTTGTATAAGTGATTGTTGTATGGTTGATTGTGCATATTTTAGTTTTGATGTTGTCTAGTTTTACCGTGGGGAAGAGCACCTCATTTCATTGCACCCAGTTGTGAGTGTAATGACAAATAAATTTCTTATCTTATGTTCAGTAATATAATTATGAGGAATTTAACCTTGTAAGTGCATATTAAATCATAATAAGGTTACCAATAATGTTTCTACACGATCACATGTTTTTATTTTCGTAAGTTTTTATTTAAGGAGTAAACTGTTCAATCCTAAACAGTACAAGCAATGCAATCTGAAATGCTTGGAATGAGGATTGTTTTGAGTCACCTGACATGGCGGCTAAGCCCGCCCCCTGGCTTCACTTCACTAGCATTACTTCTTAAGGCATACCGCCTCTGTTATCCTTCCTCCATGGTTGTGACCCACAGTTTGGAAAACACTCCACTAACAGGCAATTTGACAGCTTGAAATTTCACATGTTGAGGAAATATTTGATGGTCATCACCCTGATAGGTATATTTGCTGCAAGTTTTTCTTCTCCCATGTTGAAAACTAGATTTCCTTAAATTTCTGTATGTTAAGGATTTTTTTTGACCCACATTTTCACAAATTATGATAACTAGTAGTTGAGTTCTGCAGCTGAAGGTAGCTGAACAATGTCAAAACTGAATTAGTAGAGTGATTGTTCCTTTTGTAGCATAAGGATGAAATACTATTGATAACCCAGTTTCTACAATTATTGAAGGAAGTTTAATGACGCTTCAGGAGTGAGCTTGCTCCATTTGTAGATTGTCAGGCTTTTAGAATTCTTGTCAATCTATCTTGGATTCAGGGCAGGACTAAAAACAAGAAGGTAATGTGAAAAGAGCATATCCTGAAGCTGCCTGGAGGCATGATGATTTAAGTGAAGCTGCTGCTTGAAACGAACTAATCGAGCACTCTTGCTTTGGCACTTCAAGGAGTCCCAAGATGAGAAATTGCCTCCTAACTATTCAGAATTCCACTCTCACTGCAGTGTGTGAACAATTGCATTGAAGTGAGTAGCTTAGTTAATATGGATTATGTGCTCATTAATAACATGCTTGCAAGCTACCTAAATTCCTATTACTTTCACAGGGAGGTTTTGCTGGAGGAAAATCCTTTTTAATGTGTTCTGAAAAAAGTGCTGAATCTTAAACATGTAAAACTTCTAGGTGTGAACACCTTGGCACATTTCCAGTGTTAAACCGGCAGTATGAAACAAAGGGATTTTCAGATTGACAGCTCAAAATTTTAAGCATTTCTTTGTTGCTCCTTGCACTCTTATTTTGTAAGACAAGTCCAAGCCATCACTATTCCTAGTGTTGTCATGATTTAATAATGAAATCCAGTTGTAGAATACAAAAGATTTATAACAAAAAAAATCCAGAGTCTCTACTTATAGTTTTTGGAGAACTGGTTATAACATCTTAAAACTAGTCCCTGGAAAGTGGGAGGTTAAAAATGGAGAAGTTGGGGTCTTATTTAGCTCAGTGCTCAGCTAGAACAGTTTCAAATAAAAGTCTTTCAAGACAGTATTTCACATCTGAATGTGAAAACTTTGAAAGCATTAAGGAAGCTGATGTTTTAAAAGTTGTTATTTTGCTAGGCTTTTGTTCAGAAGCATCCACAGAACCTGGGTTTTCATGATGTAAGCTCCAAAAGATGTGAAACAGAAGACAAACTCGGTATATGGAAATGCCAAGACTCTTTTTTCAGCACATGCTCACACCCTGTACTCTTACTGATATTTTCAAGATTTATTATTTTTCTATTTTTATTAAATAATTCTGTCCAGCGCCAGAAAAAGCAATAAACCTGTCAGGTTTTCCAGCAGATCAGTAGCTGGAAGCAGAAGGCTTCTTGAGCACTTGAAAGGATAGTAACCTTGGCAAAGATCAAAAACTTGCATTTAGAGAGAATCCAGTGGATGTCTTGTCCAACACTTCTTTTGAAAACCTGCATAGAAAGAGTCCACAACCTCCCACAGCAGATTGTTCCATTGCTGAACTGCTCAAATAGTCACAAATTCTCCCTAATGGGTAACCTTGAATAACCTTTTTAAAGTGTGTGCGTTGTGTGCGTTTAAAAAGCACCTTGATATTCTGAGCAGAATATACTATTAGTACAGAAGTACTAGTATTAGTACTGATATCTACTAGTACAGAATATACTATTCTCCTTACAGTTTTTGTTTTCATGTTTTTAATAAGTTTTTTGAATATTTTATGCTACTTTCTGCTCACGGTCTAAGTCTCCTTCAAAATATTAAGAAATGGTCAGGATACGTTTCAGGTGTGACACCAAACCATAACTAAATTCAGCCCTAAGGGAGTCCCACATCTGTCGTCTGCCTGTTTCTCATGACCCTAATTCCTTGTCTCATCCTAATAGTCAAAATGTGATTGTGCCTCAAGTCAGAGATAGAGACACATAATGGAAAAGTGAGCACAAAAACATGAGGTAACTTCAAGGTTCAGTCATATATCACAAAAGTATAGTTTGGAGTTGAAGTTCAGTATACATTCCTCCTCCAGTCTTTTTTCTTTGAATAAAATATCCAATTTCCTTCCCCATTACTTTGTCTTCTAGACCAGCGGTTTCCAAAATGGAGACTTACGTGCCCCCAAAACTCCCTCCCCGTCCCAAGCGGCACTTAGTGTTCTGCTACAGTGCAGCTCCATTTCCAATTGTGTCTGTTGGGTCATGTCTATTGCCCAGTGTCCCAGAAGGTTGTGTGGCAGGATGTCGGGCATACGTGACTGCCCAAAGCATCCCTGGTAGCAAATTGGCTGGGAAATGGAGGGACGCTGCAGCAGAACAGTAAGCGCTGCTAGATTTTTCTAGATTGAAGAGCCCCAAACACTGTCCTCAAAAAGGTGCCCCAGCCCAGTAATCATTTTGGTTTCTCTCTTCTGCACCTTTCCTAGTTCCACTATGTCTTTTTTTGAGATGTGGCGACCAGAACGGTATACAGTACTCCAGATGTGGCCTTACCTTGCAGCCCAATCTTATTCTTTCTCCTCTTTTTTTTTAGCATGCAGCCACACCAAAATGTGCTGTACTGTATGCTATGATGAGAGACAGATGGGGAGGCTTGGAAAGGGGAAATATTTTCCCTTACCCCTTCATAAGCCTTCTAATTGCCAATGGGTCTCCTCAGATCTGCACCAGTTCTTTAGCTGATGCAAGTCTGAGGAGACAAAGAGGGCATGTCAGCTGCTCACTGAGGGGATAGCATCCAGAGCATTTTGCCCACGCTGACGGCCACCCCCTTCTGCTTCTGTCATGCCCCCAGCCCTTTCCCTGTTCTGCCCTCTTCGCCAGCATACTGTTGTTGCCAGCATTCCTGTCACTGCTGCTGTGCACAGGACCTCTTCAACTGCATCCCAGAAGTATGTGGTTTTGTGCACTGCCAGAGTGTTGTTCACAACAGTTGTAAAGCAGCAACTTCTGCCAGAACACTAGTTTTGGCAGCATAGGATTGCAGCCTTAGAGAATCAACTCTTTACTTTCGTGTGTGTATGTGCTTTGCTAGACTCCATTCATATAAGAGGTCATGATGTGAACTTGTGCTTTTTGCCACCACATTTTTTTTGGTTTAATTGATGGATATGTGTCTGTGCAGATGAGCAACATATCTTTGTGAACATGTCCTCCATGATGCATCTGTGTTCCACCAACTCTAATCCATTCCTCCAGTCCTTTCCTGTTTCTTTCGGCATGATTGGGCTCTGATTTATTCATGGGCAATATATTGAAATGTTGCTGTTCCATATGTTCTAATTCTGTATTGTTACAATACTTGGGAGAGGTGATATTAGCCAAATATGTGTTATTTAGTAGCCTAATTGTGTGTGCTTGGGCTCTTCCCATACTCAACCACTTGAGTGGTTATTCCAGGTGATCACCTGCTATGAAATACAGTATATTCAAAAGTCTCTGTGTACCAGCGGATACCCTTAGCTGCACTTTTATTTTTCTTTTACCCTAAATGTCCAGCAGATTAGTAGTCTACATGAAACCCCTTGGCTACCCTTTCTAGCCATTTCTGAAAGTTTGATTTGAGCTAGGTAATATATAGTTCAGTGATTTCCAAACCTTTTAGCATCTGAATCCACCTATAAAAAAAAGAGATCAACTTTACTAGCCACTCAAACCTCTGTGGTTTGAATGGTTATAATTGTGGTTGGGCAGCAATGCTCACACCAAGTAGGATGTTGTTTAATCTGCGATGCTCTTAGTCTCTACCATGTCAATTTCACAAACCACCAAAAATGGGCTTGTGATCCACTGGTGAGCTGCAGACCCACAGTTTGGGAACCACTGGTATAGTTTATTAGGTGTGTTAATCTAATACCTCACCTTTAGGCTTTGAGGAAATGGTTTGAATGACTTTGGCGTCAGCCAATGCACCAGATCCTTAATTTGTCTATTGGTGCACTGGTGTGTGCAAGACTAAGTGAAACCCAAGCTCACAATCTTTAGGAATATAGTCAGATGCAATAGCCACTTTGCTGCAATATTCTTATTTGCAAGAATAGCTATTATAGCTGGAAGGCAATACATTATCTGATACAAAGACCATAGGTTTTGTTAAAGAACTATGCATTTCAAGAATGTCTGCAGCAGAATGTTTAGACTAGAAGATCAGCATTAGTAGATGCAGGATAGAGGAATAAAAACAGATATAAACTTACCGTGAGAGAACTGTTGTTGTTTTTTACATCTCATTCAACAGGATGTAAATTATCTGGCTTAAAAATAATTCTTACACAGACTTACCTAATTATAAGAAATAACAGAATTAGGACCCAATCGTATCTAACTTTCCAGTGCTGGCGCAGCTGCAGTGCAGCCCCAAAGAAAGGGAACAAACATTTTCTTACCTGGAGGAGGCCTCTGTGACTGCCACCCTACCACAGGATGCAGCACATGCCCTGTTGGCATGGCCATATCGGGGCTGGAAAGTTGGATAGGAGTTGACCCTTATTGGTAACAGAATTAATGCTTGTTTAGAATGGCACAGTGTGAAGTGCATCTGGATCCTCCTCTACTTCTGGATGGCCAGGTAACAGCTATGACCAGGTTGTGTTTTTTTTCTCAAATTAGTAGAGGCTTGTGTGCCAGGCTTGCATGTCAGTTGCATTCTTTATGGAAGCAGACAGATTTAACCTCTGTCACCCATGCAGTATTCACTATTCCAGATTTGACTATTGCAACACATTCCATTTGGGCTGCTTTTTGGACAGTTCAGCTGGTGGTACAAAATGCAGCCATGCAACATTTGACTACAGCTGGGTTGTTTTTTTATTGTTTGACTCCTCATCTTCACCATCTTCACTGGATTCTAGTCTGTTTCTGACTCTCAATTCAAAATGCTGGTTGCCACCTTTGAAATGGTTTAGGTCCTAATGCTTGAAGGATCACTTCTATCTACATGATTTGGCCCAAGTGATCAGATCTTAGATTTCCCATTACTGACTAAAATTTCTCCACTGACAGAAATTTCTCATCACTGGTGAGACTTTCTCCATGATAGTGCTCAGTTTTTGAAACAAACTACCCTGGAAAAGCTGATTGGTCCAACCTTTATTGACTTCTGAAACTTATATTTTACTGTGCAAATATTTTGGCCCAATCCTAACATGCTTTTATTGTCATAAGAGCATAAAATGTCATAAAACTTGCATTCTGCTGTTGTAAATGCAGCGGCGCCACTATAAATGATGTGCTACTGTCAGAAGTGTGGGAGCTGTTGACACAATTGGCAGGTTCTCACACATGCCTCCCAACTGCCAGTGAGTCTCCTTGGACCTGTGTCAGCTCTTTGCAATTCTGAGGAGACAAATGGGGTGTGTGCCAGCTGCTTATGGGGGTGGGGATAGCATCCAGTGCATGTTACTTGTGCTGGCAGTCACTCCCTAATGCCTGTTTTGTCCTGTTCTGTTTCCTGCCCCATTCCGTCCCTGCCTCATTGTTATCTATGGGCACTCCTCTGTCCTCTTGTGCACTCTGGGCCTCTGCAGCCTCTGTGAAGGTGGTCCAAAAGCACATAGCTCCGTGCACTTCCAGAATGCTTTTTGTGATACCAGAAAGTGTTTCACCATCCGAATCCTAATTACGGTGGTGGACCCTAGCAATAAGTTTGGGTTGTACCCTGCCAACAAAGGTTCGCATAGTTCAAAGCTATGGTTTTCCCAGTAGCCATGTATGGCTGTGAGAGCTGGACCATAAGAAAGGCAGAGCGTCGAAGAACCGATGCTTTTGAATTATGGTGTTGGAGAAGACTCTTGAGAGTCCCCTGGACTGCAAAGAGATCCAATCGGTCAATTCTCCAGGAGGTCAAGCCTGATTGCTCCCTGGAAGGACGAATGCTGAAGCTGAAGCTCCAATACTTTGGCCACCTGATGAGAAGAGAGGACTCTTTAGAAAAGACCCTCATGCTGGGAAAGATTGAAGGCAAAAGGAGAAGGGGGCGACAGAGGATGAGATGGTTAGATAGTGTCACCGAAGCAATGAATATGAAATTGGGCGAACTCAGGAAGCTAGTGGAGGACAGGGAGGCCTGGCGTGCTGTGGTCCATGGGGTCGCGAAGAGTCAGACACGACTTAGCGACTGAACAACAACATGATCAGGTGCAAAAGAGCAGTGTTGTACAATAAGTGGTGGTATAAGCATTATTGCAAGTTTTCTGCCTGGCTAATATTCAGTACAAGTGTCCTCACAAAATGCTACTGTACATAGCAGTATCTGGTGGTAGGTGAAAAATGCCAGTGTAATAGTGCTGATGCTGAGCCCTGGTACACCAGTTGCACCCTTTTGCTGGTACTAGATTTCACAATCTCATGCTTAAGTATTGAGGTTGAAATCAGGACTCCCCCTTAAAAAGACTTGCCATTGTGCAGAGCCCTCCTGTAGTTGTGCAGTGGCATGACAGCATCTTCCCAGCATTCACTGATCACGTCCTTACAGCATCACTGACTTCTGGTTCAACCAAGCTGAGAGCTGCATGAGCTCAGTTGAGAGCTGTGATGCCTCACCACTTAGTAGGAATGCTGGTTATGGTATGTTGTGTTGTAGGGTTGCGAAATGATTTGCTTAATCTTGATTTTAAAGAAAAGTGTCTGGACTTCTTTCTAAACTGCTGTTGCTATTTAAATATAGCCTCTGAGCAGGACGATGTATACTATTTATTTTTGTTTTTGAGCAAGTTCAGGTTGGCTGCATATTTTGTTGTTTTACTTTTTCTTTCCATCCACTTCCCCTAAGTCAGGAACTGTTGTTTCCTGTAATGAGGTTTTTAAATATTCTCTAAGGAAACCAGATTGCTAGATTCTAAAACAGACCTATTTTGAGTTCTACTCTTCTTCCTTCATGAAAATGTGATTATATCACTTACAAATAAATTAATCAGTTCTATAATGGTTTCCTTGTATATAAGAGTTTGAAGACTTGAAAAATAAAAGGTATTTTCACATAAAGGTGCATTGTTATAACTTGGAAATGTGTCCAGATGCTCCGGAGTGTTGGCATAGCCTTTAGCCATTTTAAATATACTGTATTTTGTTATTGAAAGGGTATAAAAACACCTTAAGCATATAAAATCCTTTGGATGGTTTACAGACTTAACATTCCAAAGCATTATGGAAAATACCCTTCTCTTTTATTTAGAGTTTATGGAATTATTAGAAGCTCTTGATGAAACTCTCCCGGGAACTGAGCAAATACTACAAAGTTCTATATGAAAAGAAACTGAAGTGTTTATTTGCTTGCTGTATTTGTTTCTGCAGCATATTTGCTTCAAATATGAAATTGTAATTTAATATTAGCTTAACTTGTAAATCATTTGGAAAGCACCACTCTCCCTGTGCTTTGTAAAGTTTTCTACCATTCAGATATTTCCCTTCCACCTTAAACAATAATATGAGAGAACTTGTTTATCCTGTGTTTACAATGACTGTACTTTGGTTTAGTGCAAGTAATAAAATTTAGCTAGAAGCCTCAGGAAATACAACAGCATATTCATTGTAGATTCTCTAATAAGCTTGACAGGCATAGTCTTAAATCTCACTCCAGGCAACAATCTAACTAACTAAAGAAGACGAGAATCAGTAATTTTGTTTTTACTTTTCAGCATTAAAGTTTGCAAGAGGCATTAAAAACATACTTGCCTAAAAAACATTATTTGTATGGAACAAATTAGTAGCTGGTAGGTGGCTAAGATCCCTGGTCAGCAACTAGATTTGTTGTTGGGTCTCTCGGAGGAGGCAATAGTCAAGAAAAGTGGCTCCCTATGCGTGGCTTACTAGAAACATTATTTGAAAACTCTGCTATTATCTTTCCCCATCCTATTTTTTCCCTGCAGGAGCAGAGGAGGAAGAACTCCCATCTCCTGAAACCTTGCCTAGGAAAGCCTTGTCTGCTTCTCTTTTGCCTCTGATATTTCATGGAGAAGGAGAAGGGTATTAAAATACTGAACTGTTGCTCCTGTACCTTTTAAACATTTTGTAGGAGAAGTCAAGTTTTGCTGATCTGTTGATCGTTTTTCTTCATCTTCCATAGTACTTACAGGTATAAGAGCATTGTTTGCATTTGGTTATCCTAATTTCCAGGATATCTAAGAAGACTGCATTTTGTTCTTTTTTAAATTCACCTCTGTTTGAATGTGAAGAATGAGTATCTTCCTAAAGAACTGTCCTGTACTCTTTTTATCTTTTTTCTTCAAAATTATAACTATACTGTTGTATTAGAATGTCAGGCAAGACTGTGGTAGAATACGTAAATACAGGAGATGAGCATTTGAAGATGATAGTAATGCAGGAACGTACATAATGTGTTTGTGGTTATGGTCCCCTATGTATATTTCCTATGATCTATTCTCTTTTTGCCCCAGTGTAGAACATGGTAAACCAACTGGTAAACCAGTTGGGAATGCTATGCGGAAAAAACTGTAGGGACTATGACGACCAGTGATGCTGGAGATTCCACAGAATATTTATGTGAAAACCATGCTAAACTGCATAGCTTACTTTTGACATCTTTAATTTAAAAATTATAAAGTAGAAAGAACACAACACTGATAATCACCACAATAAAGGCATAAATGTGCAATTACTGTTCAAGTAAGCAAGAAATAACTGTCTTCTTCAAAACATTTTCCCTTGGATAGAATACTTCTAAAGCCTAATCTACCTAGATAATTTCTGCACCAACTGAGGGCGCAATCCTAATCTGGAGTTAGGCCGGCACTGTTAGGCCAGCAAAGTTTGGCTGGCACAAGGGACAATGTAAAGCACGTTTGGACCACTCTTGGGATCAGGGAGAATGGTGCATCTGTGTGCTGGCGTCTCTGACTCAAAAAATGGTCCAAACATACTTTACGGTGCCCCTTGTGCCGGCCAAACTTTGCTGGCCTAACTGTGCTGGCCTAACTCCAGGTTAGGATTGTGCTCTTAATGGCCCAGTCCTATATGGTGACAGCACAACTGCTGCATTTTATGTCCCATACTGTGGAAAAGGCTGGTGAGGTGGCTAAGAGGGAAAAGACTAAACTTACTTCCTTGATTGTTACATGGAGCTCCTCAAAGTTATGCCAGATCTGTTGCTGCTGTAACTCTGAGAAGCCTGCTGGTCTGGCCTGGAGTGGGGGTTTGGAATCTGGTCACCACTGGCACCATTTTCCTGCCCTTCCCCCCCCTCCGGACTAGACACTGTTATATTCCCACTATGTTAATATCCTGTAGTTGCTAACATCTATCTTAGCAAATAGCTGCTGGTTGGTTAGATTTTACACAAAGATTTGATTGTCTTACAGAAAACAAGGCAGGCTAACAGCATTGTAGTAGGGAGTTGCAAAACCTATTACATCTGCAGGAACAGGGAATACTTAGATTAACCAAACTTCATTTACTGTTTATTGTAGCTCTAGGACATTGATTTCCTGCAAAGGCATTGGAATTCCTTGAGGATATTACTGCCAGACTTTGTTATTTTAAAAGCAATTCAGCCAACCACAGTAACTGTTCATGTAAATGTTTCGGGAGGTAAGTTAATGCTCTGAATACTGTGCCATCATGGAACAAATGAAAGACAACTTGCAGCTCAGTCTTAATGTGTGCTAGTACAACTGGTCCATGCGGCCTGCACTGTATCCCACACAGGGTAGAAGAGTCCTGGAAATCACTGTGGGGCAAGGGTATTTTTTTATCCCATGTAACATTCCAGCCTGCCCTATGGGGCTATTTGGATCTGCATCAGCTATTTAGCTCATGTAAATCCAAGCGGCCTGGGAGTGGGGGTTAGAATATGGTATTCACTGCCGACTCCAATCTTCCCAAGTCCAATCCTCCCCCTGTTCCATCCTTGCCCTGCCTAGAAACACTCCTACCCCTAGGAACAATCCTACCTGTGTTGGCCAGCGCAGTTGTGGGATCTGGTGCTGGCAGGCTGGCGCATGTCCTTGACCCATGCGGACACTCTAGTTGGCGCGAATGTGCCTTATGGCATGTTTGTGACACTACATACTGTAGCTGGCTCAGGGGGCCTGCATCAGTGCAAGACAACATTAGAATTGGGATGCCCATGGAGAAAGAAACAAAGGGAAAGCATGACTTAAAACATTCTCAAGATGAAAATAATATATTTGTGTGATGGATGTGGGATCAAGAGTTAGGTGCTTTGTCTTTATTATTTCAATAAATGGTTTGAATGCTCTTTTAGGAAGTATGAGTTCTAAGATTTCAGATAAGACCGAAATGAAAGGAACATCAAATATTGAACAATGTGCTCAGCTGCAGTAAAGATAGTTTACATAGTTTAACTGATAGAGGGGACATATAAAAGAAAACCAAAAGATTTTGATGTAGGGAATAGAAGGACCAGAATCAGGTTGGTCATAATTGAGAGACTGTCAGCGCTAACAGAAAAGATCAAGCATTGGATTAGTTTGGAGACTAACATTTCCTTTCAGATTGTTACATGTCATCATTGAAGCACAATGATCTAAGTGGAATATACAATCTTCTTTTTATCAAAAGAGGTGTTAAGGTTGGTGCATGTTGAAGTACATATAAGTGATTTCAGGGCCAATCATTGGATTCTGTATGCAACGTGTGGTGTACATTTTGCTTGCTTCCCCTGATGGTTTGGTGAAGTAGAGTTTCCAGCTGGGTGTCTCTCTGTGGAGTCCTCCTGTGGCAGGACACTTGGAATATGAATTCTGAAGAGACAAATCTTAACAAATTGTCTTGCCATGCAGGCCGTGAGGGTTTGTGCAGTGTTCCCATGTGTGCAGGGTGACAAATCACCATGGTTCCCATCAATGAGTTTCCCTTTAGAGGTCAGAGAAATATAGCTCCATGCCATGCTACTGATAATCTAAGCTGCAATCTCCCTGGCAGGAGCATTAGTCCTGGGGTGGGTGTGATTGGCTGCCAAGTGTAGTCTATATATGATTCTCCATCATAGGATAGTGGGTAGGACAGGGTGTGGGTGTGGCAGGAAATGCAATTTTTTTTCTTATTGTTTCTTATGTGGTTACTCCTACCTATCCAGCTCAGTTATTGGCATCTTATGTTTCTTGGAGTGTGTCTATTGTCTGAAGAGGAGTTAGGATACAATGTCTGTTGACTCCTTTTCATTCCTTCCATGTCCCTCCTACGTCTCATGCTAAAACCCAATCCTTGTTTTGGCTTGTTTGCTGGTGAAGCTGCACTGGTGCCTGAGTGATGTGTGAACTACGTTGTTTAGCATTTTTCTGGTGTTGCATTGATGTCTGGGGTGTGTATGTTGATGGACAGGCTTCTACACTGCCAGACCGTTCCACCAGTGTACATGGAGATAGACCAGCATATCTCAAGGCTAGGATTAGGCCATTAGCTGTGCATCCCCCCAATGAAGCCACGACAGACAAGTGCTTATGGATCAACAGGCCACTTTATTGCAACAAATTACAAGGAAGAGGAGCCGGAGACCGGCAGCAATTAATCAAAGCATGATAAATGGGCAAGACCTTGACTGAAGGCAGTCCAGCTGCCAGCCAGCCCCCCTGGCGGGTGAAGCATCCTGATTCCAGATCCGCTCCTTGGGGTATGACCCTATGGTCCAAACCCCGCAGGGGCGGAGGCAGCAAACCCACGCACCCGGCCAGAGAGCATCTAGGCAGACCAAGGATTGAGACTCCCTGCCAGTCCCACGTGCCGGTCAGCAATTGTGGGTCTGCCGATGGGTAACTCAGTGCCTTACCTGACCTCCAGATGCACACTCCTTCCAGCCTTCGTGCCCGCAATAAAGCAATAACCTGCAATAACCTGCAATAAAGTGACCGAGGTTGCTCTCCGTGTATGCGAAACAAACCCCTATAATCCCCTGAAGCAGTCCAGGGTAGGTGAAAAAACTGCCAGCCAAAGGCCAATCAGGCGGACAGAAAAATTCATTGTTGTTATTGTTCAGTCGCTAAGTAGTGTCCGACTCATCGCGACCCCATGGACCACAGCATGCCAGGCCTCCCTGTCCTCCACTAGCTTCCAGAGTTCGCCCAATTTCATGTTCATCGCTTTGGTGACACTATCTAACCATCTTATCCTCTGCCGCCCCCTTCTCCTTTCGCCTTCAGTCTTTCCCAGCATGAGGGTCTTTTCCAAAGAGTCCACTCTTCTCATGAGGTGGCCAAAGTATTTGAGCTTCAGCTTCAGGATTTGTCCTTCCAGGGAGCAATCAGGCTTGACTTCCTGTAGGACTGACCGATTGGATCTCCTTGCAGTCAAGGAGTCAAGAAGACTCAAGAGTATTCTCCAACACCATAATTCAAAAGCATCTATTCTTCGGCGCTCTGCCTTTCTAATGGTCCAGCTCTCACAGCCATACATTGTTACTGGGAAAACAATAGCTTTAAACTATGTGAACCTTTGTTGGCAGGGTGATGTCTCGGCTTTTTATTAAGTTGTCTAGGTTCGCCATAGCTTTCCTCCCAAGAAGTAAACATCTTTTAATTTCATGGCTGCAGTCACCATCTGCGGTGATTTTGGAGCCCAGGAAAGTAAAGTCTGTCACTGCTTTCATTTCTTCCCCTTCTATTTGCCAGGAAGTGATGGGAGTTGTTGCCATGATCTTGGTTTTTTTTAATGTTGAGCTTCAAGCCCATTTTGGCACTTTCCTCTTTCACCCTCATCAGAAGGTTCTTTAGGTCTTCCTCACTTTCTGCCATTAGAGTGGTATTGTCTGCATATCTGAGGTTGTTGATATTTCTCCCAGCAATCTTGATTCCAGCTTGTGAATCATCCAGCCCAGCCTTTCTCATGATGTACTCTGCATATAAGTTAAATAAGCAGGGTGACAGGATACAGCCTTGTCGTACTCCTTTCCCAATTCTAAACCAATCAGTTGTTCCATGCCCAGTTCTAACTGTTGCTATCTGGCCCGCATACAAGTTTCTCAGAAGACAGATCAGGTGGTCTGGTACTCCCATCTCTTCAAGAACTTGCCACAGTTTGTTGTGATCCACACAATCAAAGGCTTTAGCATAGTCAATGAAGCAGAAGTAGATGTTTTTCCGGAACTCTCTTGCTTTCTCCATGATCCAGTGAATGTTGGCAATTTGATCTCGTTCCTCTGCCTCTTCAGAAACCAGCTTGTACATCTGGTAGTTCTTGATTCACATACTGCTGAAGCCTAGCTTGTAGGATTTTGAGCATGACCTTGCTAGCATGTGAAATGAGTGCAATGGTGCGGTAGTTTGAACAATCTTTGGCATTGCCCTTCTTTGGGATTGGAATGTAAACTGATCTTTTCCAGTCTTGTGGCCACTGCTGGGTTTTCCAAATTTGCTGGCATATGGAGTGCAGCACTTTGACAGCATCATCTTTTAAGATTTTGAGTAACTCAGCTGGAATGCTGTCACTTCCACTAGCTTTGTTGTTAGTGATGCTTTCTAAAGCCCACTTGACTTTGCACTCCAGGATGTCAGGTTCGAGCTCAGTACCCGCACCACTGTGGTTATCAGGAACATTTAGATCGGCCTTATAGAGTATTCTTGCCACCTCTTCTTAATCTCATCTGCTTCTGTTAGGTCCTTGCTTTTCTTGTCCTTTATTGTGCCTATCTTAGCATGAAATTGTCCTTTGACATCTCTAATTTTCTTGAAAAGATCCGTAGTCTTTCCCATTCTGTTGTTTTCCTCTATTTCTTTGCATTGCTCATTTAGGAAGGCCTTCCTATCTCTCCTTGCTGTTCTCTGGAAATCTGCATTCAGTTGGGTATATCTTTCCCTTTCTCCCTTGCTTTTTGCTTCCCTTCTTTCCTCAGCTATTTGTAAAGCCTCTTCAGATAGCCACTTTGCCTTCTTGCATTTCTTTCTCTTTGGGATGGTTCTAGTTGCTGCTTCCTGTACAATGTTACAGACCTCCGTCCAAAGTTCTTCAGGCACTCTGTCTACCAAATCTAAGCCCCTAAATCTATTTGTCACCTCCACTGTATATTTGTATGGGATCTGATTTAGGTCTTACGTGGAGAGCCTAGTGGTTTTCCCTACATTTTTCAGCTTAAGCCTGAATTTTGCAATGAGAAGCTCATGATCTGAGCCACAGTCAGCTCCAGGTCTTGTTTTTACTGCCTGTATAGAACTTCTCCATCTTTGGCTACAAAGAATGTAATCAGTCTGATTTCAGTGTAGAACATCTGGTGAAGTCCATGTGTACAGTCACCATTTGTGTTGCTGGAAAAGGGTGTTTGCTATGACTAATGTGTTCTCCTGACAAAACTCTATCAGTCTTTGCCCTGCTTCATTTTGTACTCCAAGACCAAACTTGCTTGTTATTCCTATTACCTCTTGACTGCCTACTTTAGCATTCCAATCCCCTATGATGATGAGGACATCTTTTTTGGGTGTTAATTCTAGAAGGTGTTGTAGGTCTTCAGAGAAATGGTCAACTTCTTCCTCATCAGCATCAATGGTTGGGGCGTTGACTTGGATTACTGTTATGTTGAAAGGTTTGCCTTGGATCCGAATTGAAATCATTCTATCATTTTTGAGGTTATACCCCAGTATTGCTGTTCCCACTCTCTTGTTCACTATGAAGGCTACTCCATTTCTATCTGCCCACAGTAGCAGATATAATGGTCATCTGAATTAAATTCTCCCCTTCCTGTCCATTTTAGTTCACTAACTCCCATGATATCGATGTTCAGCCTTGACATCTCGCGTTTGACCACATCTAGCTTACCTTGATTCATCGATCTGATGTTCCAGGTTCGTATGCAGTATTATTCTTTGCAGCATTGTACTTTCCTCAGAGGCAGATCTAAGGGAGGGCAAAGCTCTAAGTTTTGCAAACTGTGGAAAACAGTTTGCTTACCTTGCAGTGGAAATCACTCCTCTCCTGCACCGTTTTAGCCAATCCTCACAGGGAACAGCAACATCTTGGCGTTGCTTACTGGCTACAGCAGCAAGGGAGAGGAGGGATTTACATGACAGGGTAAGGCTTCTTGCAACACTTAGAGCTTTGCCCTCCCTGTAGATCTGCCTCTGACTTTCCTTTCGCTTCCAGACACATCCACAGCTGAGCTTCCTTTCGGTTTTGGCCCAGCTACTTCACTCTTTCTGGAGCTACTAGTACTCGTGTTCTGCTCTTCCCCAGTAGCATAATGGACACCTTCCAACCTGAGGGGCTCATCTTCCAGTGTCATATCATTTAGCCTTTTTGTTCTGTAATCCATGGGGTTTTCTTGGCAAGAGTACTGGAGTGGGTTGCCATTTCCTTCTCCAGCAGATCACGTTTAGTCAGAACTCTCTACTATGACCTGTCCATCTTGGGTAACCCAACATGGCATAGCTCACAGCTTCATTGAGCTGTTCAAGCCCCTTCACCACGACAAGGCAGTGATCCACGAAAGGGGAAAAATTCATACCTGGCCCCAAATACAGCGATCAGCCAATCTTGGACTGCAAAAAGAGGGAGGGTGGGTGGGGATCCATTTCCCTTGGGATCCAAGGCAAAATGGCTCCCAGGAATCCTCATCACCACCAGGAGAGTTCCTGGTGATGCCCCCATGGCCAAATGCCCAATCAGGGCAGCATCTGCCTCCCGTGGCAAGGGGGGAGCAAGCCAAGGGGCGAGCATCCAGCTAAACGCTGATGCTCGGAATTAGTCTGTTTAGAATTTTAGCACACGTTTTAATGGTGACTTAATATATGATCACACTTCTACCATTGTAGATGTTCTACCTTTAGCCCAGTTGCTGTTTTTCTACCTTGTATGCCTCTTAACATCTTTTGTCACAGAAAATTGCCCTGACTTCATGCACATCTGTGAAAACATTTAATGGAAAAGCAATACAAAGTCAAAAATCTGGCTTATACAAGCTGTCTTCGAAGAACTCCTATTTTTGTTCCAATGACTCCATCCAATCAACCTACTTCCACACAAATAGCCAAGAAAATTACTCTGTTGTTTGGCCTTTTAAAAAAGTGTGATGACTTTCAGATACTTTTCGAGGAAATAAAAATGCATCCAGCTAGTCTTTTTGTGCCTGTAGGTTATGTGCGCTCAAAGAATATATCCACTTACACTATAGCACCTTTTTCTCTTGGAAGCTCTCAGAGCCATTTTAAAGTATCTGTCTGAAGTATCTTACTCCCATATGAATTATGTGCTGCTGCATCCATTTTACAAATTGATAAACCAAAGCACTGTAACAGGCAGTGATCTGGTCAAAATAACATAGTGCTAAGTAAAGCTAGAAATAGAATTCAGAGGTCCTAGATCCTGCAGTTCCAGACTTACTTTTCACAAATATAACTGAGAGACAGGAACCGATAGACTTCCGATAATCCAACACCCTTGGGAGCTTGTTGTTCTGTCACTAAGCTGTGTCCGACTCTTTGCGACCCCATGGACCACAGCATGCCAGGCTTCTCTGTTCTCCCCTAGCTTCTGGAGTTGGCCCAAATTCATGTTCCCTTGGGAGCTACTTCGTGCCATACTTGGGTATGTTGAGCACCCCTGAGATAGGCCAGGGCAAGAGAGACATGGAGAAGGTGGAGACTTGTGCCCAGCTGAGGTGCTACAGCTCACATCATAGTTGATTAACCATGTCAGGATACACACCCAGAATTGAGCCAGCTGGGCCACTGCCAAACCATGGCATATTCAGCACTTCTGCAGCTTCAGGATGGTCAAGGAGCCTGGGCAAGAATGTTGGTGAAGAGGCCAGGGAGTAGGACAGAAACAGAAGGGTCACTGGACCTGTGCCTTGAGGCCCTCACCTGACCATCTGGTTGTATCTGTACTGAGAGTCACGTGTAGATAAGATTTGGCTTATCTATGGGTTTTGGTATCCATGGGGAGAGAAGTCCGGAATGAACCTCCTGTGGATACCGAGGTTCATACAGTTAATGATTTTTGTTAAAAGCACTTTTGTGAACTTTTTAACGTTAAATTGAACTTTGTAATTCAAGGAGATGGTTTATTTTAAGCCTTATGAATGTATGTAACTGGGGAATTATATATAACAAACCCTACTGTTTGGGTTACTTTCAGCCTTTTTTCTTGATGGATGCTTTCTATGCATTGGGACTGAGTGGCAAAGAGTAGGGGTTATGATGGTAAGAACTGAAGTGACTTCTTTATTATGAATATGGATATAATATCCATATTATATCCACCCAAACCTCCTCCCTATAAATGATTTTAGTAAAACAAATAATTGGCAATTTAACAGATTAAAAAAAAACACACCCCAAAACAAACCCCAAGACAAAAGATGTATACCTATGTTTTACACTATGTAAACTTAAATAAGAAAAAAGAGGGTTTCCCCCCCAAACTTTAATATGCTGGAAATAAAAATACAATTGGAAGGGGTTTAAACCTTATAAACCTCTTAGTTTTTAATAAAACTTTAAAACACAGCTAAAAAGACAAAATTAAATGCTTAAAATAATCCCTTATCAGTTCTAACTTTCCCTTTGACTAGTCAAACTCAAGAACAGGTCCTCAACAGGTTGCAACTCACAATCTCAGGAGTTGCTTAACTCTTCCCCAGAATAATCCAAAAGAGGAAGCTAATAGGGCAGAAGATTTAGCCGAGAGGGTTAATGCCTCCGTTTGCGCGAAGATAACACCTGAAGATCTCAAGGTCGTGAGCTCGGGACTCCCGGAAGTCTCTGCGAGCAGCAGACCTTGGAAACTGCGGCTGATTACAAGCTGAGTTTCAGCTGCCTCGTGGGAGGAGGAGTGTGCTGAAATCAGCTGCATCTCTGGTGGCAGCAGGGAAGCCTCATCAGCCAGCAGACGACAGACAGGTGGCTAAAGAAAGAAGGCTAAATCCAGAAAGAAAGATCTGTAGGAGTGTTGTTCTTGGAAGGTAGAACATTCTGTAAATTGTAAAAACCTTCGGGTTTGTGAGAAAGTCTGCCTATGTAAACCGCCTTGAGTTCAATCATTAGAGAAATCTAGTGATATTAAGAAAGGCGGTTGACTTGTCCCATCCCCCCTTTATTTCATTTCATTTCTTCACTCCCTGTCCCCGAATCTTCCAGGATAGGCTAATGAGGGAACTGGATGGAACACCAGAGCAGTATTTGTTCTCTGAAAGTAATCCTGGAAAGTAAGAGATGAAAGTTTCCCCCAATAGTCTCTTCCCTGGTAATTGTGGTGATGACTACAGAGCTGGGTGTGCAGAGCTCACTTTATACTTTCCAGAAGGGACAGTGCATAGAATGGAGAGAGTACAGTAATAGAAGGGATATGTGAGAAAAACCATGTCACTTCTCCATCAGTAGAGATAGATTTGGTGCCCAATCTCATTTTAAACACAAATCCAGATGGCACAATTACGCTGTATTAAATTGTATCTGTGTTTAAAATGTTTGCCCTTCCCAAGCCTTTGGGATGCACTGAGCCAAAAAGCTGAATAAACAAATGTATAGACTTAATAAGGAATGCCGTGTATTATTTTAAAGAGCTGTGATATTGTTTAATCTAGTGTAATACGATTTTGCAGCTTGAATGCTGTCTAGCTCCAGCTCTCCTTACCTACTGTTTATACTATAGAGCTGTTTCCATAGCTATGTGCCAATGCAATAGATTTTCCAGGTGTTGTATTTCATGGCTACACTTGATTGCAGTTTTGAGGTTCTGTGCAATGTTTTCCTGTCATGTCTGATCTATAAACCCAATCTTCAGAACTGAGAATATTTGTGCAGTTCAAACCATCTTTGAGAAAACAAGCAGAAATTGTATGCTTGACTTAAGTTAGATCTGTGGTTCAAAGTACTTTGCTAGCACTTGACAAATGTTATAAAATGGACAATTGTATTGCTTTCATAAAAGAGCTGCATCAGCACTACTTTGATTCTTGTAGGGTTGTGTTTTTGGCTTATTCTGTTGATTAATATGATATGGTGTTTGAGGATGCAATCCTAACCTGGAGTTAGGCTGCATAGTTAGGCCAGCAAAGTGGGCAAAAGAGATACCAGAAAGCACATTTGCACCGCTCTTGGGGTCAGGAAGGATGGTGCACGCCTGTGTGCTGGCCTCTCTGAGAGTGGTCCAAATGCACTTTACCCTTGTGCCAGCCAAACGTTGCTGGCCTAACTGATGCAGGCTAACTCTAGGTTAGGGTTGCACTCTGAGTGAAGGAGTTCACTTTAAATGCTGAAAATAGAAAAGGAAAAAACAACGCCAGCTCTTCCATCTGTAATGAACTGTTCTGTAATCAAGGTAGAAAATTAGTATTGCTGAGGTTTTAGGTTTGGACAGGGCAAGCCTCTTAGCACCTGAGGTGGTGTCCCAAATATCACCTTATTTATCTGATGGTGTATTCATTACCATCTTTTCTGCTATTTTTCATCCTCCCCCCCCCCCTTTGGCCCTTGTTTCAGAAAGGAAGAGAGGAATGGAGTAAAAGAGGGGAGGAGACTGGTGGACTGTAGCTTCAACACCACTCTCTCCTCCTCCCATTTCCTCTTTCATACTGAGCCCCTTTGAATCCAAGAACTGGGAGGAGCAGAGGCAGAAGGAGCCAGCTAGCTGAGGGTATAGTAGGTATCCCTTCAGACACCCCTAAAAGTGCTTCTGTCACTTCATAGGTGGACTGGCCCTGGCTTGTCCCTACATTGTCTGTGTCAGACTGTGAAGAGAAGTGAAACGAAACTTCATAGAAGCCTCTCTGCAAATTAAGTTGTGTCATGCAATTCTGGTGACTTTTTCACTGCAAAGGTGCCCGCAGCCTGCCGGTGCACACTCTAAGCTTGCATGCTTATAGCTGCTTATGAAAGGAAGAAACATTTTCCAGTGGTAAGCCTCTAAACAATGTTAATGGGTGCAGCGGGTTATAGAGATAGGGTTCCCCCATATCTGTGGTTTCTGTATCTGCGGGGTGGTAGTGTCTGAAACGGATCCCCCATGGGGGACAGCTGTATCTTCCAATTTCATATTATTGTCAGATACTTTGAGACATTCATAAGCCTTGAAGGAATTCAATTTCCAAAAGCTACATGTCAAGCGTCTTCACACAAGCAGCCTCCCTGCAGTTCTGTTTGGTGGCCAAAATTTCACTGTCAAATGCTTGAATTGCAATTCAGTATCTGAAATTCCTTACCTGCCAAGCCTATTTTGAGTTTGGATTTATTGATTTTGCAGAAACTATGCAAACTTCTCTTGTGGGGCTGATGGATGACTCACTGTATGTTTAACATTTATCATGTTTAACTCTATCATATTTGGTGCGTTAATTATTCATTACGAGTGTTTCAACTATGCACATGTGTCTGGAGGCCTTTAGTAACTCGGCGCATATAGAGCATGGATGTTAAAAAATTTTAAAAAGTGTTTTGCTCTACTTAGACTGAAAACTTTATGACATATTGGAATGAAGAATGCCATTTCTGGCTTTACAGGGTATAATGGGTTGGGATTGAAATGTTTCCTCTTGTATGTTTCATTTTGGGTAATTAATGGGCTATCCACACCAACGGTTACAATATTTTTTCTTCCAACTTCTCTTTGGAATGGAATGTAATAGTTTCATGAATAGTCCAGATAAATGTTTGGAGAAAGCAACCAACAGAGTGTTTTAGGAATAATAAATTCCTCCAAAGAAAATCATGTATTCAGTGTTTTAACCCCAAGGCTCAGGAGATTAAGACAATAATACAGTATAAAATGTTTTTGGAAAACTGAATATACAGTAGGTTTAAAAGCCTGGCCAAACAACATACTGCTAAGACTATACTGTACAGTAGAGAGAAGAAATCACACAGATGTGCATTATTCTGGAATGTGTAATTTCAATACATCTATATATATATATAAACGGACGTGTGTGTGTGTGTGTGTGTGTGTTCCTTATACACGTCTCCGTCCCTTGACCCACGGCCACGAAACTTGGCACACACGTACCTTGCAGCCTGGAAGGAATCACTGCGGGGGTCAGACCCCCCTACAGACCCCCCGTTTTTCAGGGAGGGGGCCCGGATCATCAGGAACCAAGGGGATTGCATTGGGCTACAGGTCTGCTGCCACCCTGTGGTTACAGACGATTCTGCAGGTTATGTGGGAGGGCTGAGCAGCTCAGCTACCAGACAGAGGCAGAACAGAAAGTGAAACTAAATGCTTTGCCTGCGTTGCCTGACTGGCCCAGGGTGGAAAGAGCAGGATCCAGAGACTTCCAGCACCCAGTCGGATCTGAGAGGGGCCTATCCTGCAACAGGACCTGCAGACAGTAAGTGGGACCTTCAGATTGCTCTCTTAGGTTAGGGTGTCCCTGTTTCCTCATTCATTTCACAGTGATAGTGTGCGTTTTGGGTTCCACGTCAGCAATACTGTGTTATTTCAGGGACGAGTTCTATATGTCTATCTATGGATCTCACTATGTCATACTTTTGAGGGAGGTTTGTATATTTGTGTGTATGTTCCACCATTACTCTGGAACGCCTGGAACGATGTTCACCACACGTGGTGCACTTACTCCTTACGATCTGGACAAATATACTGTGGGGGTAGGGCCCCCCTTACGCCCCCAGAGGTGGGGGTGCACTGCAGAGCAAACTCATTCCTCCTCCTAATAGAGCCTGGGGATAATGTCTGCCCCCGGGCAACGCCGGGTCACAAAATGCTAGTTGTAAATAAAGTCTACTTTTCATAAAGCTTCTACTATGGTCTCTTCTCAAAAATACATAACAGATAAGCTAACGATAAATTAATAATATAATGTCTTCTGTTACATTTTATGATGAAAACCAAGGAGCCCAAAGACAAATACTTGGAGTCCCCTTTTTTATTTTGCAGTACTTTCATTTCTAAACATTTTGTTATCCATATTAAAACCTTGTAGGATGCCAATAGCAGTAGCTGATATAGGAGGGCAGAGTCTACTTTAAAATTTGGTGTCCCCAGATTATGTGCAACAGACTGCAAAATTGTGCCATAACTGGAATGGCTATGTCCCATACAAAGAACTTTGTATGGTTTTGGTGCTTATAGGTCTTTCTTCTCTGCCACTATCTTATCTGCAGAGAATTGTCCAACTGAGCTGTTTTGTGTAGTCTGTAGCTTTCTCCGTCTGGTCCCTACATTAAATGGGGGATGTTAGAGCCGCAGGGGAAGGGAGTGCTACTGCTACTGCTGGGATGGCTGCTACTGGGGAATTGTGAGAGGTCACTGTTGGAGCTGGAGAAGATAGTGGCCAGGCTCTCTCCAGCTTCCTAGCCTGACAAGGGGACTGGTAACCTCAGATATAGGCAGGGGAAGGGGGTTCTTTCACCCATTGGTCCTCCTCCTTGCCAGCAGCCTTGCTTAGGGTTCACTAGCTGGTCAGCACCCTACCTGCTAGCCAGCCTCCTCCAGATTGCCCTCATCATAGGCTAGCCTGGAATATATGGAGCCTCCTTGCCCCCTTACTCCACCCCTGGCTGGACTGCATAAACCCGGCTTGACAGCCTTCTAGGCCCCCGATCCTGTGGGCATTCATCACCTCTGCTTCTCTGAAGCCTGCTCATGGCACAGTCACAGTGGGAACAGCCTGACTAGGGCTGAAGAGGAAGAGGAAGGAGTGGAGCACCCGTGCCTGTTGCTGGAAGATGCAGTGGTGTCTGGTGCCCTACGCTTGGGCTTGCCATCGCTGCCTCCTTTCCTCTAGGAAGGGATTCCTCTGAAGTGTGTGTGTGTGTGTGGGGGAAATCCCCTGCTAGACCTTGCATGCCCTCCTCGTGGCCAGTCCCGCGTGGCTGGCCCCACTGGTGAGGCAGGAAGGCTCTGCATTGCTGCTGCTGCTGCTGCTGCTACCAAAAAAAAAAAAAAAAAGGCTGTTGGCTGGGATATTGGCTGAGTCGGGCAACCCAGGTGATTGGGGCCCTGAGTTGGATCACAGACAGGGGAAAAACACAGGGTAGCTTGCTGTGATCAGTTTGTGAAGCATTTTGTGGATAAAATTGATCAGATCTGGCATGACTTGCACACCACATTAGGAATATCTAATCATTATCCTTTGGTACTTGTCCATTTGGATACCTTTCTGCTTGTAGAACCTGAGGATGTGGACAGTATTCTTTGGAGTGTGAGACCGTCTTACTTCTCCGCTAGACCCTTGCCCATCATGCTGATTAGATCTGCCCGGGATCTGGCTGAGTGGACAGGAAGGGTGGTGAATTCACCTGTAAGGGGCAGAGAAGGCCCTAGTCGCCTTGGTTGGTGACCTGTGCTGGACTGGACATTCTCTTTGGTGGAGACTTAAGACCTCTTTTGTTCAAGGCTTTTGATGGCTGACATGATGGACCTATGTTTTAATTTAATGTCATGTTAATTGTTTAATTTTATGCAGTCCACTAGGTGTCCTTGTTTTTGTTTTAATTATTTTTAATGATTTATTGTGTTATTGTTATGTGTTTTTAAATATAGTAAGCTGTCTTGAGTGCCTTTATTAGAGAAAGGAGGGATAGAAATTCATTAAATAAATAAGTAGTATTAGTTTGATAAGTAATACCTACGTAAAGTTCACTTGTATATTGGTTTTAATGGCACAACTAATCCTGGCTTGTAGAAACCACAATCTGAAGCATTGTTATCCTTCCTCTTGCACGGGAAGGGAAAAGTGTCATCAAAGATGAAATATTGAAAGGGTACATTGTACAGGAAAATGCAGAGGAAGCTGTGCACGAGGCTTGTAGTCAGAAGTCAAAGATAATTTTATTTAAAGAAAATATATCTTTGTAGGAAAGGATGGATTTTCCAACTAGTCTTGTTTTTTCTTCAAGGGATGGGGGGGAGGGAGAGCACAGAAGGAAGTAAGGTCTAAAAACAGCACTCCAGGAAACCAAAGAGCATGCATTACGTGAGAATAGTGAATGAAAGTCTTTTCCCCCTACCACTATTGAGTGAGCATCACTGCCTCCTACAGGCAACAGGGGCAAGAATATTGCATTCCTGCATAGCCCAACTACTGAGACCATGGATTCTCAAGGGTAGGGGATGTTTTGGGAAGCTAGGGTTCAGTTTTTGGCTTTGTATGATGTCTGAACAAGCATGTGATATTATTGCAAGCACATAAAAGAATATGGAGGATCAGTTACTGCAAAAACCTGAAAACAACTGATTGAAAATTTTCCCAATCCCATTTTCTTTTTCTCCTTCTCTGCAAGGAACTCTCTTTTTTCTCTTTGCTGTACAAAAGCAAGAATAGTGAGAGATCTGGACAAGTATTGCCAAGATGCTGCTTCCCCTTTTTGCAAAGTCACAACTGGCAGGTACAACTTCAAAAGCATTCATGAACCTATACAAGTTAGGGATCAATCTTAACTCACTTTCCAGCACTGACATAGCTGTGCCAATGTAGCATGTTCTGCATCCTGCAGTCATGGAGGCCTCCTCAAGAGTGTTTGTTCCCTTACCTCAGAGCTGCATTGCCCTTACCCCAGTGCTGGAAAGGTGGTTAGGATTGTACCCTTAAACAATTTCACCTCTCTAAAGACTGGTTCTGGAATATTTGTAGGATGCAATCCTGTACATGCTTACCTGCGAGTAGGTCCCATTGAATGCAAATTTATCTAACTTTTGAGTAGTAATGTATAGGAATGGTCTGTTTCCTGCTTAAATAATTAGATTCTTGGCTATTACAGAAATTTGTTTATTTACTTGCCTGGGAAAGTAGAAAGAGAAGAGCAGAAGAAGCAGACTGAGGAAGAATAATTTAAGAATAATTCTGTGTTTCAAACTGTTCAAGGGGGCAGTTACTGAAACTTCGAAAGCATTTGAAAATGTTTAATGAAATACATTCTGGGGCAATCTTGGACGAAGGCCTCTGCATGACCAGGAAAAGGCTGCAGGCAGCTCAGAAGACTACCTGGAGTTCTCAAAGTACAGCAGTTTTGCTACACAGTGGTATGCAAAGCTATTTTTTGGTGCTTTTCTTTACTTTCTCAACTAAACATTTTAAAAGTGGACCCTGGATATCTGAGGAACCATGGATGCCAGATGCAAAGATACTGTCTATCTAAGATACTAACTATCCAAGACAGCTACAGTATTCTATATTTGTTATATGTTGATTTTAGTTCACTTGTGCTAGTTTTATGTTTTAAGACCAGCTGTAAGCCACCCTGCTCGCTCTATGGGCATGAAAGGGAAGAGTAGAAATTTCATAAATAAAAGTGTGTCAATGTGATTGAAGACTAGCTTGTGCCCCAAGATAATTACACTCCTACTAATCATTCTGAACTGCTAGGAGAGCTTTTGTTTCCATTTACTTCAATTAATACTTCTCTTCTTCCTATCCTTTCTATTTGCTGTCTTAGGCAAATCTTGAGAGAGGAGATTGGTAGATATGGCTCTGGTATATTTCTGTCTCCTTGAAATAGGAGACTATATTCAGAATATGTATATATTGAAATCAAATTTGCTGATGTGTGATTTGCCCCAGTTCACTTTGCCCCTTTAAATTTAGTGCAGGAATAATAACTTCCTTTCACCCAACTTAGTGGCACTCTCAAGCAATTGTTGGAGCTTTCCTTCTTTTGGGGAAGGGAACCATTTTATTCCATTGCTGTGTAAACTACTTTTATATTTGTTATATAACGGGTATATAAATATTCAAAATGACAATGTTTGTAACCACTTCATAGTAAATATTGTCTATTGTAGACAATGTATTGTAACATTGCAACTGTTCAAATAAATTATAGATGTTACATTGGTGTGTTACTTGGGAGAGATCTCTTTTAAAAGATTAAAATCTTTATTTTTTTACTGGAGCATTGTTTCTCGTCTTTCTTGTCCCCTGAGATAAATAATTTAAAATATGTACGTAGTTTTAAATAGCCGCTTGTATGGAGGAAGTCATTCCTCTTATGTGGAGGAATGTCCTCTGTTCCTGTTAAAATTTATCACTTACATTTTGATCGTGTACAGTATATTTTTCTCCAACCTAATGTAGTCATAGTTAAAGGTAAAGGTTTCCCCACGACCGAATGGTCTAGTTGTGACCGACTGTAGGGGGCGGTGCTCATCTCTGTTTCAAAGCCTGTAGAGCCGGTGTTTTTGTCCAAGGACAAGCTTCCGTGGTCAAGTGGCCAGCATGACTATACGCCGTAGCGCACGGAATGCTGTTACCTTCCCACCGAAGTGGTCCCTATTTATCTACTTGCATTTAGGTGCTTTCGAACTGCTAGGTTGGCAGGAGCTGGGAAAAGCAATGGGAGCTCACTCCATCGTGCAGTCTTGAACTCCCAACCTTTCCGGTTGGAAAGCCCAGCAACAGCGGATTAACTCGCTGCACCACCATGTCCCTTTTTATAGACATAGTAGAATCCCATTAATCAATATTATCCAAAATTTCAGATTATCAGTGTGTATCTTTTTTTAATCACATGCTTCTTAACTTAGTAGTTGACCATTCAATTTAGATAAATCATATATCCATCCTGACCATTTTTCTTTTGCTATTGTGTGTAAGAACCCGGTTCAGAGGAGTGGTGATCTCAACAACTGTATGTAGGAGTTGAATAAAAACTAGAGAGGCCAGGATGACTTATTTAGCAGAATATGGTTCATTTCTACCAATAATAACAATAGCCCATATTCTTTCTATAGTGACGTCTCACTCTATGGGAAAGTGCAAAATTATGAAAAGAAAGAGGCAGCATGTTGTGTCCTGAAGCAGGTTAGCCCAAGATCTTTCCAGAATGAATGAGAGGTGTGAACAGGCCTGTTTTATAGTTAAGCCCTATTTTCTGCACAAACTGTAAGGCAAACTATGCAGGAACGTAGCTGTGAGTCTGTGTGGCTAGGAAACACAGCATTGCTTTATTTTGATGTTCCCTTTCCTATTGTTGTTAATTATCCCCACAATAAAAGTTTTTGTTGTACCTTTCACCCATTTCCCTCACCTTATTCTCCTCCAAGCCACGGAGCTGCGCAGTGGCCACCATACAAGATACCATGTACACATGTTAACGTGTGTGTAAAAGCACAGATGGTAACATCAGGTATAGCTCAGGCTTACTGATACTATATGTGGGACACTGTAGCTGGCCATGCATGCCAGTTTCCCAAGGCATCTTATAGAGAAGAACTGAATCTATCCTCCTTCTCCCCTGTCTTTTCTGTGCCATATTCCTTCAATAAAATTGTGGCCCATTGATGGCATATCTTCCTTCCTTCCTCAGCAAAGCATGGTTTCCACTGGAGCAGATCTTTGTCCCTGTGTGCTTTCTGTGCATGCAGTTCCCTCTTGTACTTGTGAGAAGTTGCTGTCTGTGCATATCCTGCAATTTCAACCATACCAAGAGTGTTTGCTTTGTGAGAATCACCTGGGAATCGCTCTTCAGACAGAACTGCCTTCATACAGTTGCTTTTAAGTCTCAACCAGTCCTCTCTTTGAAGATATGAAGCTGGTCATATTGTCATCCATAAATTATAAGGTTTACCCTGTGTGAGAAAAGACCAATTGGTTGGGCCACTGCTATGACAAATTTGTCTGCAAAACATTGTTGGTGGCTGTGTTCATATTTAACTAATAGTGTAATCCTGCATGTGTGTACTTGAAAGTAACTCACACAGCCTTCAGTGGGGCTTACTCTCATGTCAGCATGTTATATAAGATTGGTTGACTATATGCAACCTCTGGATTTTAGGTGTAGCCTACCTCTGAATTCTGGATGCAAGGGAGTTTGCAAGAGGATGCAGGCATCTTGTTGTCTTGTGCACTTACTGAGGACCACTGTGACAGTGCAATCCTACCTCAATACGTTGCGTCGATGCAATGTTGTTGCGTTGATGCTATGTCACTAGCGCCAACGCCGATCGGCACCCCCGCATTGGCGCTAGTGCTCTCTGGCTGACGCTATAAGTAGCGTCGGCCTGACAGCAGCAACAGGGAGCCTCCTTTGCACCGACTGAAGCTGGTCGGCACGAGGCCGTCCCATTCCGGGATGGGGATTGGCAGCAGGGGGAGGCAGATGGTGGGTGGGGAGAGGGCAGGCTCCGGATCTGGCCATAAGGCTAAATCCGAAGCCAGTCCGGGAGGCTGCGTGGGCCCAATTTGGGCCATGTGGTCTCCTTGGATCTGCGCCTGCTATTTAACAGGCGCAGATCCAAGGAGCACATTGGGGAGGCTGGAACCTCCCCAATGGTAAGGGCACGGATGTGCCTTTGCTGTTGGGAGGTTTCAGCCTCCCCAAAGCAGCGTTGGATTTGGCGATGGCTGGCTGGCCATGCTAATCCAGTGCTGTTTAGGATTGCGCCCTGAGATACAGGAAGCTGGACAAGGTAGGCTTTTGGCCTGATCCAACAGGGCTCTTCTTATGTTCTTAACAGTCCAACTTTAAATGGAAAAGTTGTTTCACAAGTTCAAAAACCCTCTATAATTATCATTCAGAAAACATGTCTGACACATTGGTACAGGAAGATGCATATTTTGTTAACTTGTTAACTGATACTGTGCTAGTGACTGTAGGGGTGTTTAGGTTTTTTTTAGACCACACCAAGTCTACTTGCCAGTGTTTGTATTGGACCCATAGCTACTCCTGCTATGCAAAACAGACCTCTTCTTGGAGATGTTTGGGCTTGAACATATGAGTAATATGGAAATTGGCTGTGATGCTACTGTTGTTGATTTGAATTTTGAGACTGAAGTTGCCTCAGCTAGCTTGCATCTGTTTTGCAGACCTCTGCCTGTCCTTACCATGAATAGGAGCAATGCAGAAGATTGTTAGAGGCAGTTGGAGCCTCATTCTTTATTCTTGAATATTTGGGGATGGAGCCTATAGTTCATGATTCTTTTAATGGAGTGCCCCAGTCTCTGGAATTTGTTTCAAAGTAACTGCAATTTGTTGACTATTAGGCATGACACAAAGCCATTCTTTTTGCCTGAAAAATGGGTGATCACATTTTTTTCCAGTAGCATATTCTAATTGTAATTTAACTGTTTTAGGATTGCAGAAATTAGTGTTCAGCATCCTACATTCTTTTATTCATAAAGTATGTTTTGTTAAGTATGGTTAGGTTTTTTAAATGCCTAAAACCTCACAATCATAGTCCTCATATCGATTCATTAAAACAAAGTCTATTGAGCAGCTACATTGTGAAGTATTTCTGTATTTATATTTTTCTATTATGCTCCCAGATTTTTTTTCTTATTCACAAACAAAATCAGAGGCAGGTGACCCCATTACATGGAAAGCAGTTAAAGAAATGAATAGTGCTATCAGTGCCACGGGGCTTTTTTTTTCTTTTCTAGCTGCTTTTGTAAGGAAAAAATGCTAAAGTTAAGAGATTCAGTTTAATATGAAGAGGTTTGACCTCTTGATCAGACATCTGTCATGTATCTTGGCTTTGCTTTAACTGAAAAATTCTATCCAGTGGCCAGATATCAAGCAATACCTGGATATGGGCCTCATTTCTTTTTGTTTTCATATTATGAAGGAGAAATCAAGAATATGGGTGTTTAGACTATGTTGTAAATGTAATGTATACTCAGTGGAATATAATAACCTATACAGGCGTGCCCCGCTATCCACTGATTCAGTATCCATGGATACTGGGATGGCTGTTTAGAAGATAGGGGAACATTAATTATTTTGTTGCTAAAACAAAGTAAAAAAAGATTTCTTTAGTGTTCCCCTATCTTTAAAATATACTCCCAGTATCCACGGTTTCAGGTATCCGTGGTGGGTTCCAGAATGGAACCCCAGTGGATGCCGGGGCATGCCGGTTCTCTAATTCTTAAATTTTTCAATGACTTTAGATATAACTTGCATTTTCTGTCTGTGTTCATTGAGAAGGTTCTTCTAAGACTATTCTCCAAATGCAGTGGTAAACTACTTACACTGTTTGCTCTGTTCTCATGAACGGTCACTGGCAGGTTTGCTTTCCACGACCAATTAGCGCCATACATGAAGTGGGTTGTTTGCATCCCTGTCTGCCTTCATGTGGAAAGAAAGTTATGTGACTACTTAAACAATGAGTCTTGTATGAATTGTATATGATGCTGTGTTGGCTTGTGAAGCAAGAGTAGAACAGAGCCAACATAAGGAGCTGAATTTTGTGGACTTCTTTACACGTCTCACATTTTGCACCCAGTCTTTCCATTTTGATAATTTTTTTCAGGTAGCCTTGAAAATATTTATTCATAGAGGTTACAGAGTTTTTTCATTGGGACAGTTCAGCAAAAAAGGGGATATCCCTGTCACTGGTATAATGCTGCTTCAATATAATTTGACTTTGTTTTTTGTGATGTCACCAGTCTGATTGGCTACGTGATATCATGGCTTTCCTTAAGGGATCCCTAATTGACTGGGCAAAGAAAAATGTCACTGAAACAGCAGCAGAGAGGAAAACAAGAAGCTGCAAGCTGCTGCGAAGAGAAATGAAAATTGGTCCAAATTGGAGAATTGGACCATGGATTTGCATTTCCCTGAAGCTCTTCCTTTGCCTCAAAAATTAAAATTTGGAATAGTTTTATTCCAAACCCCTGCTAACTGGGCAAGAGGCACTTTTTCAAGTGGTGTCCTCTTATATTTAGCAGGGGGAGAGCAATTGTCCCTCTTCACCCCAGCACAGTGTCTTTCTCGTGGCTGTTGCTGGTGGTGTTCTCCATTCTTTTAGATTGTGAGCCCTTTTGGGACAGGGAGCCATTTAACTTTAATGTTGTTATTTGCCTGTAAACCGCTTTGTGAACTTTGTGTTGAAAAGCGGTATATAAATACTAGTGATTGATTGATTGATTTTAAACAAGAAAACTTTAGGATACAGCTTATTCTGTATTTGCAGATTGATCCACAGCACAAGGAGGTGAAATCTTTTGTATAAGTCAAATCTAGTCTCCTGAGTTTTGGTTAATATCAGTCATGTGTACCCAGATATTTTGTAAACAAGGCAAACAAGGTATGTTTATTCATGACTGCCCTTCATGTAAGCCTATAGAATACTTTGATTGTAAACTCCTCTAGCTACTGTGGGGATGAGGTCAAGCTGTCCCACAAGCTACCACTTCTAACTCATAAGTGTTGGGAGTGCAAAAATATTGTGATTAACAAACTAGGTAACTACTGATCTTGTTTCATGTTATACTGATTGTGCCCATGGAAGCAATATTTTAATCTCTGTGTTAGCTGCAACACTTCGATGCTGAACACATTTATGAATTCATGAATCTCAATCTGTCTATGTAGTTCTTTTTTTCATATTTCTATTTAGTCTGTGTAAAGTGCCATGAACATGGTTGGCACTATTTGCCTGTAAGCCGCTTTGTGAACTTCGTGTTGAAAAGCGGTATATAAGTACCTGTTGATTGATTGATTGATTGAAGTGCCGGAACGCAGGCGGGACTTACCCCTTGATTGACAGGGGCCCCGCGACGCGTCGCCACCTGCTGTTCCGCCGCGGAGGGCTTCTTCCGGGTGGCGCACCCCTCCGCGGCTCTCCGCAGCACCCAGCGCGCCACCCAGGCAAGCGGGCACCCCCTCCGAAGCCAGGGGTGCCCGCGCGGGGCTCGGAACGGTGGTGACGCGTCAGAACCGCGCAGCCAATCACGCGGTAAGTCCCGCCCACCGTTCCGGCACTTCATTATAGAATGACACCACTGCATGTAACCCCTGTTAACTGGGTAAAGAGGCTCTTTTTCAAGTGGTGCTCCTCTTAGATAGAATAGGGGGAGAGTAATTGTCCCTCTTCATCCCAGTACAATGTCTTTGCTAGTGGCTGTTTGCTGGTGTCCTTCTGCATCCTTTTAGATTGTGAGGCCTTTGGGGACAGGGAGCCATTTAGTTATTTGATTTTGTCTATAAACTGCTTTATTAACTTCTTTGTTGAAAAGCAGTACATAAATATTCTTAAAGCTCAGAGCTAATACTAGAACTCCTATTCAGCTGTGTGAGAGTCATAGAGTTGGCCACTGGTTTATGGTGTGTGTGTGTGTGTGTGTGTGTGTGTGTGTTATTGATTTGTAAGGGAGTGACCTGTGATTTTTTTTCTTGCCTCCACTTTTTGAGAAAAAGCAAAAAAAAAAAAAAGCCATTAGCCATTTAGAGTGGTGTGCGGCAGTCCCCAATGCACTGTAATCCAGAAGAAATTGGTGGTGGCATCTTCATGTCACAATTACTTTCAGATGTTGTTATATGGGGGGTAAAAACTGTGCCCCCGGATGCCAGATGCCTTAGCTATGCCACGGCCTCAGAGTGAGGGTATATTTCTCCTCTTGCCTTGAGATAATAAGCTCCAGTAGTTGCAATGGCTGTACCTTTTCCACTTCCTGGCCCCATCGCCACCCCATTCCATCCCCCCATTTGCATTGGACATAACTGCTCTGACAGGTCTCCCAATGACCGAAAGCTTCAGCAGGACGGCTCTGGCCTTCCTGCTGAAGGCCCCCTGGGCCTTGTGCTGTTTCAAAACGTTTTACGCAACATGTGTGGATCCAGCACAGGCCCTTGTTAGGATTGACCTGTAAGTTATATAGATAGGCAATGATTTATGTGACTATTCAGTCTGTGAATATACAGAGCATACTTGCAGTGCTCTACATAAGAGTAGGCATTTAATGAGTGTGTCATCATAATGCCTAGTACAGTGTAGCTTTTGACTGCTTGCTTAGTAAAGAGAGTTGAAGAACTAATTGTTTATTACTGTAAACGATCATCTTCTTATTTGCTGCTTTAAGGGGAAGTGCAAATGGAGCATAGAATTCTGTGATTAGTGTTTTGCAGAGCTGTCACTTACTGTAATTACTTGTTTTTAATCAGTCAAATTACTACCATGCTTTATTAACTAAAATCCTTCCTTTTACTCACTTTCAGAATTCTAAGTAATAACAAGATCTTATGGTTAAAGAACAACTCTTTCATTGGACTAAAATCCCTGGAGAGACTGTGAGTAGTTCTTCTGTTTCCCCTCACATTTGGTTCAAAATTTTTCTGCGTAATTATTTGAAATGTTCAAACAAGTATGCAGCATAAGCTCAGAAATGTGTATAGGAATATGGGCTCTGGTCAATCTTTCAAATTAATAAGGATAACGAAAATGGCACTGAAATGATAGTGGTGGTATGGAACTTAAATAAATGAAAAACCGAAGAGGATATATGTACTTGCATGTTTATTTAACAAAGGCTGACATATGAACATTAATTTAATTTTGTTTTAAACTGTATTGTATGCCTAAATTAACTCTTTAATTGCCAATCCATGTTCTTCTGTTTTAATAGCTGCAGTCTTAAACTACTTGGCTCTGTTTATTTGTTAGTTTGTGCATAATCTTTATGAACTACCAAGACAGACCACTATTAGATTTTTTCCACTGAAAATGCAAATTTAAGTGTCGTCTTTTTTTTACACCTCAGTAGGTAAGCTGAAATAGTAGAAAAGACTACAGACTCCAAATTGTAACTGAAATTTATCAAATGTACATTTTTTCACTCAGCTTCACACCCCTTTCCATTTTATTCATGTCTTTCCCCACTATTTAGTGTCTATTCATTCCATCTTGCATGTTGGCCAATTATAGCACATGGCCTTTTTTGGACAATCTGCTCTGAATGAAGTCCTTTTTGTTTTCAGTATATTAAAAATATTGTTTGGCTTTCTACCTAAGCAAAGCCGGACTATTGTGTCCTCTGCTGCCTTCTCTCATGATATCAGAAGGCTACTGAGGAGGTTGAACAGTGTGGAAGGAGGGCAGGGTGCGGAGGTGATGGGGTGGAGTGATTGGGTCCAGGAAGGGGGTGGGTTCAGTGGTGCATTCTGCATCCTCAGCCTCTTCCTGGCCTGATCTGCCGGCATGGAGCAACTTGGATTTGCGCCAGTGATTGATCTGGTGCAGGTCAGGCATTGATCCATTGAAGCTTCTGGGGCAAATGTTTCCTTATCCCAAGGAGACCTCCAGCAGCCAAAAGTCCCCCTTGGGGACCTGTGCTAGCACTTCTGCATTGCCACATGGTGATTTAGGTAGGATTTGGCTGTTAGTTCTGACATTATGATGTTAAGTATTTCCAAATTCATGCCATTGGTAGTCGATGCTGTGTAATATGGACAGGGAAACATCCAGTTTATTGAGAGCAGGCATAATAAAATATATTATATGCTGCCAAAAATGAGGAAGAATTTTACATGGGGTTGACATCTGTATTGGCCCCTCATTTCTTATAATGTGCAGGTATCCCCTTGCTGGTGTTATGCAGCATAACAGATACCAAATGTTCAGTTAGCAGAAGTGGTCCATTAACTTTATTGGGCAACTCAAGTGGTTTCAGGTTCTATCAAGAATTATTTTTATAGCGAAACTGTACTTTGTTGAGTAGATAATTCTATAAAGGCTAATTTTTCATCCTGTGATGCAACAAGTATTCATTCTAAGTAATTATATTGTGTGGATCTAAAAATATTCCTTGTAGGTCCAAGCTGCAGATGTTTTAAATGGTTCTTCCAAACATTTTCCTTATAATGGAACTTTTGGCAAAAAGCAGCATTTGTGTTCAGCCTTAGAGGCTTTACCACCATGATGTATAAAAACCAGTGTTTGTATATGAAACCTCTGAGGTTTGTTCAGAATAAAATATTCAGCTTCAATCTATATTTATTACTAGTAAACCCTTTTCAAATTTGTACTTGAGGAATATTTTTAGATTCACAAAGTCTAATTCTGGAGTCCAGATTCTTGTTGCTTGCACGGACGGATGATGAGTTCAGCCATTCAGACGACAGTATAGAATTGCACAATTCTTTAGGTTTAGAGATCACTGTAGTTGTGGATAAAGGCCATGTTGATGATAGTACTTGAGTTCAGTTCAGTATTGATACATTACTGAGCATTGTATCTTACTTAATCTGAAGTTGCTACTATTTAAAAACACATGTTTATGAAGCATCCAGGATAATAAGCAGTAGGTATAAGACAGAGAGTTAATATTCTTTAAAATGTGTACAGTGTATCTGTTTTTGTTCCTCTTGAAATGATTTATAATGCTTTGGAATATTATATCTGAGGTGCTAGCAAAGGTGCCTTGAGGATAATATGCAACACTGCTTGAAACTACGTATAATCAGGTAATTGTTTGTCTCTGTTTCAAGCTACAAGTGATATTGTACTGTGATGCTTCTAGGCAGGTATAGTTTTTTTGGCTCTGTAGCAAGACTCGAGTCAAGTCTGTCAGCCCCCCCAAGACTTGACTAGGGCTCAAGTCTTAACAGGCACCCTTTGATAACTCACCCCCTGAAATTCTCGACTCCCTGAAATTTTGATAACTCGCCCCCTGAAATTTTGGCTCCAGTCAGGAGTCTTTGGGGTGAGGCATGCCTGGGCACGGACCAAAGGGGACTGGGCAAAGTGGGAGGAGGTTGTAGGGAGTGTCTGAGGGGACAGAAGCAGCAAGTGGGGGCAGGGTTGCATGGCAGCAACTGGGAGGCTTACATTAGGAGCAGTACAACCCAGTCCTTTGCAGCTCTACTCAGCAGTACTCCCTTTTCTGCTGAGGCTTCTACCTCCCAGGTAACAACAAAGCCCTCAGTCATGAGGTTGGAAGAAGTCGTGATCACTAAGAACCCTGACTTCCCTGCCTCCTCCTCCTCCTCGGGCTTCTCAGACTCCAGCCAGTCCTAAGGAAGAGCCCTTTGGCTCCTCCTTCCACCCTCCCTTGTCCAAATAAATAAAAAATCAGACTGCCCACCCTTTGTCCAATGATCATCCATTCTTTCAGAGATGGTCAAGACAGCCTGCTTCTCCCTCCCTCCCCCCTCCACTTCCTGCTTGATGCAAAACATTAACTTTTCCTTGTCTCCTGGCTGGAACTGCTGGCTTTCAGATGGCCCCACACTGCGAAAATAGTAAGCATGTGCACCCAGGCTTGCAGGTTTTCAGACTTTAGTTTTTCAGATGCATTCTTGAGTCAGGGCTCAAAGCCAGACACATGGGACTCTACATGAGTCAGCAAAAAAAATGTGCTTTTGTGATTCGGACTTGAATTCTGAGACTCACGTACCCATCCTTGCTTCTAGCCTAGTTGTATAGTTCTGCCATCCTAGCAGTTCGAAAGCATGTAAAAATGTGAGTAGATAAATAGGTATCACTTCAGTGGGAAGGTAATGGCATTCCGTGTGCCTTGGTGTATAGTCATGCTGGCCACATGACCATGGAAAGCTTGTCCTCGGACAAACGCCGGTTCAGAGTCCGTAACGACTAGACCATTTGATCGCGGTGAAACCCTTACCTTTATAGTTCTGAATCCAATATTTTAAACACAGAGATTCACCCTGGCCCCAAACAGATATGTGTAGATGTCATATTATGTTGTTGTGAGTGAAACATCAAGGGGAAATCACTTGATGACTGAAGTGTGTTTCTTACAGCCTACTCCTTTTCGGTGCTGAAGAGGTAGGCCAGCTGGCCGGAGCTGTAACCAGCACAGGGTTGGATGTGGCTGCAGTGTAATTCAGAGGGGACTTATTCCCATTACCCTGAGTATGCCCCAGCCACAGCAGTGTGACTATTCAGATCTGTGCCAGCAAAATTGTCAGGCTGCTTGGAAGGAGGGTTAGTGCCCTGATCTGCCCTCCCCAACCCCCAGTGTTAGCCACCATCAGCTGGCGCAAACTTACCTGCCTGAGGCAGCGCATAGGCTGAATTTGGTCTCCACAGGCTGATGTGCACACTCCTGTGCCGGTGTAAGGGACTTGTGCCGGCCCAGTGCGATCTTAGGATTATGCTGTTAGTGATTGTGACAAAATACCTCCATGAGCAAAAGAAAGTCTTCAGTGGAATGGCTACTTTTATCTGCTTTAGTGGATTGATTTAGGAGTATGTTGTATGAAAATTGTTGCCACATTGAACTGTTTAGCTTCTGTCTGGCGATTCTACAATTGTAGATGTTATGAATTTTCATATCTACTGTTACATCCAATTTAAAAGGATGTGAGTATACCCATATAAATATTTTCCTTGTGGTCTTTGTGATATGACTTGGTAACATTAAGACGAGCTGGCTCTGCGTCTGACTTAGCTGGTGTGTATAGGTGTGATGGAGGGACCTTTTTATGGTCATGGCAGGTTCGTCTGATGTTTTAAACTATCCATTCTCTGTGTTCGTTGAAGGAGGCAAAGGAGACAGGTGAGCTGGGAAGTAGCTATTTTGATAATCAAGTGAAATGAAAGTCCAGGAACTGAGAGTCAGAATGGTGTAGTGGTTCATGAGTTGGACTTAGACCGGGAAGATTCAGGTTCAAATCCCTGTTCTGCCATGAAGCTTCCTGGATGACCTTGGGCCAGTCACTATCTGTCAGCATCCTTCACAGGGTTGTGAGGTCAAAAGGGGAGGAAGAATTATGTATACCACCAAGAGCTCCTTGGAGAAAGGTGATATAAAAAAGTGAAAAATAGTAAAAGTGATGAACGGTGGGCTTTGACCCCAAAGATGAAATCCATCAAGTTGGATTTCATCAACTGCCCCCTGTGTCACCTGAACCTTGTTGAACTATTAGTAGCAGTATTGCCTTTTGGCCATCACTAGTGGTAGCACATAAGTGTCACTAGGCCAGCAACTCTCTCCCATGTGGCACAGACAGAAAGGTACCTGGGCCTGTTATCAGAGCCCTTGACTAGAGTCTCATAGCATCAGGTGACTGAACACTCTCTTCCCAGCCAGTTTGAAATGCTGAAAATTCTCTCTAAAGAGAATTAAATCTGATCTGCAAAAACAAATCATCCATCCTTCCTCCTTAGCGTTATCTTGACTTGTGTCATGTCTCATCAGGGTCACTGCAAGTTAAATGTGGGAAATAATTTCACTATATTTTAGAGGTGAAAGTCGAGCAAGATTAATTGGACTATACTGTAGTGCAAGATGTTATTGATGACACCATTCCAGCACATTATGTTAAAGAAATAATATCAGGAAGGGTAATGAGCACAGTGACTCTACTAGAAATACCACATAAAAGAAATTGATAGAACAGCCGAGTATAGTATTAAAAGGACAGTCATGACTCATGCAACTGTGATTAAGGTTGAGCCTGGCCTGATTTCATTAATCTAAGACCTCTAAACCATTGGGCAGCACTCGGCTGGATCACTGATTCCACCTTTAGTATATTTTTCATTTTAAATACGAGAGAGTAAGGGAGGTGAATAATTGCAGCATTCATTTCCAAGGCTTTTTCTTTTCAGGATTTTTCTAGGTGTCAGAAATGGCCGTAGTTAAAGATGAACATTAGCAATGCTCATTGAGGTAAGCAAGCAGCAGGACAGAAATGGTGTCTGCTTTGGCAGAGAAAAGGCGGGGTAGAAATCTTTTAAATAAATAATTTTTCATGCCAGTAATATATTGCCATTTATCTCATTCAACTTTAATAATACTTTTTTTTCTTTTTCCTTCTCCTCACACCAAGTGGCAAGACTTGTTTACATGAGCTCTCTGACTTTGATTTACTAAATTTTGACCAGAGGGGGGGGGCTTGTGAGAGATTTATATTTTTGAGAGCTCAATCCTAACCTGGAGTTAGGCCAGCAACGTTTAGCCAGCACAACACTACACCATAAAGTGGACCACTCTCTGAGTCAGAGGCCAGCACTGTGCTCCATAGCTACGTGCCCCATAGGCACCCTTGCGTTGGTGCTAGAGCTGTCAGGCCGACGGCAAGCCTCCCTTGCATCAGCTGAAGCCGGCTGGCATGAGGGAGGCTCCGTGTCCATCCGGAGATGGGATTGGTGGGGGGCGGGGAGGGAGGTTGGAGGTGGGATGTGGTTGGGCTTGGGATTCGGCCATAAGGCCAAATCCTAAACCCGATTAGGAGGCTGTGCAGCTGTTTAGTGCCTACTATTTAGCAGGTGCAGATCCGACTATTGCATTAGGGAGGCTGGAGCCTCCCTTACGGTAAGGGCGTGAACATGCCCTTGACGTGGGAAGGCTCCAGCCTCCCCAATACTGCATTGGATTTGGCACAGGTCAGCTGGCCTTTCCAATCCAGCGCAGTATAGGGTTGTGCTCTGAGTCACATTCATGACTGTCAACCCATGTGGTATTTGAAATCACATGATCACTCCAATCTATTGATTTATGTGGCAAAAGCTGAACTAGTCCTTCATCCAGTGTTGCCAATCATCCTTTGGCAGACTTCTGGTATCTGCATGTATTCCAGCAGCATTTGCCTGTTGAAAGGGGTGAGAGTTTCTCCCAGAGGTCATGATATACAGAGAGCATATTTTTTTAAAAAAAATGTATGCACAGAAGTATGTTGGTTTAGGTATGCAGGTTGATTATCCCTTATCTGGACTGCTTAGGAGGGGAAGATGTCTGGATTTCAGATTTTTCTGGATTTTGGAATAATTGCATAAATATAATGAGAAAAGCTTCCTCTTGCTCTTTTCACTGTTACCCGCTTGGGTATCTCAACAGTATCTGTATAGGCACACACCACAGAGCATAGAATAGAATTTGTAGCCTGTACAAATGATGCTCATGCATCTACCTGTATTAATTTGGTAGATTCTAGAACAGCAAAGAAAAAGATGCATTGTTAGGATTGCGCTGTCAGTGTACTTTTGAAATGTCTTAATATTTCAGTCACTCCTGCATTTGCCAGCATTAATCTAACATTTCAATCCTATGTGCAAATTCTGTACATTGGTACCCATCAAGATGATCTTCTGGATTATGTCTTTTTCATAAGTCTTCTGAACCATTTTCTTCACAGATCTTTCTAATCTTATCTTTGCCTCAAAACTGAGTTTAGGATTCAAGACTTGGGGTGCAATCCTAACCACCTTTCCAGCACTGGGATAAGGGCAATGCAGCTCCGAGGTAAGGGAACAAACATTCCCTTACCTTAAGAAGGCTTCTGTGACTACTACTCCACTGCAGGATGCAGCACATGCCCTATTGGCACAGCTATTCTGGAAAGTGGGCTAGGATTCAGACAGAGACTGAACCTCCAAGGTTCCTTTTGCAAAACATAATTTCTCCACGCTAGGGAAACAAGATATGCAATAAAAACGGCACCAGAACAATAATCTTAAGAGGACCTTTCCCCTCACGTGCTAAGGGATGCATACATTTGATATGACAACATCAGAAAAGTGAGTGAATCTGGAGCAGCTCATGTGCAGTGGGTGTGATAGGCCAAATGGTCAATAGACACGAATGAGCTGAAGGGTTTTTTTTCCTCCCTGTTAACAGTGCTGAACTTTATTTGTTTCTACTGAAGCATAAAGAGATTGTCACAGCCATCTAACTAGAGCCCTAAATGCCTGCAAAGGGAGAGGCGGTGCTCAAGAAAAGCGGTTACAGAATTCACAGACATTTGTACAAACGAGAGATGATCAGCTTGCTAAATGCTTGACAGAACAAAGAACCTATGGTAGCTTGAATGCTTACATTGAGAAAGAAAAATAGTTATTAGTTGACCACCCTCATTAAGGCAACCATCAACACAATCTATAATTCTTTGGCTTTTAACCATATTTGTAATAATGGACAGAAGGACATGGATACTGAAGAAGCATTAAAGACCTTCTTCAGACCTCAGAATTCAGACATTTTCAAAGACCATAATGTTGAACTAAGGGTCTTTTGACCCTCTGATCAGATCAATTCTGTTGAATAGAAACCCCAATTAAAAACTCATTTTACATATTCAGGGAACTCTGTATGAACTGGTGTCCTGAATATGTAACAGTTGATAGAGCTACACTGAGAGCACAAGCTGATGCTTGCCTACTCAGGAGTAAGTCACATTTTCTTCAATGGGGCTTATTCTCAGGAAAGTGTGCATAGGATTGCAGCCTTAGGCATAGGAAAATAAAGCCTTAGGCATAGGAAAATAAAGCTGTATGCTAGCTTTTCAGTTCCAAAGGCTCTTAATTTAATTATTCATATAGATATTTTAAACCTTTATGATGGAATTCTGAAAGTCTCACACACAGTTTTACTGCTGCTGAATGTTTTCATAAACGTCTGAAGCTTTTAAATTCAGTGCTTAATCTACCAACAACCATTACCCCTTGTGCGGCATTTGTTCTTTAAAAAGAAGAAAAGACATGGAGAAAAGCAAGAGAACTGTAAGTAACAAGCTGCAGATTAAAAATTATCAGGCAGCCCAATCCAGAGTTGGGTTTGAGCCAGTGTAGTCCTTCCTGCACTGGCTCCAAGTGTCACAAACATACCATAAAGCACTTTGCACTGACTCAAGAGCTAGCAGTCCCAGCACAAGGATATGCGTTGACCTGCTGGTCCTGGATCAAGTCCCCTGTGCTGGCACAAGTTAACTGTGCACCAGGTGGCACAGGAGTGGGAGAGGGTGGTGTAGAGGTGGAGAGGCACATTTCTGGGCAGGGAGAGGGTGGAACAGGGGAGGATCAGGCATGGGAGGGAAGGGGATCAGCAGCTGCAGCGTAAAACAGAATCCGAACTCCCACTCCCAATCCGGGCAGCCTGACACGAGCTTCTTGGACTGTGCTAGCTAAACAGCTGGTACAGATATGAGTAGCCCCAAAAGGCAGACTGGGACTTGACATGGGGTAAGAGCAAAAATATCCCCTTACCCAAAGGTAACCTACACCTTGCCCCAACCCTGCATTGGATACAGTGCAGGCCATGCATTCTGGCTGTCTGGGCACAAGGTTAGGATTGTGCTGTACATCTTGACTTAGATGGCTACATAGTACAGAAGCATCCTGTTTAAACTGTATTTTAACTCTGTGTTTTTTGCCGGACAGGATTCTTTCAGATTATTTTATTTATTATCAATTTACTGTATACAGGGAAACAGAAGTGAACATTAAGCTTTATAAAATGAAATGAAAGTAATTACTAAACCCATGGTGTACAGTACATCCGCTGTAGAAATCTTTCACTTTACAGAAGTTATAACATTACAACTTTGACAGCCCAATCAAGCCTGTGAGCTTTTAATAAGCTTGGTTACTTTTCTGTTGTGGGAAGGGTGATCCCTACAACCCCAATTTTCTCATGCATATTTGATACATATTTGGTCATACAGTTTCATTAGGCCACTTCTGAATTATACAAGTTTGGGAAAAATGTATTGTTCATGCTTCAAGAAATTCTTTCCATTAAAACAGCTTACATGGTTTATTTTTAAAAGTTCATGTTCCCACTCGCTGAATTTAATCATCGCAAATACTCATTCAAGTAAGAGAGCAGCTAGTCTAAATGTGCCACTAAGCTGCAAAGTGGAACAACATTTGTTACTCAACCCTCTCCTCTCCTTCCTTTCTCCCCCAGCATAGTAAAAGGAAATACCAGGAATGCAACCTTCTATGTGGGTGAATAATTAGAAACATAGACTATACAGTATGATGTGGCTCATTCAGCAATAATAGTTAATAGCCACCTATAGCTACAGATGGTTGCTAGGGTTAACTGAATGATAAGCAGGTGACATATTGGCCTATATGTATCAAGCTCTGCTGAGTACAAGCCTCCTGTACACCACATCCTTCACTATAACGATTTCTTGCTCTCCATATTTCATTACATTGGGGTCAATCACACACAACAATCCTGCTTATGAACATATGAAGCTACTGCACATTAAATTCATCCATCTAGGTTAGCACTAGTATCTAACTGGAAGAGAATTTCCAGACTTTCAGATGGGGATCTTTCCCAGGTGTGCTGGGAGATGCCAGAGGCTGAATCTGGGAGGTGTGCATGTGAAGTGAGGTATTTATTCACAGTTTGACCTGCAGGGTTACTGAAGAGCCCAAGCACACCGTGTCCTCCAGAACTGTGGCAAGGCCGGGCTGGCTCCTAGGAGATGGCTCAGCTGAGTATCTCCCTCTAATGCCATGCCTTTGCTTTTTCTACCCTTTTCCAGGTCTCTTTTAAACTAGGCCTGGCCTTCCCAGTAGTGTGTCTTCGCATCCCTGTTCTCCTAATCCTACTCCTTGCTTTCCCCAGATTCTGTTCCTCTTCCTTCTCCTGATCAGCCTTCCAAACCTGGTCTTCTATCCTCCTCCTTCTTGATCTTTTACTTTCTTAATCCTCGTTCCTTTTCCGGTTTAAGGGCTGCTCCGGCCTTGCCTTTCTCCCTCCGTCAATTGTTCTCACTGCTTTCTTCCATGGTGGGGAGTGCCCCATTCTACAGTGTAGTAGAATAATCTACACATTTTATTCTGCCAATGATGTAGGGTTCAGCAGCTGGCGACACTTTGGCACAAGTGACAGCAGGACCATAAAGTGTATGAAAAATCATAACTTTTTATGAACCTGCCATTTCAAACACTGTAATAACATCTTCCTATGGGACACATACCAGACTACCATAAAGCAACGCTAATTCCTTCATAGCTACTTAGGTGCTGGAAACTTTAACACAGCTTTACAGACATTCATCTGACAAGTTCCTATAGAGGGTCTTGTTTTTACGAAAATCAAAATGGTATGATTAGAACATCCAAGTTCCCATTCACTAGCATCCTACATTTGTGGCCCTACCAATACTAGAAATCCTAATTCCAGAAGCACATTAATAATGACAGAAAATATTTTCAACAGAGTGGAATCAACTGAGAGAAAGCAGGCAGTGGGATATGGCAAGATAAACAAAGACTTTGGATTGGCAGGGCCAGATGGATGGTAGACAAGACTGACTAATTCAGAGCAGAGAGAGTTCAGTTTTGAAGGCATAGTGATAGTCTGAAAGAAAAGCTGTGAGGGAAAATCTTAAAACACAAAGAGAAGTCTGGATGCCAGCAGGACTGTATCTGGGAACAGAATGACAAGACATACTGATCAATCTAGTTATTATCTTGACTGTAGGCCATGATATTGAAAAAAAAAAAGATAATGAAGAAAAATTTACTTTCCTTTGAGTATAATCAGAAGCATAGCATGCATACATTAAAAGTAACTATGGCCTTATATTTGCAAATTAAATACCACAGGGCTCCCTCCATGCATTGGAAGACACCAATTACTGTAATGCATTAAGGGTTGTTGCTTTTTGTTTGTAAAAACAAACAAAACCAACCCCAGCCCCAGTACACTTGCCAGAATCCCTTGTTTGTGGAAACTGATCTTAAAACAGATATGCTCATGTATTTTCTAATTTGGGCTGCAGACAATGAGCCACACAGATGGCTTATTTTTCAATATGAAATGAAGTGCAGAGGTGAGAATCATGGCAGGTAAGATTTGCTAACTAAAAGTTGCAAATGCTTTGAAGTGAATATTATGTGTCACAAAATTATTTTTCATGTAGTAGTATTTAATGTTTTCTGAAAAAAGATCAACAATACACCCTGAGATTATGCCCAATAACAAAAGGTCGGGAGAGCCCTCCAAACCTCAAATAAGCAGAGATCAAACAGGAAATTAAGAAAAGTAAGACACAATGAGCATTGAAAGAGCAAAGAACACCATTTTATTCATAAACACCTACTGATATGATTAGGAGACAATGACAATTCCACATAAACATCTAATTCTTGCACCATGTTGCAAACTTAAAAAAAGAAAAGAAACCCATAATGGTTGTGTGCTTTCTTGGTATGGTATGGCAGCATTATCCATCACATTAAACAAAAAAGTGCAGCCAACCAAGAGACTATTCTAGTGGTTCCCAAACTTTTTCTATTGGTGGCTCCCTTGAACTACTGGCCCATTTGCCTCTGCTCCCCATTAGGGCTACTATCCTATACATTGTATAAGGCAGCAGGTTTTCATGAGGATTTCACATATTCTCGTGGCTGGTTTCCATGGCTCCCTGGGAAGCCACAGCTCATAGTTTGGGAACCACTGGACTACCCCATATGCATTAAATTCAGATGGAGGAACATAATACTGGTGCTGACTCAGAGGTCACATGTACACAGAAACATATGTTTGTTTTTTCATCATTCAGAACCAGCCACAGAGAAAGTATCTTTCTTGAAACACTAAGTGCAGCACCTAAAATTGTGAAACAGCTGTATCCAATTGGAACAACAATTTTATCTAGAAGCAATTTAATTCTAACAAACCAGGGAATCATATGCTTGCAAAATGTTTGATCTTTTACACATTCACATTGCTGCTGAAATAGGATATTTCAATTGCCTTTCTGAGGCTTTATTCAACTCCTAAATAAACAAATGTAAGGTGTGTGTGATATAACGTATGGGGGAGTGGTTCGATGATCAAAAGGTCTTTAAAACATACTATGGGCAGGTAGAATTGCGCTGTCACTGATGTGTTTTCTCCATGGAATAACTGCATGTTTGGTCTAGGCCTCAGGCAATGCTAACTGTGCCCATGTCTGCTTGAAATGGGAAGAAGCACATCTGGTGCACCAGCTCAGCCTGGGCAAATGCAACAAACCTGCGTATGCAGGAACAATATTGGGCCCCAAAATACTCCTGGGCTGTGGATCATTTCTGTAAACTGAGGCTTTCCTTAAGGAAAATAATTTGGATTAAAGAAGAGGGCAAGAGGAAGTCACTGCATCTTCTTTAACAGGATGAATTTAACTTAAAGGAGGATAGATATACATCTTCTGTGAGTGTCACATTTTTCACCCTTCCTGACCATTCAGTCCAGTTCTTGGCAGTTCTTATTTTCATGCGGATGACCTAATTCTGCATTCTTTTCTATGTTGTGAGGCAATATATGCTGAAAAAAATCTATTGTCGTAGGACAAGTGGATGCCAAAGTGAAGTCCAGGTCCTGGTAGATGCAAGTGATTTTATCATCAAAGTAGTGAGAAAAATAGTGATGGCAGGCCACTGAGAGCCCAATCTTGAAGGCTTTGTCACCGGCAGTATGCTCGTATCGCTGGCTCTAAGTGTAAGGACATGCAATCAAGCACATTTGTGTCACCGGGGGAAGAGGGAGCACCAGTGCTGGGCCTTAGTGCCGCATGGAAGGCTGCCTAGCGCTTGTCCACCACCAGCCAGCAGTAAGGTTTTGGGGGGCAGGGGCAGTCGGAATGAGTGGAATGGGGCAGAGGGAGGGGATGATTGGGCCAGGGAAGGAGGGTGGAGACAGCAGCAGGCCAGCAGCCTCTGCCACCAAAAACTAACCCCCCTCCTGAGCCAGGTGACCTGACACAGCCCTCCTTGACTCTGGGCCTGTTCAGATGTGGGCATGGAGACCCATTGCTGCCAGCTGCAGTCTCCCTGGGGTAAGGAAGCAAATGCACCCTTCCCCCGAGGAGACCCCCTGGCAGTATCCTGGTGGCCTTGGGATCCATTAGTCTCCATTTCAGCGCCTCTGGAGCCCCAGTACTGCCAAGTTTGGTTTTGGGGGCTGTAAGATGTCCAGCATCTTCTTCTGCCAGTCCTAAAAATAGCATGATAACAAAGCTGTAGAAGATAGGGTATTTAGACTGAACTGCCCTTAGCCAAAGTGTTTTGAACTTAATACTGAAGTCAAATCGTTAGCAGAGCTGAGGGAATCAATCAGTCTTACTTACAGCAAAGCTGTGTTTTGTTGCAGTACAATTCTTAACTAGGAAACAACTGCAGCCATTGTTGTATAAGCAGAACAAAAGGATGGAGAAAAGGAAGCTGAAGCAAGGAGGTCTAGTGAAAGGAGCAGCCCAATCCTGTCTGGCAGTGGTGTCATCTAAATGATTTAAGAACAGGTACTCACTTTTGATTGGCATGTGTCGGGACCCGCCCACTAGAAGTGACATCATAAGCCGGAAGTGATGTCGTGGCAGGAAGTGACATGAAAAAAGCCCTTTTTGAGGCCTCAGACAATTTTAAACTGACCCAACAGTTGCAACAGTATTCCACAGCACCCCCAGAACATGTTAAGGAGGCCTGGCATCATGTTAAAGTGACCCAACAGTTCCAAAACCCCAGAGCAGCTCATTTTTCAGTGACAAGGCAAGGCAAGGCTCCGCTCGCTGCCTGCCTGGCTCTGAGAACGTGCAGGCAACTCAAACATGCAGGAAATTCAAACGTTGCAGGGGCGGAGTCGGCGAGTGGGCGGGCGAATGGGTGGGGCCAGCCATAATCCTAGAAACCGGTACTCGCGTACCCCCGCGTACCCCCTGCATGGCATCACTGCTGTCTGGGCTATCAGCAGCTCCGAAATGGCTACTTCTGTATCCCTTGGGGCCAAGGAGGCAGCTGGAGGCCTCCTCCAAGCACCTGGAGGCATGCTGTTGTCTGATGCTGCCCAGGCAAAGGATTGGGCCCTAAGAGTGACCAACCTACAAGCCTTTAACCATGTAACAGAATAGGCCAACATTTACTCCGTTTCAAATTATATTCTGTGTGGTTCTGCTCACATGCTATTGCTTTTCGATTAAAATGTTTAATTAATAGAATTGTAATAAAGAATAGAAGGTAAAACTATAAAAATAAACATGAGCCAGTGAATATCATCTTGTATTCTTAAATAGACACAAATCAGAATTGTAGCAAGAACTTAAGCAGGTCCCTGGTAGATGACTCCAAAGTTCTACCTAGTCAGAATCTTGTTTCCCACAATGGCTGGTTAGTTGCCTTTTGGAACCGCACAAGCAGGAGATGAAGGTATCCCCCTCTGCTGCTGTTGCTCCCTGTAACTGGTATAGGTATGTGCTGTGTGAAGAAGTACTTCCTCCTAGTCTACTGAAACAGGAAATCAGTTTCTCCCGCAACTTACCATATATACTTGTCTATAAGTATAAGTTTGTCTTATGGATAAGTCGAGAAGTTTCAAGAAAAAAATAGAATTTTCTATGACCTGTAGGATAAGTAAAAGGTAAATTTGGAGGGGGAAGTTCTTTGAAAATGAAATTCTTTGAAAATGACTTACCAGTAATTGTTCGGAGCCAGCCAAGCGAAAAAGGAGCCATTTCACTTTCTTCTGAGGCAGCACAGAAATGGAGCTATTCTCCAAACAAGAAGGAAAAGAGATGAAGGTGCTTATGGGAGTTGTAGGCTTTGTGAGGAATATAATAGCAGCATCAAATATCTCTTTGAGCCAGATCAAAGATACTCCCCAAATGTTAGTCCAGCTATAAAGGCTCCCCGTCTTTCAGCATCCTTCTTCGAATACCCATTGCAGCTGCAAAAAATTTGGCGACACTATATGTAAATATTGGGTTGGAATCAGGTAGTAATATGGATATATATTGTTGTCCTGTATCTCCCAGGTTAATCAATGGGGAGATAATTGCAGCTTGCACATCCCTATAATATATACGCCACAACAAAATGTGCTCTGTGGTTTTTATCTGCTCCATGCCACAAGGGCAAAGGCGCTCTACAACTAGTGCTGCCCTCAAAATTTTTTATTGTACTCGTTCTAATGTTGTCATGTTTGGAAAGGGCCCCAATTGGGAACCATACAATAATTGGGCTAATACTTTTGCTTGGAACAATTTTAGGGCTGAGGGAATATAATGGCACCCCTTCTTTCTCATAAATTGTATTATAGCAGCAGAACTTCTCTGGGCATTTAATGCCACATATTCACCATGGTCTTTCCTAGAACCATTTGCTTGGAAGACTACTCCTAAATATCCAATCTTATGCTGGTTTATCATCCATGTCTGATTTATTGGCCTTTTGGCAAAGGATATGATTTTTGTTTTTTTGGAAATTTATTACTAGGTCCTCCTCCTCACAGTATGTGGTCAGCTTTCGCTGAATCTCTAGGGTAACTAGAGATTCTGCAACTCTAGTAGTTAAGAGTCTAACCTAATATGTCCAGTTTGTAGCTGCTTATTCTTGGACCCACAATATCTCTTAACCTAGATTGCTAATATTTCTCAGTTGTATTACCACCTAAAATTCACTGGGCTATCATGTAACCTTCGCACCCCTTTTTCTAACCTACGCGGGCTGAATTAGTTCAATCCCTGTTCATCATAAAAATTCCACAATGATGTTAGTTGCTATCGCCTTATATTCATTCTCCTTGAAAGTAAGGATCAAACCTGGAGGACCAATTCATCAGACCTTGCTAGATCGATAGAGAGCTCTTCTGTATTTCCTTTGTACAGATAAAAAGTTATCCTTCTCAAAGAAGCATGAAAGATCAGACTGATATAATGAGTTTTGGTGATCTCAAGCTCCCTTACCCCACTTGCTACTTTCTTCCATACCCTTAAGTATTCTTTCCTTCTTGGTTGTGTTATATCTTTTGTGTTCCATCTCTGAGCCATTATCGGCGAGCAATGCAACATCGTAATGTAAAGTTGATTACAGCATTACCCAAGGCCAGAACATTTATCTATTTGAAAGGCATGCTTACTTAGCCATATCTATTTCAGAGGTCATTGTAACGAAGGTTAATGTTACTTCCAGGCTATAGAAAAAAAACCATGCAGTAAAAACAGCATTAAGGAAAAGTTACATTTTTAAGGAAGTTGTAGATGGGATAGTATAGAATCAATGAATCAAAAGCATTGCATATACATGAAATATGAAGCAGAAGACTAAAATATGAGAGCATAAACATTTTGCTGGTAGTGAGCAAGGGAACATCGTATAGTATAGAGTAAAAGAGGTTTTAAAAATGCTGTTGCAATAGGAATTATGACTATTCCTTGGGTGGCCCAATCCTAAACTCTGCTGGCACAGCCAGGCTACACGGCCTGTGCTGCATCCAAATCAGCTTAGGATACGGCTGGAGGCCACCTCGAGGTAAGGGGATATTTTTTCCTCTTAACCTGGGTAAAGCCCCAGCCACCCCATGGGACTTCTGAGATCCATGTCAGCTATATAGCTGGCTCAAACAAGAAGCCCATGTGGAGCTACCTGGCTCAGGAGTGGGGGTTAGGATACGGCGGAGGAGATCTCTGCCTACCCCAACCCCTCCCGGGCCCAATTCTTTCACCCTGTCTTCCTTTAGAAGTCTCCACACAACCCTCCTGCCACCCTCTCCCACCGCTCACACTACCTAGCAAACTTATTTGTGCCAGTTGGCACAGGTGAATGGATCCAGTGCTGCTGAACTGGTGTGTGTGCCAGCCCAGCTAGCGCCAAAGTAGCTGTAAAGGTTTGCAACACTCTGAGTAAGCGAAGAAATGGCCATGCCAGCTCAACCGCAAGATAGGGTTGTGCTACTAGTTTCTTTTTGGGCTATATTTAGCATTCCAGTGCTAGATTGTTGGAATGTTTTTACAACACTTATCAAGCATGGCTGAAGGCATATTCTGAAATTATAGTTCAGTAAGATAATACTTTTTTTGGGGGGAAAACATTAAAATTAGAAAGATGTTTCATATTCTTGACTGAATTAGAATATTGGATACCATGGAATAGACCTCACTGTGAATAGCAGGGCAAGTGTTCTCTGTGTACAGACTTATCTCAAATGATATTTTAAACTCTGTTTTGGCAATCGAAGGTTTTAAATTAAGAAAATATGCTAGGGGAAAAGCCAAAAGAACATATCAAATGCGTTGTCTTATGTAGCTGACTTTCCCTTTTTTGAAAAGTAAAAAAAGATTGCTCCTGTAGACAAGGTTCCATAGACTCCCTTCTGCATAGCTTGAACTTTATTCCAAAATCTAAAAATATATAAATACATTTTCACTTGAATTGGCAGTACATTCCACCTGCAGATAAAAAACCCTAACAACAAAAAATGTGCATTTGGGAACACCTCAAACAATACTAAATCTAACACTAAGAATTGTTTCCAAAATAGGGAAAGAACTATATTCCCAGATTTCTGCATCATTTAACAGTGGCAGGCATATTTTAACATTAAGTACATTAAAAATAGGAGTAATCTGTGTCTCTCCTGGCTGCACAAAGAATGCAATAATTTTTATGGTCTCTGTGCAGTCACACATAGTGGAGTTCTGGGCATGCACAGAGCTGCTCCTGGAAGCTTCCAGATATTTGTTGAGTGTTCTGTCCCTGCTGTTGAATGGGGGAAACTCCCTGAACACCATGTGCATTGTGGGCAGGAAGAATGCCCAATCCCTCAGTTTGTGCTGAAAGCAACACAGAAAGCATTAATTTCCCCTTCCCATGCGCCATACTTCCAGGCAGATTGGGCCTGCCAGAACTAATTCTTAGAGATGAAGCAACTCCTTCTGGCTTGCGTCTGCATTAAACTGGCCTTCTGAGGATGAGGGTGCAATCCTATACTGTGCCAGCCTTGTAAGGCCAACATAGCAGGGCAATATCCTGAGGCCCATTAGGAGGCAGCAGCAGCGAAGTGCAGGCCAAGGGGAGGGTTTTCCCTTATACCCACTAAGCCCCAGTCACCCCTATGGGCCTGCTCAGATCTGCGCCTGCTGTCTTGCAGGCGCAGAGGAACGTGGACAGGAGTGGCCCGAATCAAGGCCGCCATGGCTGAGGATGGGGTATAGGATTTGGCACTACGGCCATCCTGCATCACAACCGCGGTCTCCGCCCACTGCGCTGCGGAACGCCTCTGGAACACCCTCACGGAGGCCCTGTGCTGACCGAGGGGTGCCGATGCTCGCCTGGTGCACGACTGGTGCTGCTGCGGCGCCCAAGCGCCTTAGCGCCGACGCGGATGCGCTTGACATCACGTTTGTGACAGTGTCCAGCCGTCGCAAAAGCGCAGTGCCGGCGCTAGGGGGGGGTTAGGATTGCGCTGTGAGTTTAATATCACATGTATTGTAGCTTGGCTCTTAGAACAGGGAAGTCTTAAACTTCCCTTGGAAGCCCTGAGGGTTGAGTGTATGTGAAACTGTTGAGGGAGAATAGTCTAAAATTTTAGGGTTCCAACCAAAAATATGCCTGTTTCCATGTTCATAATATTTAAAAGTGGTATTGGTTATGCTGGGATCTTGCATTAAGCTTGATAAATGAAATAGGAAGGAAGAAGTTGTGTAGGTTTGAGCCATTTAGGTCTCTATAGGTCAAGCTCAGAATCTTGAAATACACTCACAACCCAGTCCTATGCATGTCTACTCAGAAGTAAGTCCCATTGTGTTCAGTGGAGCTTATTCCTAGGAAACTGTGTATAGGATTGTAGCCTCAGAGGATTTCTCACTGTGGGCCCATGTAGGACCAGTGATCCTTCCTGCTACTCTTCACCTTTGCAGTGCTTTCCTGCTGATGTGCAATGGTTATACCGGAAATGGAAAACTACTGTGCTTCTTATTTTTCTATTCAGCCTACCATCTCCACCCCAGGATCTGGCCTGCGATTTACTTAGAGTATCATACATACGAAGGAGGGAGAGGAGAATTCCACTGGGCCCTGTGGTGTTCCCTCTGCCCACACTCAGCTGCATTCATGCTGGGAAGCATCATGTGCTAAGAATAGATCATGCTGGTATAATGTGCTCTTAGAGGCCTAACCTTGTTAGGAAGCAAGCCACTAGATTTTGCATGAACTGCAGCCTCTAAGCAGTCTTGCATAAATCACATTAGTGTCAGCAACCCATTTAAAGCTTTTACTGACAATGAATTCTTGGGGAAGAACTTGTTACAGAGTTGCATTAGCTATTACTCAAGGAAGCATTATTCACTGTAAGTAAGGATTTGTATAACCACCATCCTGTGGTTTTTGCTAATTTCTCCCAGGAGACCAGAGAAACCAGGCAATCCAGATGTTGCAATAGTAGTGTAATTCCACATTTGGGTCACTTTTCATTTGTCGTGCCTTGTGGGAGATGCATAATAGAAGGTGGTTTGTAATTTGAAAATTGGTAGTGCATTTCAGCAGTGGATTGTATCATGTCATGCTTTGGCCTATGTTTAGAATGACTCAGTCATGCTAGTCAGTCCTTAAAGAACTGGCATGCATTGTATATTTTTAAAAAGTAGATTAAATAAATGGAGCTCAGCATGTGTGGTATTGACTATGGCAAAACAGCATGACACCACAGAGTCATGTATTATGCCAGCTGTAGCTGCTGGCAGACAACTTAATTTGGCCATCATGTTGTAATTAATGTTAATAGTGGCAACAGCACTTGGACATGCAGCTGCTACTGTCTGTGGATATTTGTCAGATGTCAGGAGATTGCCTTTTAAATGCCTTCAAATGCCTAATATAAGAGCTTGGCTATTTGGCAAGGTTTCGTGAGAATTTATTTGGCCATGTTGCATTCAAAATGTGCAGGACTGCCAGTACTCAAAAAGTGGGGAACTTCAGGGATCATTTGCTTTTTGTGTAGTAGGTCCTTCGTATTTAAGCAACCATAGACACAAAGGTATTTCAGTGTCTACGTCAGGGGTCAGGGAACTTTTTTACCTTTTACCCCAAAATATATTTAGATATGCCGACGTTAACGCCCCCCCCCCCGAACAAAAGAAAAAAAATTACATATTGGAACCCATTGCTTTTTATTTGATTAATTAATGAGCTTAATTAATGCTATGTAAATATGAAGTTGTAAAGGGTTTGGGAGAGTTAGGAAAGTTCTTTAAATATTTTTTAATCTTACTCTTATTGTAAATATCAAACCTGCTTAGTTAGATTTGATTTTGTCATATGGGGTGTTAAAATGTTCTTGCTTGATGACATCACTTCCTTTGGGCCCCGGTGATAAAAAGTTTGAGAGCCATTGTACTGGATTAAAGAAAAACACTTTTAAGGTCAGAAAGTAAGATAAAGGGGCAGCCTCCAAAGACTTGTTTCAGAATTTAAAAGATTTGTTTGCAACTCTGGATCAAACCAAAAAATGATAGCAGTAGACATTTTTTTATGCAGATATCTGTTTCATGCACTTGTCAAACAGGGAATACCTCATTTTTACATCACAAGGAGTGTGCATGTAGGCAACTTAGCAGCACAGTATCTGCTTTTCCATTCTGGAGAAGGCAAATAGTACTAATACAGAAACGCAGCAAGCGTTCCTACATTTTGTCTCCTGCAACTCACTTTCGCCTTGCCTCACGCTGTATGCTTGCCTGGCACCTCTCTTTGGTGTCCTGCACATGTGCCCCACACACTCCACGACACGCTGAGCCCCAGTCCGGATCGGAGGATCGTTGCACCGGGCTACAAGTTGAGGGGGAGGAGGACAGTCTGGTGTCGGCTCAGACTGTTACTCTGCAGCCAGTCGCGTTTGCCCCAGCCTGCACCCTCCTTACGTTCAGTGGCCAGCCGGCATCTGTCAACTTGTGTTTGCTCAGAAGTAAGTCAGATTGAATTCAGTGTGCTTTCCTTCTGGGGCAGTGTGTGCATTGGACTGCAGTTTTAATTAAGATGGGGTGCAATCCTATTAATACTTACGGGAGTAAGTGCCATTTACTATAATGGGACTTACTTCTGAGTAGACATTCATAGACTTGCACTCTTAGGCGATCAATTTTTTAAAAAACCTGCGTTCCAATCAGCCCCTCCCCTGGCAACAGTACCCAGTCTTAGGAGACACCTTCCATCACACACGGACACTTCGGGACATTAAAGAAGCACCGCATCTGGCCTTGGGCAGCGATCAAAATGATGGGGCTGCATGTTCTGCAAGAAGCCTGAGTGAGGGGTGTGCAGTTCCCCCCGGCAGGGCAACGGGGGGGGGGGAGATGCGTGCCCCGGCAGGGCAAGGGAGGCGGGGGTGGGGGAAAGACACGTGCCTTCCCTCACCTCCGATGCCTGGCTGTCCCTGGCTTGCCTCTTCACTGCCGCTCTGCTCCGCTGCCGCTCAGATCCAATGTGCCGCCACTCTGCCGCTCTCCTCGCTGCATCCACGTGCTCTAAACTGCGGTGGTGTGAAAAGTAGGGCAGGCACAGAGCAGTCTGGGGCGCGTTTTGCCAGCCAGCGAAAGTGGGTGGAGCAAAACAAAACAAAATGAAGCCAGCCAGCCAGCCAGGGAACCGGAATGGGGGTAATGGACGGTCGCGCTGCCAAGACACAGCTGGGCATGCATATAGATTCATATGCATGTCCTGCTGTGTCTCGGCAGCGCGACCGTCCATTACCCCCAGGAATTTCATTTTTACCCCATTTGGGGTAATTTACCCCTGTTCCCAGACCACTGGTCTACGTAGTCTACTTTTTGAATTGTATTTGTACATAGAAAAAATGTTTTTTGCCTAAAACATCTATTTTTATTAGAACCTCCAGGTACAGAGACAGTTATACCTCTGACTACCATTTGGAAGGCATCTGGTGGGCCACTGTGAGATACAGGAAGCTGGACTACATGGACATTGGCATGATCCAGCGGGGCTGTTCCTATGTCCTGATTGTGAGCTTCTCAGGAGAATCTGGCCATCACATTTTGGAATCAGGATGCTCAGTTAGATTGCTCTTTGGCCTGCTCCAAAAAGGCAGTTCTTACTGGTATTCTGTGAAGGTCAGACATCTTGATGGAGAAAGTGTTGTCCTTGTTGTATAATAAGCCTACTGTTGAATCTTATTGCAGCATAAGCCTAGACATCCCTGTCTAGTCCAGGGATGTAAAACATACTGCCTGTGGGCAGGATCAGGCTTGTAGAACCTTCTTATGTGGCCCCATGGTGCTTACCTTGTTTCCTAGCCTCCAGCAGCAAGCAAGCAAGCAAGCAAGCAGCAGCAGCAGCAACCATTTCTGCGATAGCAATTGGCCATCCCAGCCAGCAGGGGGAGCTGAGGAGGAGAAAACGAAGTTCCCACTAGCGAAGGCACATGCAGGAAGGCAGAGCAAGCATAACTGATACAGATTTAGTAAGAAACAGGGGTGGGTATATTCGCTATTGCTTCTAACCCCCATGCCTCCTCCCTGGCTTTTCCTGTCAGCTATGCAACAATGAGTTCCTAGGTGAGAGCAAAGTCCTTATTTTTGGTCATTTCCTGTTTAATGATATCACTTCCGGCCCTCAGCAGGCACAATGAATGTTAACTTCTGCCCCCTGTATGAGACAAGTTTCGCACCCCTCGTCTAGTCTGTACAATACTTGGCATCGTAATTGGTTTTTACTCACTGCTGACCGGTTTGTCTGTGAGTTATATAACTCTGTATTTGTTTTTAGTGCATTATTGCAAAGGTTATTTGTTTTTCCGCCTGATAGATACTGATTATGTACTGAAGATCTGTAGAACCATTAATATATATGTGTAATATAAATCCTTCTCCCTTCATTTATCAACATTGATCCAAAATCCCCACTTAACAAAAACACAATTTTTCTTTAAATCACGCCTATCCATAGATGATCATTCCAGGTCAAAAAAATGTCTGTAACTTTAAATCGATGGGAATCTAATTTACTAAGTAGGCTTGCTTTTGGTTTTCCTTTATTAAGATTGGACCATTAATGTGTATTCTGTCCTTAAAAAAAACAGAATGAACATTAGGATTGGTAAAAGGTAAAGGTTTCCCCATGACCGAATGGTCTAGTCGTGACCGACTGTAGGGGGTGGTGTTCATCTCCGATTCTAAGCTGAAGAGCCAGTGTTTGTCCGAGGACAAGTTTCCATGGTCATTTGGCCGGCATGACTATACGCCAAGGTGCACAGAACACCGTTTACCTTCCCACCGAAGTGGTACCTATTTATCTACTTGCATTTTGACGTGCTTTCGAACTGCTAGGTTGGTAGGAGCTGGGACAAGAGATGGGAGCTCACTCCGTCATGTGGTCTTGAACTGCCAACCTTCTGGACAGCAAGCTCAGCAGCAGCTGTTTAATCGCAGCATCACCACATCCCTAATATTAGGACTGGGTATTGTATCAAAGTTATTTGCTTATTTCAGTCTTGGATATAGAAAACTTGAGATACTGATAAAGGCTGAAATGTCAGACAGGCAGTTGCAGATGTAGGATTTGATGGAAGGAGAAAGTTCTCAGGTAGTTTGGTAAAGGTGGCTTTCAGCTGCATATCAACTTTTCTTTTCCACTTGACTTACCCACCCTAGCTTCCAGTAGCCTTAGCCTGTGAGTGTTGTCTGTCTTTTAAATCTTTGTACTGCTGCTCTGTTTTTGGTTGATAGGCTGCTGTTCTATGGGATTTTATTATTTACTGTTGATATTGCTTTTTTTAATGCTTTTAATTATATTTTATTGTATTTTGTTTTGCATTTTGTCTTTTTAAATCACATTGTTGTGAACCACCTTGGGTGTCCTGGTAACAGGAAGAAAGCCTGGATACACATTTTAAAACAATCAGTAAATCCTGAAGTCGGCATGGCCATATTGTAACTGTGACAACTGAAGATATAAATAATGGTGGTGAAAGCAAAATGGGATGTAAAACATGTCAGTAGTTTTAAATCTTAATTGAATGTACAGTATGTATTAATTTGAAATATTTATATTGCAGCAAACAGTGCGCTAACATGTTAGCAGACTTTAATGGAGATTTACATTAGCTAGTGGTAGTATTGTGCGACTCCCTCCTTCCCTCTCGATTTAATCCTGCACTTTCAGAAACAATAGTTAAATGCAACCAGTGTATAACAATGAATATAATACTTCTGAAAATTTAAACAGCATGTTCAGAGAGCATATTTTTGCTCCCAATATTTTTCTTCCAACAAGTAGCTTTTTACATTTGCAGAAGAGATCATTATTTATTTATACAAATGGGTGGCAGCCAGAGAACCTTTGGGAAAGGGTTGTTTCTGGTGAATTTCTACACAGACCCAGGAAAAAAGGCCTGATAACTTTTACTTGAATGAATGTTCAAGCCCTGCGGCAACCTTGTGAGTCATACCTGGATCCCAAGGGCAAGCAGCCATGCCCAAAGTAAATAAGCAAAGTGGTCTGGGAAAGTCACTCTTCCTTCCCCATTTTTATATTATACACAGCATATTGCAAAACCTCCATCTGCTGTATTAAATGCCATCCAACCAAAGAGCCTTTTTACTTTGATAAGGATACAGCACAGCAGATATCCCAACTTTCTAGTGACCATCACTAGGGAAGATATAGAGATTGAAGCTTTGTTGAGAAGGATTATGCATAACACATACATTTTACATGCTTAGAACAAATAGCAAGGGAGGACTATGACTTTTATGCCTTATGGAAAAGGACTATGACTTTTCCAGAGGCATCTGATTGGCTGTTGCTGGAGATAGAATGTTAGTCTAGATATGTATTTGGTCCAATTCAGCAGAGCAGTTCTTGCTAACTTTTGCAGTTTTATTATTTCACAGTACTTCTGCATTTACATCTGAGGTCAACGCTTTTGCCTCATTCCATCTAGAGAATAGCTCCTGTCTTGCATATAGCATAAGACCTTATAGGTAATAACCAGCACTCTGTATTGAACCTGGAAACATATTTGCAAAATGCAATCCGTAGAGCATTTATGTGATGTGCACAAGCTTTTGGGCATCTGATAGCACCATGGCCATTGCATTCAGCACTAGTTGCAGATTCCAGCCAGTCTTCAAGGGCAGCTCCAAGTAAAGTGTGTTGCAGCAGTCTTAACAAGATGCAATGAAGACTTTGATCACAATAACTACATCTACTATCTTGAGGAAAGCCTACAGCTAGAGCATCAACTGAAGCTGTACTGGGCAACAGCACTCTCAGCACCAACTGCTACCTGCACCTCTAGAAGCAAAGCTGGTTCCAGGAGCCATTCTCAGACTATGAACCTGATATTCAAGGGGGTTGCAGCCATGTCCAGAATGGCTTGTAGGTCCACTCTAGAACCGACTTTTCTGCTGACTAACAGTATCTCTGTCTTATCTAGTTCTTCCCATAGAAGACTTGAATTCTATAAACTTTCCAATAACCATGAACACCTTTCAATAGACACAGATTTTCCAAACAATTTGGCTACTGCACTACACTCCTGCTTGAGTATTTACATATCCCTAAGGAGCTGCATATGTATCTTTTCAATCAAGGAGCAATAGAGATGGGTATTGTAACATCTCAGCTATGAAAGTTTCTTCTTCTCTTCTTTTCCCCTTGGGTTTCTTTATTGTTAATGATAGATGCTTTTAATTTCCCTGGAGCCCATTTTCTCCATCAGTGCACTAGGGAATTACATGTGCATATCCTTTTAAATTTAATTGGTACTGGAAACAGAACTATTGGCTTGGTTTTAAACTGATTTAACTAATGGGGAGAACTGCCAAAGAATACAAATGTGAAAAAGCAAAAGAGGGCTGATGTTTACCTATATGACTTGATTCCAGTGTTATCTACTTGCCTATGCACCCCTCCCCCCCCCATAAAATACAAGACAGAGGCTTGGGTTAAACTGGGCCACTTTATTAAAATAACAAGATTATAAACCTGCAAATAGGGAACGCATTGCTTGCCCTGCATCCTTGAGATGCAACAAGAAGAGCATTAAGTTCTCAGGATGGACAGGCCACAGTATTATTTGAAATCAAGGAGTTCATTTGCACTATGAAGATAGCTAGCTTGAGTACCAGCAGCTAAGGGTGCCCAGATGGCTTCCTGTACCCTGGTGAGCCAAATGTCCACAACCAGTGTGGCATGTGATCAGTTTCCAGATGTGCCAAGGGTGTCATCTCCTGAAAATGCTCGTCCTGAAAACAAGATCAAGAGAGAGCATTGGCAAAATTTTGCAGGTCCAGAGCATGTTTGTCAATAAATAACACATTAATTTTTGAGCATTGGAGGTCAAACACCCTGACCAAGCACATAAGATGTGGTGACTTAGATTTTTGCTGGTCTTCATTCCAATGTTATCTACTTTTCTGTTGCAAACGGAACTGTTTCTGTATTCCTAATCAACCCTAAAAATACTGAGATAATTTCAGTTAAAGTAGCTATGTTAGATCCCTTTAGTACTGGAATTTGGGATGTTCATAACTAGCAAAGGAGCGAAACTTTACAACATGCACCATATAAGTATTAAGTAAAACATAAAAGATGAAAGTGCTACAATTCATGGTACAGTACATACAGTACACAATGAATTAAAATTATTTTGCATCTGTCATTTAGAGTCTTAAGATTTTAGATTACTGGTAACACCAGTGGCCCTTTCATGGATCACTGCCTTCTCGTGGCAAAGAGGCTTGAATAGCTCAATGAAGCTGTGAGCTATGCCATGTAGGGTTACCCAAGATGGACAGGTCATAGTAGAGAGTTCTGACTAAACGTGATCCGCTGGAAAAGGAAATGGCAACCCACTCCAGTACTCTTGCCAAGAAAACCCCATGGATTACAAAACTAAAAGGCTAAAATGGACATGGAACAACCGACTGGTTTCAAATTGGGAAAGGAGTACGACAAGGCTGTATACTGTCACCCTGCTTATTTAACTTATATGCAGAATACATCATGAGGAAGGCAGAGCTGGATGATTCACAAGCTGGAATCAAGATTGCTGGGAGAAATATCAACAACCTCAGATATGCAGACGATACCACTCTAATGGCAGAAAGTGAGGAAGACCTCAAGAACCTTCTGATGAAGGTGAAAGAGGAAAGTGCCAAAATTGGCTTGAAGCTCAACATTAAAAAAACTAAGATCATGGCAACCACTCCCATCACTTCCTGGCAAATAGAAGGGGAAGAAATGGAAGCAGTGACAGACTTTATTTTCCTGGGCTCCAAGATCAAAAGACATTTACTTCTTGGGAGAAAAGCTATGGCGAGCCTAGACAACTTAATAAAAAGCAGAGACATAACCCTGCCAACAAAGGTTTGCATAGTCAAAGCTATGGTTTTCCCAGTAGCAATGTTTGGCTGTGAGAGCTGGACCATAAGAAAGGCAGAGCACCGAAGAATAGATGCTTTTGAATTATGGTGCTGGAGAAGACTCTTGAGGGCCCCCTGGACTGCAAGGAGATCCAATCAGTCAATCCTCCAGGAAGTCAAGCCTGATTGCTCCCTGGAAGGACAAATGCTGAAGCTGAAGCTCCAATACTTTGGCCACCTGATGAGAAGAGAGGACTCTTTAGAAAAGACCCTCATGCTGGGAAAGATGGAAGGCAAAAGGAGAAGGGGGCGGCAGAGGATGAGATGGTTAGATAGTGTCACCAAAGCGCTGAACATGAAATTGGGCGAACTCAGGAAGCTAGTGGAGGAGAGGGAGGCCTGGCGTGCTGTGGTCCATGGGGTCGCGAAGCGTCGGACACGACTTAGCGATTGAACCCCACCACCACCAGTGGGGTCTGAATGTATCTAACCTGCACTAAGCAGTGGCTGTCAACTTAAGGCTCTGTCAACTTAAGGCTCCTGTGAAGTAGGCTGTAGCCTGTGGAAATTCATGCCATCATTTCTTTTTAGGATGTTATAGGAATCACTGCCATCTCTGGGGAAAAGAGGAGGAGGGGGAAATACAGTATATGAGTTTCAGAATGCATGCTGAAGGCGCCACCAGTTCTTGGATTTGTGTGTGTGGATTTGGGAAATCTATGATAAGGATCCCCTGTGTTTTTATGTTTGCTGACAAAAGGGGTCTTGTCCTTTTCTCTCTCACAATTTTTCCTGAATAACTGATGGCTGCTGTTAACAACAACAAACCTTGACCTTAGATCTCCCACTTTTGTATAGTTTGGCTCAAAGTGTCACTTGAAATGTAATATGGAACACACTTTTTTGTCTTCGGAATTCTTCTTCTTGTAATAATACAAGACCCCTTCTGGATCAGGCCAAAGGCCTATCTAGTCCAGCTTCCTGTATCTCACAGTGGCCCACCAGGTGTCTCAGGGAGCACACAATATACGTACGTATACATATCTTTTATATTCCTTCTTGTTATAAAGTTTTGTCCCCTTCCCCTTCAATTATTTGCAATTAGGTTTTAGTGAAATTATTTAACTCTTGAAGAAGTATTTTATAAATGGCACATTAACTCTAAAAATAACTATCTTAGCATTAATTACTGAATACTACCAGTTTCATGGTTTCATTATTAATTGAAATCTCTTAGGGTGCAATCCAAACCTGGAGTTAGGCCAGCACAGTTAGGCCAGCCAAGTTTGGCCAGCACAAGGGACACCTTAAAGTATGTTTGGATCATTCTCGGAGTTAGAGAGGCCAGAACACAGATGTGTGCCATCCTCCCCGACTCTCTGCTCCCAGCACAGTTCACTGTAACTAAATATTAGCGAGAACAGAAAAAGTTACAATTTATCCTGGCACTAGTGAAAGCTATTTTACTACAATTTATAAGAACCTGAGCACGGCTAGGATGCAGTCTCCTGGTACCTGAAGGGGTACACCAGATGCCTCTCCCTTTACCTATTGGTGCTCTAAGTGGTTTTCAACCTTTTTCGTTTCTATAAATTGCTGCGCCCCCACAACTTGGGGTCCCAACCGTAAGGTTGAAGAACACTGGACTAACATGATTAAGATATTGCAGAAGTGAAAAACCACAATCTTTGCTCCAAGTCCTGGTATAGCTTACTATTACTGTTATGTAATAGTGATACTGTAGAATTGATCATATCATATGCCCTGTTGCTTGGTCTGGGTGTTTTATGAATAGAGAAGATGATAATTCTAAACCTCCCACCTTCACTTAGCACTCCTTACTCCAATTTTTGTCTGTAATTATCTTTATCTCCTGATTTAACACCCATTGGGAATAAACTGCTATTAAAACTATAATGGCATGGTCGCATTTACAGTTTCCATGGTAAAACATATCAGTGGAACAAGACTTATTTTAATATTCGTCTTGTGTAAGATTATAATAATTCCTTTTAAATTTTAAACTTCAGTCATGAAAGTAACAGAGTACAGTTTCATAGATCATTTTACCATTTAAGGGAGAAACAGCTGCGGATCATAAGCATATTATTGTCAGATTAATTGCTAGGTTTTCACTGTTTTCCTTTAATCCCCTTCTGCCCCTTTTTTCCTCCTGATCAAGAGAGGAGGAGAGCCACACACTCAAAACAACAGACATACAGATTTTAGCAGAGCAGTGATTGGAGCCTAAATCCTAACTTTTCAGCACTGACATAGCCATACCAATGGGGCATGTGCTGCATCATGCAGTTGGGGGACAGTCATGGAGGCCTCCTCAAGGTAAGGGAATGTTTATTCCTTTTCCTCAGAGCTGCATTGCCCTTACCCTGGTGGTGGAAAGTTGGTTAGGATTGCGCCCTGGGTGATGGTATGTGTCCCTCCACAAAGTAGTAGACAGTAGTAACCTGTGTCCTTCAACAAAAGGCAGCAACAAAGACGGGAATTAAGTTCTTTGACACTCAATGCAAAGACATGAATTCCCTCTCCCAACAGTAGTTTCTTACCTTCGTGTCTTCAACATTCTTTTAATACTCTGGAAAATCACAGCAGTTCTGGAAGTTACAGTATGGCTTTCATTTAAAAAAAATATTTTTAATTTAATGCATAAACTAATCTATTCCTGCTTACCTAAAGTGGGGGCCTCCAAACATTTTAGCCAGGGTGCTGCATCAAATATCTGGCATTGTGTCGAGGGCTGGAACAATCAGTCAATCAGTCAATCAGTCAATAAACATAAAATTCAAATAAATACATTAGAGACAGAACTTATAAATGAATGAATGGACTCAATGTTCTAGGATTACTGCAAGCACCAACACACACCACAAGAATATAGCACACACTTTGCAGAATTTGGGCAGATATCGCAGCCCGAACAGCCCCTTCTAACTAAAGAATTAAATCAGATAATGGTTATTAAAGAAGATGTTTTAGATCAAATTGATAAATTACATATAAATAAGTCACCAGGTTCAGATGGTATACACCCAAGAGTTATTAAGAAACTAAAGAACCAAGTTGCTGACCTCTTAACTAGAGTATGCAACTTGTCCCTTCAAACAGCCACGGTGCCAGAGGATTGGAGGATAGCCAATGTCACGCCAATCTTTAAGAAAGGGAGAAGGGGGAACCCTGGAAACTACAGGCCGGTCAGCCTAACGTCTGTTCCGGGTAAGATGGTGGAAAGCCTCATCAAAGATAAAATCCTAAAACACATAGCGGAACAAGTGTTGCTGAAGGAAAGTCAGCATGGCTTCTGTAAGGGTAAGTCTTGCCTCACGAACCTTTTGGAATTCTTTGAAAAGGTCAACAGGCACGTGGATGTGGGTGAACCTGTGGATATCATATACCTGGATTTTCAGAAGGCGTTTGATACGGTCCCCCACCAAAGACTGCTGAAGAAACTTCACAGTCAGGGAATAAGCGGGCAGGTCCTCTTATGGATTCAGAATTGTTTGAGGGCCACGAAACAGAGAGTGGGGATTAATGGGCAATTTTCACAGTGGAGAGAGGTGAAAAGTGGAGTGCCCCAGGGATCTGTCTTGGGGCCGGTGCTTTTCAACTTGTTCATAAATGACCTGGAGACAGGGATAAGCAGCGAGGTGGCCAAGTTTGCGGATGACACAAAACTTTTCCGGGTGGTGAAGACCAGAAGGGAATGTGAAGAGCTCCAGAAGTATCTCTCCATGTTGGGGGAATGGACAGCAAAATGGCAGATGCGTTTCAACGTAGACAAGTATAAAGTGATGCACATTGGGGCCAAAAACCAAAACTTCAACTATAGGCTTATGGGTTCTGAGCTGTCTGTGACAGCTCAAGAGAGAGATCTTGGGGTGCTGGTGGACAATTCAATGAAGGTATTGACCCAGTGTGCGGCAGCAATTAAGAAGGCCAATTCCATGCTTGGGGTCATTAAAAAAGGGGTTGAGAATAAAACAGCCGATATTATCCTGCCATTGTACAAATCGATGGTAAGGCCACACCTGGAATATTGTGTCCAGTTCTGGTCGCCGCACCTCAAAAAGGACATAGTGGAGCTGGAAAAGGTGCAGAAGAGAGCGACGAAAATGATTACGGGGCTGGGGCACCTCCCTTATGAAGAAAGACTGCAGCGTTTGGGGCTCTTCAGCCTAGAAAAAAGGCGCCTGAGGGGGGACATGATTGAGACATACAAAATAATGCACGGAAGGGATAGAGTCGATATAGGGATGTTCTTTTTCCTCTCTCAAAACACCAGAACCAGGGGGCATCCGCTAAAACTGAGGGTTGGGAGAGTTAAAACAGATAAAAGGAAGTACTTTTTTACCCAGCGGGTAGTTATTCTGTGGAACTCTTTGCCACAGGAGGTGATGATGGCACCTGGTCTAGATGCCTTTAAGAGGGGATTGGACGGATTTCTGGAAGAAAAGTCCATTGTGGGCTATAGGCCATGATGGATTGTGCAACCTCCTTACATTAGTAGTGGGCTACTTCAGAGTACCGGGTGCAAGGGAGTGGCAACAAGATGCAAGCACCTGGTGGGCCGCTGTGAGATACAGGAAGCTGGACTAGATGGGCCTTTGGCCTGATCCAGCAGGGCTCTTCTTATGTTCTTATGTTCTTTAATGGACTCCCATTCCCTCACCCCATAAGCAGTTGTATGTGCTGGAGTAAATATATCAGAACTAGCAGATCCAAAAACAGCCAGAACATGTTTTGAAGGCCGGGGTGGCCTCCTTGACTCTCAGAAAGCCATCTAAGCCTTTCAGAGGGCCTAAAAACATCCAGGTCTTTGGGAAAACCAGGAAGTGATTACTTTCGGTCTTACGAAGGCATTCTGAGGGTTGGGGAGGCTTCATGCAGTCTCCCTAGTCCTCAGAATATTCTCTGCACACAGCCAGAGCACAGCTTGGAGGGTGCAGCGTGTGCCAGCAAGGTCAGGAGGGCCAGAGGCTCATTGGGAACCAGAGGCTCTCCAAGGGCTGCCTCTGGCCCCCAGGCCAGGGTTTGGAGACCCCTGACGTAAGGAACCCCTCTCCACATAGAAACCCCACCTAACTTTTGGATGGTTTTGTTTTGCTTTTAAACCATGGGCATTTGACCACTTGTTTGTTCTTAAAAGGGAGTAATGAAATAACTATGTATAGCTGCTGCATTTATAGATTCATTCAGATGCATGCTAAATCTTCAACATTTGTGCTTAATGATCCCAGGTTTGCACTCCTATACACATTTCCCTGCTTAATTGTCTAATAGGATGTACTAAAGATGTCACACAATTTAGTCCACTTCTCCAATTTTTAGATAATAGAAATGCATTGTCTTGTTGTATAACTAATGGTCTATATTGCAAAGGTATAAGAAGATGGTTCCCTTAACATAAGCAACATAAGGAAACCACCAGCAATATCCCCTTGGAAAATGGGAGGAATAGGGAAAATTGCTCTTCGCCTGCTAAATGCAAGAGAGGTGCAACTTTAAAGGGTTTTTCTTTACTCCGTTGGCAGGATTATTTATTTATTTATTTGAAGAAATGCCCAAGGCATCTTGCCCAAGATAACAAAAAAAAGATGTAATAAGGTAAAAAACATTAAAAAAATATTAAACATCAAACATGAACATACAGAATGTTCAAGAATGAAGCGAGACCCAATTCTCCTCATCAGGCCCTTTGGAGGGTGAGAAACAATTGATCAGGGGAGTAGACAAACTATGACAGTATTCCAGAGGGACAGAGGGCAGACAGCCAACCATCATCCAAAGGCCAGACGAAATAGGTGTGATTTAAGCCCTCTCTGAAAAGCCATGAGGGAGTGTGTAACTCTTAATCCTTCTGGAAGGGAATTCTGTATTTGTGGAGCTGCTAGAGAAGACTCATCCCCAAGCTGCCATCCCTTTAATTTGGGACAGAGGGGGCACTTGAAGGAGAGCCCCTTTAGATTATCTAAGAGGGCGAACTGGTATGAATGGGAGAAGGCACTCCTTTTAGATAGGCTGGGCCTAAGTCATGGGACTAAGGATGGAATGAAAGGTGCGGAATAGCCTACACCAAAGGATTATGAAGCTAATAGTGAACGAAACTGTTTTCTGGTAGGCATTCTAATGCAATAGGATACTATGTACAGTGAGGGGAAAAAATCCATTTGATCCCCTGCTAATTTTGTACATTTGCCCACTGACAAAAGAAATGATCAGTCCATAATTGTAATGGTACTGTAGCAGGAAGCTAACCCACATTACTTGCACAGTGTCATGAATTATTAAACGTTTTGCCGTCAAGGAGGAGTACTATTTTTCTCAATTACTTTATATTTATTGAGATATTAGAAACTCTTTGTATCTCTTCATTTGCTGCCCAACATAATATTAAAAAGACATAAAAACAGTTTTTCCTAAGGAGTCTTTTTGCCAAATATTAGGCTTGGCCAAGCTAGTTTAAAGAGGAATGAGAGAAATCATTCGGATAGTTTTCAGTGGTCTTTTGGGTGTGTAATTTGCTTTCATTCATTGCCTTATAAAATCTTTAGATTCACAAAATACTTTGTGCATCTTGGCTACTCTTCTGGTAATCTTATCAGGAAAACATTTGTAAATCGTTCAGCTTGCCAACTATCAGTTTACCATAGCTCAAGATAAATGAGCTTGGTATTTGACATTTAAGATGAAGTGAAACCTTTAAATTATTGGTATGTACTTTTAAAACAAAAGCAAACCACTTTATTTCCCCTTGCAGTAGATATTAATCCTACCTATGTGTATTCAGTAGTGTGTGTGTGTTTACTACTGTCATCTGCTATTATTAAGATGTAGTACTTGCTGGTGTTTGATTCCAAAATGTTAAACCATGGTCAGCCCAATCCTAACGTGTGCTGGAACAGAGAGGCCAACGGACCCTGTGGCATATCCAGCACAGAGGAGAAGGTGGCTGTTGTGCAACTCCGACTAGGGGGATATATTTCCCCTTATCCCGCGCTGTGCAGCAGCCAACCCTATGTTAACCTGAAATCACTAGTGCAAATCCAAGCAGCCCAGTGTAATGCTGGGCTGGCCGGGAAGGAGGCTAGGATTCAGCCTAAGTTGCCCGGGCGAGACGCACCCACCTGCTGGGTCCGGTCTGCCCACTGGCCTGCCTTCTTCCATCTGTTCTAAAATCATGCTATAATTTTGCAAGGAAGACATACAATCCCAATCTTTTCTATCCTCGTACAAGATTCCGTACTTTTTCTTGGAGCCATATAAGGATTGTGTGCACGTTTTAGAGTGCAATCCTTACCTGGAGTTAGGCTGGCACAGTTAGGCCAGCAAAGTTTGGCCAGCACATGGGCCACCGTAAAGCTTGTTTGGACTACTCTTGGAGTCAGGGAGGCTGGTGCACGTCTGTGTGCTGGCCTCTCTGACTCCCGAGAGTGGTCCAGACGTGCTTTACAGTGTCCCTTGTGCCAGCCAAACTTTGCTGGTTTAACTGTGCTGGATGAACTCTTAAGATTATGCTCTTATACATAGAACTTCAATAAAACCTTGAAATTTAGTACAGAAATTATAAATCTTTAGTCACTCAGATTCCACAACATTCCCAGTTCTCCTCTGTTGTTGTTGTTGTTGTTGTTGTTGTTGTTGTTGTTGTTTACAGCAGTAGTTTCAACTTAGCGGGGGGGGATATCAGAGCCCACTTCTGGTTTATGATTGAAAACTGGAAGTGGCTCTCATCACGTATCAGAACTCTGCAATTGCAGGGAGGCTCGCGTAGGGGCTGGGGGGCCAGAGCAATCCCCTGGTCCATTGGTTGCCATGGTGCAATCTTATAAAAAACCCCAAGCCTGTAAAAGCAAGATGTTAAAATGATCAATGAATAAGAAGGCTTTTCTAAAGAGAAATGTCTTCAGGCCTCACTGGAAAGTTTCCAGGGAGGGAGTTGTTCGTAAATCAAGAGGAAGGAAGTTCCATAAAGTTGGTGCCACTCCTGAAAAGTCCCTATTTCTCTCTGCTGCCCCTCGAAACTCCCTGGGCGGTGGCACTCATAAAAGGACCTTCTCAGATGGCTTGAGGGGATGAGCCAGATTGTATCTTAATATGCTGTCTCTCAGATAAGCTGGCCCCGGACTGTATTGGGCTTTAAAGGTCAAAACCAGAACCTTGAATTGGGCCTGGAAACAAATTGACAGCCAGTGCAACTGTTGGAGAAGTGGCCTGACAGAGTTGACATATATCCAGTGACTACCCAGGCCCAGTAGCGTAGCTACCTATGGGGCGGGGGGAGGCGCCGCGCCCCAGGTGCGATCTTCAGGGGGGTGTCACCACTGAACCCCAAATTTTGAAAATTGCAACTTTATGGAGTAATATGGTCATGCTGTATACCAATTAGAAGTGGAATTCCACTTGAAATTTAATGAAAAAAAGAGTGTAATATCTCTATTCTATCAAAAGTTATGACCAAAAAAGTAAAAAACAAAAATAAAACTTTTTGAATTAATTGCGGTTTTCAAAATCGCGGTTTTAAGGAATAATACCATCATGCTGCATACTGTTGGATGTGGAATTTCACCCGGAACTTAATGAAGACCCCCAGAGTGTAATACCTTAACACCCCCCCCCCAAAACACACATTTCTTATACAGGGGTGTCAAACACAAAGCCTGTGGGCTTGCATGATGAGGTGCACAGAACCTTTTCATCTGTTCCCCCGTGTTGCTTGCCTTGTCTCCTGACCTCTTGCAGCAAACGAGCAACTCCAGCGCAATTAGTCATCTGTGCCTGCAGGGGGTGCTGAGAGTGGGAAATGAAGTTTCCACCAGTAAAGGGACAGGGGAAGCCAGTGCAGGAATGCAGAGCATGCAAAACATAGTAAGAAACTAGTGTGTGTGTGTTGCTCCTCCTAACCCACTCAGATCTCCTTCCTGGCTCTCCCTGGCAGCCATGCCCAGCTCGGACCTTCTTCCTCGAAGAAGTGGTGCTGCTGAAAGGCAATTTGTGTGATAATTGGGCTTTCCATATCTAAAGCGTTTCTAGGTAAGAACAAAGTGCTTATTTCTTGTCACTTCCTGTTCATTGATATAACTTCCAGCCCTCAGCAGCCACAATGAACGCTAACTGGCCCTTTGTACAAAGTGATTTTGACACTCCTGATCTTATGTATCAAAACGTAGATTTTCTTAACTCATAAGGTGTTAGTGTGTGTGCAATCCTCTTTTAAAGGCACCCAGGCCAGATGCCATTATCACATCTTGTGGCAAGGAGTTCCACAGACTAATTACATGCTGGGTAAAGAAGTATTTTCTTGTGTTTCTTCTTACTCTCCTAACACTCAGCTATAGAGGATGTCCCCTGGTTCTGGTATTGTATGAGAGGGAAAAATGTTTTTTAAATTGTTTTTAAATTGTTTGTGTTTTTTAATCTTGATTGTTATTGTTTAATACTGTTTTTAACTGTTTTTAATGTTAATTGTTATATTGTATTTTTAATATATATATTGTAATGCCGCCTTGGGTGCCTTCGGGCACAAAAGGCGGGGTAAAAATCTAATAATAAATAAATAAATAAAAATGTTCCCTCTATCTACACTAAACACCCCCTGTATAATTTTGTATGTCTCAATCATGTCCCCGCCCCTCAGGTGCCTGCTTTCTAGACTGAAGAGCCCCAAACGCTGTAACCTTTCCTCATAAGGGAGATGCCCCAGCCTACTAGTCATTTTGGTTGCTCTCTTCTGAGACTGTGTTCTGAGAGCTAACAAGGTGTTATGGTACAGCATCAACTTCCTTTTCATGCATCAGAGCTAAAACTAGAACTCATATTCAGTTGTGTGAGTGCCATCAAATTGTCCATTTTTTTTTGTTTACTGATTTGCTGGGTGACCTGTACTGATCAATAGTTAAATAAATAAAGTTAATGGGGGTGACACCATATGTTATCTCACTAGGGGCGCAATCCTAACCTGGAGTTAGGCTGGCACAGTTAGGCCAGCAAAGTTTGGCTGGCACAAGGGCCATCGTAAAGTATATTTGGATCACTCTTGGAGTCAAGAGGTCAGATGTGCACAATCCTCCCTGACTCAGAGAGTGATCCAAAAGTGCTTTAAGGTGGTCCTTATGCCAGTCAAACTTTGCTGGCCTAACTCCAGGTTAGGATTGCGCCCTGGGTGACATCAGCCCTAGTTGTAGTAGTCTGTGGAACTCCTTGTCATCAACCCTAGTGGATGTCACTGGTGGGAAGTTTGGGTGGCTTAGATGACTTTTAAGGTGTATTCTAAATATGGTGGACTATAGTCTATCAGTGGTTATTAAACATGTTGGCTACATTGAACCTCCAGATGCAGGGGCAGTATGTCATTGAGTACTATGTGCAGAGGAGCAATAGCATGGGAGGATTCAGACATTCATCCATTGCTTGTGGGGTAATATTCACTGCATTTATTTTCTGGCCATTATTATTATTCATTTCCTGCCATGACTATCTCAGCCTATCCTATTACGCAGCCTCTCTCCATCCCTAATAGTCTATCTCATTACTGTCTCAGCCTCACGTCCTGTGCAGGGTTGTTGTGATGACCAACAAAGTGCACACCACCATTAGCTCCTTGGAGGAAGCTCCTTGGAGGTATAAAATGTGAATGAATGAATTAATAATTTTGCCGTGGGATGTGTGTAAAAAAATTAAGTAGCCCCGGATGCAAAATGGCCTAGCTACGCCACTGCCCAGGCCACTGTATTCTGTACTAATTGCAGTTTCTGAACCATCTTCCAGGACTGTCCCACTTAGAGTGCACTACAATAATCTACTGTAACCTCGCTGTCACTATGGCATGGATCACTGTGGCCAGGTCTGCACTATTCTATCCTGACTGCATGTCACCCAGGCGTTATAGATGCAACAACTGTAGATGTTATATCTACAGCAACTATTTTCAACCAGTGTGCCATGGCACATTGGTGTGCCACAAATGGTCTGCAGGTGTGCTATCAGAGTTTGGCAGATGTATTTATTTTAAAACATCATTATTAATAGGACCATTGAGGGATGTGAACCCCACATCAGCAGCATGGTGTGCCTTGTCAATTATCAAAGGACTGATTTTTAGCATCTTGTCAGTTTGCCATGAGATGAAAAATGTTGAAAATTGCTGTAACGTAATGTAAGTCCATTTCTGCTTAAGAGAATATGTAGTATATGTCATGCAAACCATTCTAACTGCTGCTAAATAGAATAGCACAGTGATTCTCAAACCTTTTAGACCAGGACCTGCTTTTTAGAATGGCACTTGTGTCGGGACCCTCTGGAAGTGATGTCATTAACCTGGAAGTGATGTCATGGCTGGAAGTGACATCAAGCAGGAAGTGCTGTTGTTTATGACACAATCAAATTACACTCCTGGAATGCAAATAGGCATTCTTGAACTGCAGCAATTGTACAACCATGAAACATCCCTGACATAAATCATTATTAGGACAAAATATAATGTAAAAACACTGAACTGAAAACAATTTTTTTTAAAAAAACCATGTTACTTGAAAATTCAAACTGTTAATACTCACAAAAATAATATAACAAGAGTGAGGCCTACAGCTTCCAAGATGGCTGCTCTTAGCTTTCCACAACCCAAATGACATCATGTTGTGACCCACTTGGTTTGAGAAACATTGGTATAGCATAAGAATTTGTTTTCCCTTTTGAAATATACTAAAAGGAGAAATCCTTAATTGCCATCAGTTTGTTCCTATCTGGAATGAATTTGGGAGACGTGTGCGTGTTGAGGATTTTTACCTTTGTGGGTTTACTCTGGAAGCAGTGACCCTGACAAAGATATGTCAGTGACATCCAAAAAGGCCATTAATTAATCTAATAGTATATTAATTTATCTCTCCTCCCACATAACAATTCAGAAAGAGCTAATGCAAGCATCTTCTTGTCTGCAGTTTTATTTTAATGGCAGGCATTTAATCAGTGCGAAAATAGATATAGTTAATGGCCATATAGCCACTTCCATCCCATTTAGGTGTCAATAAATGGCCATCTGGAACAGCAACATCTCTTTCAATGTGTCTGTGAACAATATTTCTGTAAAACAGAGGGGTAACCACCACCTTGTTGTAATTGATTTGTGCTAAACTCTCAACTGTTCTCGTTTTAAGGAAATCAGTAATTTAAAATATGCTTGCTGTTCTTCTGTCTGTGATGGTTTGATGAATTGCAGTATATTCAAACACTGGATTTCAGTCTGAGACACTGAACCTCTAAAATTTTACTTTCTAGGGCTGGAAGGAAACTTGAAAATAGCCAGATGGCTTTTGAATGAACATTTATCTTAAAACTGCATTACACTGTTCTATATTTACTCCAGGAAATATTATAAAATACTATATGAGAATGATGGTAAAAGCAAAATTGTCATAGTTTTGTGTGAAAAATCTTTGATATCATATAGAAGCCATTTTAAAAAATGTAAACATTGCTTTCTATTACTACCATAGTCTGAAAGCAAACAAAAAGTTAAGAAAAAAGCTCAGGGCAGCCCTACATAGATTGTGATGATCCCTTGTCAAGTCTAACATGGCCTGCCAACCATACATTGTGGTCTGCCAGGTGGTTAAAAAACCCTCTGGTTTTGCAGGCACCCGGTAGCAGTCAAAAGCAGCAGATTGTGGGAGCAATCCTAACTTGGAGTTAGGCTGGCATAAATACCTTGTGCTGGCCCAAGAGTGTAGTAAACGCAATGTAAAGTGTATTTGGACCACTCTCAGAGTCGGGGACAACAGCCACATGCCTGTGTGTCGGCCTCCCTGACTCAGAGAGTGGTGCAAACCTGCTTTATGGTGCATTTGCAACACTCCTGGCCTGGCAAAAGGTACTTGTGCCAGCCCAACTCCAGGTTAGCATCGTGCCCTTTCTGAAGCATTGGATTTAACACCCAATATTTTGTATTTGTGTTTTGTTCAGAGTGGTGTTGCAAGATGGTTGGAAGGGAAAACAAAATGCTTGTACGTTTCAGTTCAGCTCTAGGCTGAAAGGTTAAAATGTGAACCTAGGAAAGAGAAACCAAAAGGTAATGAAACCTTTACGGCTCGGGCCCAGGGTATTTGAGGGACCGCCTCCTCCCATATAATCCGACCCGTACACTGAGGTCATCTGGGGGGGCTCTTTTGACGGTGCCGCCACCAGGAGAGGTGAGAGGGGTGGCGGCCAGTAGGAGAGCCTTCTCGGCGGTGGCACCCCAACTTTGGAATACCCTCCCCTTGGAGTTAAGAACTGCTCCCTCTTTGGCGGTATTTCGGCGGGGGCAGAAGACCTTTTTATTTCAGCAGGCTTTTAGTTGCTGACAGGCTGGCTGGCTGGCTTTTTTGCATTCTTTTTATATATTTTATGATCCTAGGGATTAATTTGTTGTATGTTGTATTTTTAATATTGTTTTTATTGTCTTTTAATACTGTTTTTAATTGTTTTTTACTGTGTTTTAACCTTGTAAATGCCGCCTTGAGGGCCTTTGTGGCGGAAAGGCGGGGTACAAATCAAATAAATAATAATAATAATAATAATAATAATAATAATAATAATAATAATAA
>JAJKFI010000002.1:2643105-2661574 GCA_029204185.1 Lerista edwardsae | reverse complement strand
TATGCAGTTAGAGCAGGTTAGGGTTGGCCTGCTGCTTATTGCCACATCGTGGAACGTCGTGGTGACAGCGATTGGCGTACTGCACGTTGGTCTGTCTGGATGTTCCTGCCGGATGGAGTTGGGAGTTTGTCTTGAGGCTTTGGATTGACTGGGGGCGGATCCAGGAGCCCCTCCCATCTCCAAAGATGTCTCATCTGACCTGCCTACTGGAGAGGGAGGAGCTACCCAGATGTGCCATGCTGACCCTGACTGGAGCTGTGGAGAAGGGGAGTTCACGGTAAGTACCAACCTTCCCGTTCAATACCTTGAAAGTGAGACAGAGCAGACTGGCTCTTCTCCACATTTTGGGAAATCCTCAGAAATTCTAACTTCCTTAAGAAAATTGTAACCAACAGATTTCTGTAACTGTGTGGTGAATGTTCCAAACACTTTTACTTTGGCCAAAGTTTCTGTTTTCGTTTTGAAAGAATAAGAATGAATGAAAAATATTAAATTGTTTTCTGAGCAAACATTTGAGATTTGCAGAACTATAAGAAAAAGATTTAACAACATGCTCCATAATATTGCTGTCCTTTGAAATACTGCCAATTTGAAAGTTGTGAAAGTTTTTTTAAAACATAAATATTTCTCAACAGAATTACCAGAGATACTAGCCTGAGGACATAATCAAGAAAATACTTCTTCTGTAGAACATTGTAGAACATCTAATCTCTTTGATTAGATTTGTTTAGCAACTAGCATTCGGTGCACTGAACACTTGAAGATACTGTAAAAAGACAATTGACAGCTTCGGACTAATGGCCCTTTTCACAAGATGCCTATGAATTATTTAGGTGGGAATTCATTCTCTCAAAATAAAGCATCCACTTGAGTATATACATTATATTAATTAAATCTCTTCCCTTATCCATATGTTTCCATTGTTCAAGAACGCAGAGCACAACAATTTTTATGTTAAATACATTAGCAGTTCAATCCTATCCAGGATTGGGCTGCTGGCCTTGAACACATTGTGACAGTGGAACAAACTTCCACTGTTGCAAAATGGCCACTGACAGCACATGGAGCAAGAGATGGGAAAGCTGACAATGTAGACGGGAAGGGGGGCTACTGAGTGTGTGGCTGGAAAATGCTTTATGGTACTTTTTCAGCAATGGTGGAGTTCTCGTTCTGCCACTGTTAAAGCCTAGGAGGATCAGGCTCTTACAGCCTGATAGAAGCTGAAATATAATTCTCATTTATTCAAAATCAGTCAGAAATATTTTTTTTTCAAAACTTCAGGCCAGTCAGTGGAAGAGTTCATGAACTAATCATTTGGGGCTTTTGGCAGGCTGTATGGAATTTTCTAACAATTATTTATATGGCTCTAATGTTTATTTTCTCAATAAACTTGACTTATTGCTGAATCTGTTGGTTTCCTAGTGGAATAAATATTTAAGATTACAAACATAACTTCTTAAAAACCTTTCCTGAATGCCCAAGGTTCAATTTCAATAAATAGAATATCTCTGTATTATTGAAGAAATACTTGCCAACTCTTGAGGTAGAGAATAAAAAGGAACTAAATTACAGACTGCATTTCAGTTGCAGGGCAGGGGATTAGATTTATGGCCTTTGGAATAAGCTGGCTACCTGTGAAGTAGCCAGACACACCATGTTTAGATGGGTGAGATAAAGAGGTATGCATAAAAATGGATGTCATGGAAGAAGGGTATACCCATATAACTTTCATTTAGATATTAAGGGCAAAATCTCCTTGTAGGTGTCTATGAGTGTTTCAAACGCGCCATAAAGCTAGTTTGCACTACTCTAGAAGGGGCATGGATGTGCGCTGTAATTCTCTGCACCAGTTCCGGCAGCAGGCAAAGCCGGCTTACAGAGGCTGGCATAGGGGCTTGGGGAGAGTGGAAGGAAGGTGAAATGGGACAGGGGAGATGGGGGGAAGGTGGGCTTCTGGGTGAACTGGTCTGAGGTGGACCCAGGATCCGGCACCCTTGTCTCCTGCCCGGTTGGCCCTACATGGACTGCTTGGATTTGTGCCAGCAATTTTGCAGATCTGAGTAGCCCCATAGGAGTGGTTGGGGCTTTTTCTGGGATAAAGAGACAAATGTTCCCTTGCTCCAAGTTGCGCCACACCCCTCTCCACCTGGGGCTGGATATGGCACAGGCCAGCCTGCCTGCCTATTCTAGCCCTGGTGAGGTTAAGGCTATGAGTTGAGTTCTAAGCGATGTGTGATGGATCAGGACAGATAAACTGGTGGACAGCTCAATAAAATCCAGTGTGCAGCAGCTATGAAGACGGCCAATTCCATGCTCGGAATTATTAAAAAAGGGATTGAGAATAAAGTTGCCAATATTATTATACCATTGTACAAATTGATGGTAAGGCCACATCTGGAGGAGTGTGTCCAGTTCTGGTCACCAAATATCAGAAAGGATATGGAAAAGGTAAGAAGAGAGTGACAAAATGATCAGTGGACTGATACATCTTGCCAATGAAGAAAGATTGCAATGGTTGGATTCCTTATACATAGGATGCATAGTGTGGGTAGAATGAAGTTCTTTTCCTGTTCACACAACACCAGCACCAGAGGACATCCATCAACATTGAGAGTGTTTGGAGAGTTAGAACAGACAAAAAGAAATGTTTCTTTACCCAGTGTTTGTTTAATCCGTGAAACTCCTTGCCACAGGATGCCATGATGTCATGACTGGCCTAGATGTATCTGTATCTGGCCTAGACTGTAAAAGGGTTTCCCTCCTTTGATGCGGCTCTCAGTGTCTGTGTTCTAATTAAAACTGCAGTTAGCTTCATTCAAGAATCTGGACGTATTTCTGCCAATACAAGTGAGATCCTGCTTACGTTTTGCAGCATGGGAACTGGCCATTCCTGTTACGAGACAGGGAAGCCTGAAGGGGCTGAGCCACTCCCTGGCCCCACAGCCCGGTTTCCAACACTGGCATATGAAACAGAGTTCTTACTGCAGTACCTGCCTAGCTAGCCATACCCACATCCACTCTGTGCCCATCTGCACTACTGGGATCTGCCAGTAAATATACTGGAGGTTCAAATTTCTGGTGGTTTCCCCTTCCATTGGGGTTACTTCTGCCTGTCCCAGCTCTGTTTTGGTGCTATTTTTGTCTGGCTTTGGAGGCTTTGCAATACACATTAAAGAGGGGTATTGTATGTATCGACTCCTTCTCATCCCTCTGACATCCGGTCCATCAGCAGGTGGGCTTCTGTATGGCGGAGTTGTTGTTGCAATAGTGTATATTGCAATACACTGTCATATCTCATTTGGATTGGGCATGTGAAGTGGGATCGAGTAGCTGCTGCCACTTCTGCCATGACTCTCAGAAACTGGGGATTTTCTTATTCGAATAGACAGCTATTGATCTATGGTGGTGGAGGTGGTCATACGGCCACATCCTAAGCCTGTCGGCGAGGCCCTAATTCGGGCTGCGTGGTCTCCTTGGATCTGTGCCCGCTCTTTAGTGGATGCAGATCCAAGGAGCACATAGGAGAGGCTGGAGCCGCCCCTACGGTAAGGGAGCGCACACCCCTTGCCATGGGGAGGCTCCAGCCTCACCTATACTGTGCTAGGACATGGTGTCGGCCAGCCGGCCGGCCTCACCATTCCAGTGCAGTATAGGATTGTGCCCTATGTCTCATTATAATACAGCAGTGTATGCATGTGTGTGCACCACTCTTTCCATTGGAGTAAATGCAGCACTTCCAAGTAAACATAAAGAACAAAAGAATTATGTTCCATCTCTAAATGGGACATAATTTCTCTGCCCATCAGATGTGCCTCTACCAATAATAAAGGACTGATAAACTCTCTTTAGACTGAATTCTTATGGACTAGAAATGTACCAAGTCAACAAGTTGTTACACAGATAATTTTTTTTCATTTTACAGTATATTACTTTGTTGTTTTTGTAATGTCGGAAAGTCTAACTATGCAACCCCCCCACCCCCAAAGCCCAGTTAGTATTGTGTCCTCTCATTTCATTTCTATAATCTTCATATATTTTATCTTAAGAAAAGCTGATTTGCTCTGATGCTTGCTACAATTTAAATCAACTAATTTAGTTAAAGAAATGATTTTCACATTGTTGCAGGAGTTACTTGGGTTGAGTTCAAAGAAAGTCATGATTAAGTACATTGAAATAAATGAAACAAAATAGTCATGAATAACTTAAGTTCCATTATTTTCAGTGGAACTTAGTCATCACTAATTTTATTTGTATAAACCCTTCCTGGGCGCTTTTTTTTCCTTTTTAGAAATTTGTACTATAGATATTCCTAGGTATGTACACAGTGTTGAAAATTTTACTGATTTGTGGATAGGGGGAGTCTAATAATGATGCCAGCTTACTGGAGAATTGGGGGCTAAGTCATGCACTAGGATAACCTCAAGCATTGGCTCCTGTGATGAGTGACAGCAACAGTGGATGGTGGCTCCTCCTACCCTTTCCTGCAGCAAAAGAGAAGGAATCTGACATGACTGACTATTATTGGTGGTCCAATGGACTTTGTCTCTTTGTGTGGTCCCTTGGTGGGCATGAATTCTAAGCCAGTGCCTGTCTTATCAAATTCGTGACACTGCTGCTACATGAAAAATAATCAACAATAAATTGTTTTCAAGGAAAGCCCTGAACAGCGAACTGTTTTTAACTACAGTCTTATGCTGATTGAATGTATAACTAAAATTACTATACTACTTCATTAATTCTATTTTTGGAATCTGTTCTTGAAAAGTGAGAAAACCATAAAGTGGCTTAAGCAACTATCTCATAATGCAGAAGGGGTTATTAGTTTTCTGAATACTTTAATAAATGCCAGAGCCCTCAGGATGCACAATGTTATTACTATCTTTTTCTTTGTTGAGTTGATGTAGACAGACTTGTTGCGAGTGTAGAAAGCAATCAACCCTTGTCAAGTTGCAATGCATTCTTAGTGATTTTTATGAGCAGAAAATCTTTTAAGCCACATTTGATTAGAGCAAGAAAAAAAAACTAGCTTATAACAATAAACACTACCACATTCCACATTTTTCTTGAAATAAGGGTGTTTTTTTTGTAATCAGCAAGAGTTTATTTTGTGGTGTGAATGTATGTTTCGTAAATACTACTTAACAATGTATTGGGAGTTAACCTTGAGGTATTTTGGGGGGGATGATGATGATAAATGATTAACACCTTGCAAGGCTACCTGGACTCTAATTATCTTTATAAAGCAGCCAACTGGTGTCTTAATCATAAGTGTGCTTGATTTTCTTTTGGGAGCTTTCTTTAAGGCCAGCTTTTGATCTGGAACAAAGGCTGCTCCATTGAGAAAGTCAAATATGGAACCTTCAGAATTGGGTAGAAAAAGACTTAGGTGGCACATGTATAATACATTACATATTCCTATATTTCGTAATCTTCAGCCTGAGGTAGAACTGTGTGTGTTCATAGAAAAGTAAAGGAGACAGAGCTAAATGTAAAGAAAAACTTAAATAATAATAAATAATAATAATACTTGGATTTATATACCGCCTTTCTTAGGTCACTAGATTTCTCTAATGACTATAACTCAAGGCGGTTTACACGGGCAGACTTTATTCAGAAACCCGAAGGTTTTTACAATTTATACAGAAATGTTCTATCTTTCAAGAACTACACACATACAGATGGATCTTTCTGGATTTAGTCCTTCTTTCTGGCCAGCCGTTTGTCTTCTTGCTGGCTGATAAATGGCTTCCCTACTCCCACCAGAGAAGCGGCTGAACTTCGGCACAACTCCCCCTCACACAAGGCAGCCGAAGCTCAGCTGTTAATCAGCCGCAATTAACGAGGTCTGCTGCTCACAGAGACTTCCGGCTGTTCCGAACTGGCGACCTTCAGATCTTCAGCTCTTATCTTCAGGCAAACGGAGGCATTAACCCTCTCGACTAAATCTTCTGCCTTATAAATAATAATAAAAAATGTTGGAAAAACACCTGTACACAGATGTAAACGAAATTACTCCATGTGAGCTTCAAAAGACTCGAACTGCTGTACTCAAACAGCACATATTCTGCGGAAATACCTCCTAGATAGTCTAGGTTCTTGATATTCGGAAAACACCAGCCGCCATCAAGTGGGCTGCGATTAACCAGATGATGATGATGATGATGGCTGAATCCTGTGAGCTAATCTTCTGCTTCAATAACCCCTGAAATTGTGCTTTATGAATCCAAGTGATCAAAAGGCCTTTTCGATGCCATAGTGCGGTTACATATTGCCAACGGAGAGGAAGTAAGGTAAGAACAACAAACAGCAGTTGTTGTGTGCCACAGGGCAAGGAGAACCTCTTTTGAAACTTTCAGAAGCTGTATGTCATGTGGCTTAGAGTTGTAAAAAATTCATTTATCTCAGTGGGTCCTTCTGCATGCCTGCAGTAACTCTTTGGATATCAACCTTTATATTCAGGCATAGTAGATGGCAAACTGAAAAGTAGGCTAAAAGTGACCTTTGTAATGCTTTAAGAATCCTGGATGAGTTGGATTATAGTAGGTTTCAGATAATGGGTTATAATAAAAGGCCCGTATCCAACATCCGTATGATAGCAGGCCTTTTCTGTAGATATAATAAACAGTATTGTTTATTACTGTTTAATAACAGTAATAAACAATCCTGAGGGGGACCCAAGGGGGCTTACAAAAATAGATACAAAAAGGTACTAAGAAAAAACAAGGCCCCTCCCCAGTCGGAGAGAGACATTACAAAGGGGAGGCAGGGCTGGACTGGATTGTTAATAAAAGGTACAAATTGACAAGTAATCATCATTATCTTGAATTGGATTCAGAATGGTGCAATTATTTTAATTATGTTAAATTATAAGTTAAATTTAATTATAATTAATTAATTATAATTATTTCAATTATTATATTGACCAAGAGAAATGTTTGGATATCATATTGGACAAGTGTTTGGCAAGTCCCCCACTAAAGGCTCTTCAGTAATCTCAGTCAGGGCTGGCTTTAAGGACAATTTGGCCAAATTTGGCCCCGCTTCTAATGGGGCCTCATCCTAAGCCACCAGGGATTGTGGCACTTGCCTGAGATATCGGTTCCGGGAAACACTGCACCAAGCCAGCAGATGAGGCACTTCTTGGACCAAGTGAGCCTTTGCAAGGCATGCATGTCCTGCCTGGCCCCAGATCCATGGCTGACCTTAGGGCAAATAGATGAATTCGGCTGAATCAGGCACTGTGTCTGGAAGGACCCTATGCTGGGGCAGTGAGCAGAGAGCCTGCAGCTGGCTCCTCTTTCATGCCAAAGTATTCCAAATCAAGTGCAGCGAATGGAGCATTGTTGCATGGATGGTCCTCCCACCTGCTCCTGGGTCTGATTGGCTTGAAATTGTCTGCCTGGAAGCAGATGGTGACTATCATTGCGTCACTGCTACATACTTCTGGGTACCATGCTTTGCATGGGACGCCATCAGCCCTGGGCTCGCTGCTGCCATTTATTCTGGTGAAAAGGGGCCCTGAAAAAATAGTTTGCATTGGGCTCAACAACTCCTAAGGTAGGCCCTCAACTCAGCAGTAGTGGATTACCTCTGCTAACTGGGAAAGAGGCACTTTTTCAAGTGGTGTTCCTCTTATATTTAGCAGGGGGAGAGTAATTGTCCCTCTTCACCCCAGCACAGTGTCTTTCTAGTGGCTGTTGCTGGTGGTGTTCTGCATTTTTTTTTTTTTTTAGATTTTGGGACAGGGAGCCATTTCACTTTGTGTTGAAATGTGGTATATAAGTGGTATATAAATACTGTTTGATGATGATGATTAAGAGGATGATTAGTAATTAGTTTAAAAACCAGAAAAAGAAAATTGGAATAAATGGGAGTTTTTGGAGTGGAGGAGAGTAAGAAGTGGGGGCTGCCAAGGATCTGTATTAGGACCAGTGCTTTTTAAATGGTTATAAATGAATTGAAGTTAAGGGAAAACAGTAAGTTACAGATGGCACCAAACTGTTCAGGGTGATAAAAGCTAAGGGAGATTGTGAAGAGGTAAAAACTAAGGAAGATTGTGAAGTGCTCCCAAAGAATTTCTTGAAGCTATTGGGATCTCTTAGGATCCCAGTGTCCATAAGTAGCTTCATTAAACCCCTTGGGTTTCCCCCAGATCTCTACCTCTCTGTCGAGTGCCTCATCTCTGACTGCCTGTCTGATTTATCCCTGTTGAGTCTTTATTGAGTCTCATTACTCAAACTCAAGGTAACCAAGCTAAGACACCCAAGAATGAACAGGAAGTATTTCTGTTTAAGTGTTCAGGGTTCACCCGCAAGTATTTGTGGAGTCCTTCTGTAAGAGGTATCTGGACTGCTTACAGCCTTTGGTGTAACTGGATATAAGGAGACAATTTGAAGCTCTGAAATGGCTACAACAATAATTCATAATAATATAGCATATTAAATGTTGCTAGCAAAATTCCTTTGATTAGATAATTGTGCTTAATTTCCCTCATGTCAGTGTAGCTTCATTGTTCATATTAGGTTGCGGATGAATAAACAGTTCTTTTTTAATATAGTGAAATAGGCTATATTGTGTGTCAGAAGTGGAAATAGGGTATTCAACTAGACATGCAAGAGAAATGTCATTTAATCACCAACATTTCTAAATCTGCAACAGTTGACAATCTAGTTAAGATAGTAACATGAAAAGCCCCTATTTATAGCCTGCTATGAAATTTATGACAAATTATTGTTATGGATTTGTAAACAAAATGTGAAATGAGAAATTTAGAGATATGACTAGCTAAGTTCATACAAAGGCAAAATTAAACAAAAAAGTGCCTGGGAAAAGGAAGTATCAGTGCCCCTCATGCAAACCTGGGTGAAAGGAGAGGCATCCATAAAAACCTGGAAGAGGCAGCAGGGACCTCAGAAAACTGCCTGGAAAACACTTCAAACACAGCGGTTTTGCTGTGTAACAGTAGCAGAAGCTGTTTGGGGCTTTTTTAAAGTGGGTCCACAGGAAAATTGCAATTTCCCTTAATGTAGCGCCTGGGGCAGGTGCCCTCTAGGCTTCATCCTGGTAATGCCTCTGTTCATATAAAAAGGTAAAGGTTTCCCCACAACCGAATGGTCTAGTCGTAACCGACTGTAGGGGGCGGTGCTCATCTCCGTTTCAAAGCCTGTAGAGCTGGCGTTTTGTCCGAGGACAAGCTTCCATGGTCATGTGGCTGGCATGACTATACAGTGTAGCGCACGGAATACTGTTACCTTTCCACCGAAGTGGTCCCTATTTATCTACTTGCATTTTGGGTGCTTTCAAACTGCTAGGTTGGCAGGAGCTCGGACAAGCAACGGGAGCTCACTCCGTTGCATGGTCTTGAACTCCCAACCTTCCAGTTGGAAAGCCCAGCAGCAGCGGTTTAACCTGCTGTGCCACCATGTCCCTTGCTCTGTTCATATACCAGTGTTCTATTAATCCAGACAAACTAGCTCCAGCATTTTAATTGCTGAGTACAACCAACTGGAGGTCACATGTTTAGTTTAATTTTCTGAAAGAACATTCTAGAGTCTATGTCTGAATTTGGCAGAATTTTTTTTTCTTGTAGTCAGTGTTATTCTGACCCCCAGCTTTTTCAGACATTCTTGTGGTAGGAAATTACTACTTGCAGCTTTCCTGCTGAATGAAGTTTATCTGTTAATGTGGAAGGTTTTGTTCCTAACCATCAACTTATTTCTGCTGTATCCTTTGCAATAATGGTAACTCTTTCCTGAAGTTTATACAACGGGGGTGGTGGTGTGCTTTTCTGTTCCTGGCCCTGATTCAGTGGGACCCTGATCTGGCTGGTCTGATCTAGCTAAGGAAAACTAAGCACTTCAGAGCTGCAAATGCGTCCAATGTCACATGCATTTTGGCCTTTGGTGCCACATTGGAAATTTTGCCTCACTTGGCTTAGAACCAAGGAAAAGAAGTCATAAAGTTTCTCCTTGTCTTGGAAAGTCAGCTGGACAGAAGATTACCCAGATTGAAGCTCCTCAGTGTCATTGATCCTTTACTATACTGGACCCATTCAAAGAATCAGTACTGAAACCTTTAAACTTCTGTGTTCACTTTTCATTCCATGCAACTAATATGCATGTTTTTCTGCCTGAATTTTAAATGAGAATCACCACACAGGTTCCCTGTTTTTGCACTTACAAAAGCATATGCTTAAAATTAAAATGTAAGTATTTCTGCATTGTATTTGATTTAGCTGCTTATTTGTATAATTGGCAGACTGTGGAGCAGAGGAGGGTAGCGGTCATTTATTTTTGTGATGGGAAAAATATTATATGTTGAAGGATGAGCATGTAATCTCTGTGAAAAATGTTTTGTTAAATCATCAACACTAGCTTGTTTGTCTCTTGGATCAATGACCCCTTCATGGCAGCAAAGATTTCACTGTGATCGTTTTTAATGTTCCTCATTTTCCCATTAGCACAAGGAGCAACAGTTTTAAAGCAGTTATTGTTCCACTTCGATATGAATAGATAAATTGTCAGAGTTTGCCAGCAAGATAGCTTCTGTATTAGAGGACTGGGATGTAAGCAACACTGCATACAGTGTTTTAGATGGTAAACACAAACTGTGCACATTTTGTGGCACATCTGAGTTCTCATCCTTCAGTTGAATTTAATGAGCTGTAACAGTGTGATGAGATTGGGGAGAATGGGGTTAGTGTGTATTGAGTGGAAGCCAGATATGGAAAGTCATTGTTTGAGAGCTGCCCTTTCCCACCACTTATCAGCCAAGGAGGAGGGGTGGAGGGTGGAAATTGTGTACAGTGCATGTTGTACAAATGGGAAACAGATTTCAGAAATTTAACCATTTCAGCAGCAGCGTTTTAGATGCGAGAATGCAAATGATATTTTTTTAATAGTTTAACTGTATGGCTATGACTGTAATATAAAAACAGTTCAGCAGCAGAAAGAATGTTGCTAAAACAGGCAATTGTATTTTCTACTTCGAAAGTTTTCAAAGAGAATCTCAGGACACATTAAACATAAGACAAGGTTGATAAACTGTCTTCTTTTGGTAATCAACAGTTTGGGGTTTTCACCCTGACTGTCTTAGGAAACTTGGTTGCAAAAAAAACACAGGTATAGTGGGCATAATGGAAACCTGTTGGAACAGAAAGAACCAGTTATGGTTATACCAGGATGCAAACATAATAAACAGGACAGTGAAGGACAGATTGGGGATGATGTAGCTCTGTATGTCAAAGAAAATATACAAGCCAACAAACTAGAAAACCTAGAGAGCTACGCTCATCTACAGAATTATTCTGTGTGGAAATGCCAGAACTAAAAAATAATAATTTATTGCTGAGGATAATGCTATTGCCATCCTGATCAAAGTGCTCAGAGTGATCTTCGTTTGGAAAAAGAAATCAGGGAGGGATCTAAAGAAGAATTAATTGTAGTAGTGGGTGTCTTCATCCATTACTACAACATTTTCTCCTTTAGAACACAATCCTAACGTGGAGTTAGACTGGCATAGTAAGGCCAGCAAAGTTTGGCTGGGACCATACAGCACGTTTGGACTACTCTTGGAGTCAGGGAGGATAGCGCACATCTGTGTGCTGGCCTCTCTGACTCCAACAGTGGTCCAAACATACTTTTCCGTGTCCCTTGTGCGGGCCTTACTGTGCTGCCCTAACACCAGGTTAAGATTGTACCATTAGAGAGGTATCCTCAAATAGACTGTAAATTCAAGTTCAGATCAAGACAAAGAGAGACAATTTTTACATATACTAAGCTTCTGTTGGTTGGGGCCACTCCCCATGACATAGAAAGATGCTAACCCAGTTGACTCAGTCTTTTTTACCCAATTTCCACTCTCATAGGGTTCCCAGCAGATACTTCTCCCCAGCTTCCTCCCACAGTCTGTGCCGTGGACAATCCTGTCTTACCAAGTGGACTTCTTCCTTCTGGGATTAGCTTCTCTGTCCATCTATATGGAGTAGCAATAGAGCTTGGTATTTGTTCTCCTGTAGTCTGTGTCCTGGTAGTCAGAACCAGTTGCTGCCCTCCATGGTAGGGCCAACCCATGGGCCATTTGTGTGTTTCCATGCAGATTAAACTAGTTTGCACCAGCCAAAGGGTATAGGGCAGGGCTCCTTGCCAGTGTGTCCCAGGATAGGGATGCAGATTCCCAGTCCTTTGTGGCCATCCTTGTCCTTCACTTCTCCTTCCTCAGCCCTGCTGCCTGTGTCCTTTTTGACTCCAGCTTCTCCTGTGCCCATTTGTGCTCAGTGTTGCTCAGCTGGTGCTCCTTTGGCTTACCATAAGTGCCAGACGTGCCCCCATGTTGGCCCCTGAGACATAACCTACCATGCCAAAGGGAGCGTTACCCAACAAACCCTGCAGTGGATTAGGTTGACTCAGGTGTGACAGTGGGAGCCTTAGGGCAGCATCCTCCAGGGCCCAGGGCCCTTCACAAATTTGTATAGGAGTCTGCTGTTAATGTCTGTACCCTAGAGCACTTCAACTTTAATTAACTGGAGTGATGGAACTCCCTAGACTGAGGCTACAAGCCTATCCACATTTATCTGGAAATAAGCCCCATTGGCTATAATAGCGCTTTCTTTTAAGGAGACATGCATAGGATTGGGCGCTTAACCCTGTGTTGTTCCCAGGACCTACTGAGAGAGTTAAGTGGTGTTGAACAGATAGAGAACAATATAGGACAGATAGACGCTGTAGTGCTATCCAGTTCAGTATCTAAATGGAAAGTTTCCAAGGAAATCCAGCTTAGACACATTGAATTTCAAAAAGGGTGACTTCTCAAAAACGATGGGCCTATTAAAAAGGAAGCTGAAAAGAAAAGTGAAGCGGGTCAACTCCTCTTCTGTGAAGAGCTCTAACCTGTGAAGGTTATTTAAAACTACAGTAGTAGAAGCTCAACAGAATATATATCACTAAGTGGGAAGGGTGCAGAAAGTGGCCAGTATATGTCATAAGTCAAGTTAGCTACAAAAAGCAAACGAAACTGATTGGCAGGAGAATTAGGAAAGGCAAAAGGAGCTACTTCTTCACACAAAGTGTGTAGAATTCACGCACTGGTGAGTGACAGGACCAATGCGTCCTGGACACCTGCAATGGTGTTGCATCCATTCTTTTTGTGTCCTGAACATTTGTGTCCAAATATATGTATATTTACATTAGATGTACTTTTTACTATTAAATAGCAAAGGCAGGGTTAGGATTAGGGTTAGATCTGGGATTAGTTTGTTTGTTGCTCAGTTATAGTGGGATAAAATTACTGGGATGCAAAAAAAAAAAAAAAAAAAGACTGGATGCAAATGTCAAAGCGTACCAATGACTGGGATGCATTTGACCAGGGCACAGTTGTCCAGGATGCAAATACTGTGGTGGTGGCCTCTAACTTGGGTGACATTAAAATGAGATTGAATATATTGAAGGACGATGGTATCAATGTTTATCCATCATGATGGCTGTGAGTGGCTTCCTGGTTTAACAGCAGTGTGCTCTGAATACCACTTGCAAGGGAACAACAGCACATGAGAAGCATGACACTCTCTCCGGCTTGTAGGCTTCCTAAAGGCAGCTGGTAGGCTACTGTGGGAAACAGGATGCTGGACTAGATGGGCCTCTGGACTAATCTGGATGTTCTTGTGTTCTTTTTTTTTAGAAAATGTTCCCACCATTTAAGGTAGATTGTTTCTGGTATCTCCATTCTGCTTTTAACCCTATTCTGATTTAGACTCCCCCCCCCCGAACTGTGTATATTTCCCAGTTTCTGAGCAACAGCTGAAATGAAAACAGGCTAACAAAAAAGAACAAAAGTCTCTGAGGATAACACAGCATCAATTATTGAGATCTCTGGCAAACCGTAGTAGATTTTGTTGCAGTGAGTTATTTTCAGAGCTGCTTGCGTTATTTCATCCCCAAGAGAAACAATGAATTTAGACTCTTGAGATCAACTTTAGAGAGGACTTAAAGTAACTTGTTCCTCTTAAATCAGGTTTAGTACATGATGCAAAGTGCCAGAGAGGCTTACCTGAACCTAGCAAGAGGTCACATTCTAGTAAAACATTCTTAATTAAAATTAAAATGGATTTTAAAATTAGAAAATAGCTTTGCAGTGCAGATTGTTTAAAATAGTTAATGAGACATTTTCTTTAGCTTCTTCGTTTGATTACTGTTGTTCTGTTGACTGTAGTTTCTACAGCATTTTGACTAGTTCACAAGTTTGACTAGTTCACAACTTTATGAACAACCATATTTGAAAACAACCAATGCATAGTACAACTCATATGCCCCACTCCCGTCTACCAGCCTACACAATGCAGCAGTACCAGTGGTGTGTGTGTTACATACTATATGGGGGGGGGAGCAACCGGAAGATCTGGGAGAGAGTCTCTTGGCTACCAACTGGTCTCCTTGAATGAGACTGGGGCATATGGGGCTATTTTAGCTGGCATGTGTGCCGGAAAAACTAGTTTGTAGGTTCATGAAATGGTTTGTAGGAATAAAAAACAAAATTAAAAAAAAGTTGAAGGAGAATAGATCAGTTGAGTTTTCTACAAAGTCAAAGTCAGAACATCAGAATTGTGTCAAATTTTCTTCAGATTGAAACTGTGTACTGATACTACACTTAATCAAAGACTGTAGGCATTCACGATCAGTTTTTTCATTCAAAATTTATAGTCTTCAAGGACCTGCTAGCTGTGATAATTTATTGGGAAGAAATCATTTGATATCAAATTTCAACTAATTGCATGTTAAATTGTAACTCATGAACAAGCTTTGACACAGAGATCTGTTACATATTTAACAGCTCAGCAACAGCCCATTTTTGACAGCCCATTCAGCAACAACATGCCGAAATGTATTGCCAAGTTCTCTGTGGATTATATGAAGTTTAATGTTCTGCACTAGTGTAGTATAATGCATAATTTATGTCCTATAAACTGTTAGAAAATAATTTTTTGTTTGAGAGACCTCTTTTTAAAATTCAAAACCAGTTCGTTATGATAAAGCTGATTGGCTGGTCTGAAGGTAGTGGGTTATTTCAATGGATTGTTCACAGTCTGTTACAGATTGATAAAGCTGATTGTCCTGAATTATTCTGTTACACCACCATTATTAATTTTACGCATGTTTAAATGAAATGGTGGGGCTGAGCTATAAGTACTCGTAACAACAATCATAAAGCAGCAAGAGAGACCTAACTTTCCAATAAGTGTTCTAGCAATATTTTTGCAGCTGTACAACCTTGATTTAAACAGAACAATTGTTAGAGCAAGGCCTGACTTAATGTAGCTTCATATAGCCAGATTATAACAGTAATTTGGTTTTGATTTATTTTCAGGTCATACAATCAGATGTGTACGCCCACACCACAAATGACACATCATTGGTCCTCAACTTAGGATTCTCTGCCAAAATGATACTAAACCATAACTGTTAGTTATTTTGGGGTGTTTTTTTTAAAAAAGATGGATCACACTGGTCAAAATGACTCTGTAACGTTCAAAATGTTGCTTCTTTTTTTTTTCTTGCTATGCCTGGCTATTTTAAGTACCATGTGTGTGGCCCAGGCTCTGCTGTTGCTTAGTGTAATTAGTACCAAACAGTTATGTCAAGCTCAGCACTTGGTTTTGCATGGGAAAGCTGTACAATATGTAACCAAAGTTGCACTGTGTCCTTATTTAATTTAGTTGAAAATTCATATAAACCTGTACAAAGCTTTAAGGAACATACAAGATTTTCTTAGAGAATTTAAACTGCTAATGGGAGCCTACCTTTGTGAATGTCTGTGCATGTGATTTAAAAATGAGACAGGAAATGAAAAGAAAAGCATATGACTTTATTACAGAAATTAAAAGGGGTAAGAGCTGTAAAATTGTGCCTATCCACTGTCACTGTGCTTTTATCTGCAAAGAAATTTGAAAAGAAGAAGCTTGTTGAGCTACATGTATGCTTCCCTGCTGTTCAGTAGTGATCATAAGGACATGCTCAACCAGAATGTGCCAAGACTGTGGGCAGTATATAATCTACAATTTTCTGGGAACAATGTTCAGTCAAGTGTCCTGTGAGAGTCAAAATAATTTCAAAAATCAAGAAGCCAGATGTTCATTGGCCTTGATAAGACATGATAGGCAATTTTCCAGATGTTTTCTTTGACTCAACTGCTTTTTGTTTCGAACATGATAGTTTAAAACCATGCATTTTCCCCTTTATCTAGCTGTTATAAATTTCCTTTAAAACAAATCATTGTGAATTTTCCTAAGCTTTGTTTCCTTGAATACTACAGGGGTCTCCAAATTACAGCCGATGGGCCAAATCCAGCCTGCCACCAGATTTTTATCTGGCCCTCAGCATGGTGGTAGGAGAATCTTAACCTTCTTGTTAACCTTGTGCCACGAAGATGCTTCTGCAGAAGATCACCCCATAAGGTTCTGCACCTACAGGGATTCCCTTAAGGCAGTGATTCTCAAACGTTTTAGACTGGGACCCACTTTTTAGAATGGGTATCGCAACCCACCGGAAGTGATGTCATTAACTTAGAAGTGATGTCATCAAGCAGGAAGTGCTGTCATTGTAACATAATAAAATGACACTCTTTAAGTGCAAACTGGCATTTTTGGACTGCAGCAATTGTACAACCATGAAACCCTAAGGTCTGCAGCTTCCAAGATGGCTGCTCTCAGCTCTCCACGACCCACCTGACATCATGTTGTGACCCACCAAATGAGTACCAACCCACAGTTTGAATAACACCGCTGTAATGGGTAGTAAAACAGAACTTAAATTGCTTCTTCAAATTCACTGGCCATTTGCCCAGCTATACAATGTTTATGGCAGTTCTCATTACTTATAAGGTGAGCCACTATAAAATAGACAAATTTTCATAAACAAATATTTTTGTTGTGAAGATATAGCTTTTGGAGGATTCAGAATGTTCTTGGAATCCCTTCATTCATCTTCTTTTCTCAGCCAACTTTGCAGACTTGACCGGCTGCTTCTTTGAAGCCATTTTTATTTCTTGTTGTTCTTGATGGCTTTGCAGTCGCAGGCACTTGAGGATCACGTAGCCAGCGTAATGATGCCATGATAATACACAGCCATGCAAGTTTAGCTAGATGACATTGTCCCATTTGCAGCTCCCCCCACCCTGTTTCGTTCTGAGGACAAACTACTTGCAAAAACAATCTATAGAATTACAACAACCAAAAATATACATGAATGAAGCAGAACTGAGACTGCTCAAAGTCCTCCTATAGTGGTTGCCCGAAACAACTTCTGGAGTCTTAAAGTTTTCACTAGTGTGAGCTTATGTTTGTGACTACTGCTGCTGTGGAAATCTTCTGAAAAGTCAACCTGACATCTGCATTAAAAAGTGTTCTTATGCCCTTATCAGAGATCTCTGCCACATGGCTCCACATCACATTAAAACGGCTCCACATTGAAAAGACTCCACATCAGGAGCTATACTGCACGAATCAGTCCTCAGGTTCCTGCCGCTGCTGTTAATGTCTTTGCATTAGGGCAGGAAAGGTCAAATTCTGTACATTTGTGGATCACTGTTGGCTTTCCATTTTGTGGACCTGGACTGCTTGAATAAAATTCCTCCCTTGCAAGTGGTCAGACTATACAATAATGTTGGTGCCATGCCAACTAAAAGGAAGAGCTTCTTAATGGAGTCAGAAGGCAAACGTTCCTTCAGTGAGTGAATTGGGCTTTTCCACAAAAGCTGTGGTATTCTGAACAGAGCTAAAGCTGGTCACGCAGTTTTAGTGTCTGAAACCTCTGAGAACGGGATTAGTGGTGCTGTTTGAATGGAGTGAATAAAGGGAACTGCCAAAAGAAAATAAACTTATGGTGGTTAAGGTTGAAGCATAGATTCCTGAAAGGATAAGATAGTGATCACAAAAACACTGCAATATTCCTCCATGGAGCTCAACAAGCATGAATAATTTTGCATTGCACAAGGAAATGTTAGCATTTCTGAGTGCATAATATTGTGTGCGTGTGAGCGTGCGCAGGACTCAAGGCACTTTTTATTCTTGTAACTGTTCCTCTTACTGAAAGACTCCAGCACAACCACTTTGATTACCTTGTTAGAAAACAATAGAAATGTTATGTATAACCTTTGCTAATTTGTTCATGCTGTGCATCCCTGCTAGTATCTGCCTAAGAATAATTCTTGCTGGGTTTAAGGTAATTCTTACAGCTCTTGTTTGGTGTTTCTCTTTCCAGTGTTTAGAAAGATTGGAAACTGAGGTTAGGGCAAATCTGACAAGCATCAGTACAATGGAACCTTGATATCTGTGCAGGCAAACATAGTGAAGTTCAGTGCATTCTGTCCCTGCACATGCTTCATTCCTCACAAAGACTTAACAGCAGTTTACACCTTCTGTGTGTAATACCCTTACACACACACACACACACACACACACACACACACACACACACACACA
>JAJKFI010000002.1:2602965-2632181 GCA_029204185.1 Lerista edwardsae | reverse complement strand
AGCAGCACCTTACTGTCCTGCCGAAAGAATAATTAACAATAAAGGAGATTTCAGGTATGATTTTTCTAGTTTGTAAAAGCTATAACATAATCAAAAAAATAAATTTTGCTTTCCTTGAGCAAAACTGCTGTAGACTAACCCAGTACATATATTGTCTGTCTGTAGCATCGTTGTCTCTGCTATTCTTAGTACTGAACACACAATAAACACAGAAACAGATTTCAAAACAATCCTGTTCTACATTTTTCAGGATGTATTTCAAAAATACTCACTCTGAAGTACAACTAATGAAGCCAGCTGAATTTCTATAACATTGTGCTCAAATAGATTTTTAGTAGGAGCCATAACTGAGTTCTACAAATGGGTGGCAGTTCTGATGGCATGTTCATGGCTGGAGTGGGGTTCAACTTTGTGTAACTGGCCACTGCCTGCATGGAGCATAAGGAAACATATTTATTATATCAAGAGTATTATATCAAGAGACCCATATTTAGGGCTCCATTTCCCACATTTCAAGTTCTACATTTTGTGCGTATTAGGAAACCTGTGGCTAACTATATTTGCAAATGGCCTTGAAGAAGGTTTCAACACTTATTTATTTATAGTTATGCATATCTCCATAAATGTGTATACAAAGCAGTACCACAGAGAAGGCCTTCTCCTTTGTCATTATGACTGAACTGATGACAGTGGGACACATTGGTGGGAAGTGGTCCTTTACACACCCTGGTCCTAAGCCATTTAGGACTTAAAGGTACAGCCAAGCATCTTGAATTGCAAACAGATACAGACTGGCAGCCAGTGTAACTAATGTAATAGGTGCGTAACATGATAATACAACCTGGAACTTCCAAATAATTGAGCAGCTGCATTCTACAGCAGTTGTGGTTGCCAAATGGCAAATTCAATATGGAGCTTGTTACAGCAGTCTAACTTTGAGAGGCAAGCAGTAAATGGATAACCATAGCCAGATCTGATTGAGGCAGGAAAGAAAACTTGGCACTTCAAGTTTAAGCCAGAAGAAAAAAAAACAAAAACACTGGATATTCAAGAGCAGTGTTAGGTCCACACCTAAACTGCAAACCTAATCCTTCAAGGGATTCTTCAGCACCATCCAAACGAGACTGAGAGCACAATCCTATTGTGAAGTTAGGCTGACACAGTTAGGCCAGCAAAGTTTGACCAGCACAAGAGCCACTGTAAAGCACGTTTGGACCATGCTTGAAGTCAGGGAGGATGGCGCATGCCTGTGTGCTGGCTTCTCTGACTCAGAGAGTGGTCCAAACATACTTTACGGTGGTCCTTCTGCCAGCCAAACTTTGCTGGTCTAACTGTGATGACCTAACTCCAGGTTAGGATTGTGCTCTGACAATCATGACTTGGATTGCAGGTCTTCTGATTAATAACATCTCTCATATTTAATTTCAGATATGTGCTATCAGAGGCGTCATCCAGGCGGAATGGCCCGGTACTCCGTTCCGCTAGTTCCGCGGAGGGTCCGGGCCGCGCCGCTGCCTTGGAGGACAGGCGAGCTGCTGCTGGGCCCGCCCACCCTCCCTTGCATCCGGAATCGCTCTAAAATGGAGTGATTCCGCTGCAGTGAGGCTTGGGGGGGGGCGTGGCAGCCCCCGCCATAGGGGCGGAGGGCTGTCAATCATCCGAGCGTTCCGGTAGTTGGCGCGCTCGGATGACATCACTGTGTGCTATGCATGCTAGTTTTTAGTCATTATTCCTATGATGTCTTGTAGGGGGAACAAACTATTTATTTTAATATATGACCATAGGAGAAGTAATGTAAGTGTTAACCAAACCTTTTATCAAACAAGCATCTTTAGCAGCATTATTGATGGATCTTTTCTATTTTAGTTATCATTACTGGGAAGTTAGTAGTAAGTAGTACATGATGACAATGAACATATTTTCCTAGACAATTGAAAAGCATAACATGGAACTAATTCATGTTAACAAAAAAATATTTCAAGTGAAAGTTTCTGATTTTTAAAGATGACCATAAAATATTGATTTCACTCAGAAGTTTCCCGTAGAAAAGAGATTCAGAATGATTCCCAAATCAGTGTTTTAATTTCCCTTTCTATTAGACTAAAGGAAAGAAGAACATCGATGAAATAAGTACAATTGATTCTGAATTGGCTCTGTGCCACTTTCAATACTATGTTAACATCTATAAGTGAACTGCACTAAGGTGGTTCTGCTGTGTAAATGGACAACTGGGGATAATTGTGGGTGGAACTGCCTATAGAATGCAAAGACTGCAGCACAAGCACATCTTGCCCCTGAATTAGGTGCCATATGGGCATGGCCTGAATTTTTGTACATGGATTTTTTGGGTTGAAAAGCTCTCTAGAGACACTCTTAACACGCAGCAGAATATCACTCTGTGATTTGCAGTGCTCTTGTGCTCACTTGATAGTCCAGTTGAGAAAGCTGCTTGCTGCTAGGCAGATTAAAGCAACATGCATAATTGTGAAACGAAAAAAAAGCATGGTGCATAATGAGTTCGGAGTGTCCTTTGTTTCGTATGCATTTCATACTGATGTAAGAACTCTGCCAGATATGAACAAAGAGTTATCTATTCTACATCCAATTTCCAACACATACTAGCCAGATGATAGTTCTTATCCCAAATTTATAGACAAGATGAGAAGCTCCTTCCCCACAGTATTATTGATAAGCAGTGTAATTTGCAAACCTTAGTGGCCTTGGCCTTGGATTTCTCACTCAGTTTTGACATTAGCAATACTTTGTTTCACTATGCTATGTGTGTACTTAAGGCTCTCAGAGGCAAGATAGTTTTTGGAAAAGCAAAAAAAAATTATATGAATATCTGAAGAAAAGATTATCACTGCAGATTGCATCTCTACTCAGCATGGGAGAGTTCAACTTGAGGTTCTCTTTAATGAGTCACTTTTAAAATATATTAGATCAACTTGTACTTACTGCTACATAATGCAGTTTCACTCCCTTGCCAGTAAATGTCATCCTCTTCTTTATAAATAAAAAATATATAAATGCTCAACTAACGCCAAAGGCATTTTGCCATTTCATTTTCTATAAATCAAAAAACTGAGGAATGCACATTTCTGTCCTTATTGATCATCTTTCAGAAAGTCCGCACAAATTTATTTTAGAAACTTACATCAAAAGCCTGCTGAGTTTATAGATTCCTTTGGCATTTCAAAGTAATGAATTCAGAATTCTGAAGAACGTCTTTGGAACTAAAGTTAACATTAACACCTGAAGCTCCCTTGAAAGGTTTCTCTTCTCGGATGCAGCCTGCGTGCCAATAACTTATCATGAAAAAGGCGTCTTGAGGTTTTGATATTATAGCAAATAGGTTGGAAGCAAGAGATCACAACCACAAAAGCAAAACTAAAAAAGAACAGTTCGTTTTAAAGGAAGGAGAAGCGTTAAAATGTAATGGAAAGGTTGAGTCTTTTGAGCTGACAGGCCCAGGTGGTATTTGTAATTGAAAAGTTGCTGTAAGGATTTGTAATGCAAGCCTCAGTGAACAAAAGCTATTATGAGGTAGTGACTGTATTTTGGTTTCTTTTCCTCCTCTTATTATATTTTTATTGTTTTGAGATTTTAGAAAAAAATGCATCCCACTGTTTCCAAGTATTAAGTACCAACACTATGGTACTATAGGAGTACTTTCTTTGCTGAAGAGTTTGACTGACTTCTTTTGTTAAACTGTCATTATTTGGAGTGTCTAGAAATCAGAGCAAGCTCTACCCTTTAATAAATACACTGCAGAATAATACCTCACTAGAAGTGACATTCAATCCAGAAGCACGACAGTAATGCCCTGTAGTTCCTTATGCAGTTTAATTATTTATAAAAGAGTACCCATGATTCATTTTGCATTCAGAGTCTTTCCTTCTCGTAATGACTTGTTTCAGTGGTTAGCCAGGTGTGGAAAATGAAGACCATTTTTCTTTCTACTATAGTTTTGTTTAGAAGTGAAAAGATGTGACTGGCTCAGACTCTGTCAATGTATAATGTAGCAGCCCTTTAAAAATAATGCCTTGGTCAAGTGTCTTACCCTCATGCCAGACAGAAGTAATTTCAAGTCTCAAGATTTGTTACCACTGTACCAACATGTTGCTACTACCAGTCATGCTTTGTAGGGCTTGTCTTTTCCTTTGAAGACTGGACATTCTGAAAGACTGGAAATCTTAGTTAGGCCTAACTGTGGGATCTCATTGGGGTGGTAAATCCATGATTTGGCTGCACCATCTTAGACTGCAGTTGTGGGAATCACATGATTGAATGGTCCTCCATACGGAAACATGGTCTGCACATAGGGAACTAGATGTCTGGGTGAAGGGTTCTAGTCCAGCCTTCTCCCTGGCATGCTAGATTTTCTATGTATCATTATTACGATGATACGGTGGGTGGAGGAATGGGAGCATAGCTTGGGTAGCTCCAAAGTCTCTTAGATCTATTTAAGGTTCAACAGGGTGGGGACAGGGGAACATTTTAAGAGCATCTTTGGGATTATGATCTCTTTTTAAAATGCTAAGTAATCATTAGTAGCAAATCAGTACACGGTGCTTTCCTCTTATCACCAAAACATTTTGTGCCTTTGAAGATGCCCCTTTGCTTAATTGTTTACAACAGGAGCCCCCAAACTTGCAGCTGCCTGGGCCAGGTCATTCAGTCTCATGCTTATCAGAGGCCAGAGTGGCTCAGTGATAGAAAATTTTATATACATTCTGTACATAACCCTAAAAATTCATGCAATAAAAGTACTTGCATCTGCAGGCTGCTTGCCATTGCTCTCAGCCACCCATCTCTGCACCCCATTTATCCAGCTGGAGGAAGGTGTGAGCCTCAATTCCTGTGTGGCTTGTGCAGTTTATAGAGTCTGGGTGTACTCAAAAGACATTTCATGTAGAAGGGCTGCTGGCTTCTGCTGCTGCTTTCTCATTTCCCCATTTCTGTTCTCATGGTGGTGAAGGAGTTGGTTCGGCAGCCGTTTTGCAAAAGCTTACCTCATGCAGCCTCTTTATGGAATCTTCCTCCTTTTGCACATGAAAAGGAGCAAGAGAAGGAATGCACTCTTCAGCTCACAGCTCCAACTGCCAGGCATGGCTCAGTCAAAGCCTGAAAGGGGAAGTCTAAAAGGGACATGGCAGCTGGGGAAAAATACACTCCAAGTGCAGAAGCAGTCAGCAAGAAGAAGCAGGGGATGGGGCCCACTGGGGCAGGGCCCCCTTAAGTGCAGGGGCCAATGTCGTGGCATCGTTTACATCAGCTTAAAGCTGGCCTTTTTAGGAATCACTGTATGACTTCCAATCTTAGGCAAATATCTTATGGAAGTAAATTCCACAAAGTTCAATGAAGTTTATTCCCTTATATGTCTGTATAGGACTTCAGACTTTGCTTATAAATATATTTATATACTATATTTCAGCATGTTATATAGAAATTGCTTATTGTTTTGCTTGTAGATGGCCCAAAACACTGGCTGGAATAACTGCTTACCATCCATGTCTTCAATATTCATTCAGTTCAATTTCTCTTCTGAATGGAGCAGATGAGTCGAAAGCATGGCGTAAGTGTAACCGCACAGGTTGGTGGGCTGAAGAAAGCTATTCTGAATGTCCTTACTCCAAAGAAGCAACTCAAGTCCTTCATGCCTTTAGTCAGGTAAATGGAAAATATTGTTATTCACACAAGGTTCCGTATATGTTGTATATCTCTTATCAGCACACTGCACAAAACCAAAGTTTCCTTCTCTGTTATCTAAGAAACATAATCTTGACAGGATTGAAATACCATGGAGTATACAACTTTTGCAAGCATTCTAGGTTGAAGCAAGAAAATCAAGCTGCTTATGATGCAGATACAAGCATGATGCACGTGATTGCTTTCCTTATCTCTCATGCATTTGTTCAGTTCTCTAGCTACTGAAAAAAAGAACAGGGCTGCCACGAAAACAATTAAAGACGAAAGTTGCTCAACAAGAAGTTGTTGTGCATAGCCTTGTTGGCTTAGCAAGACTGTGAGCATTTCACCTTACAGACTTTTGCAGCCTGAGAATGAATTTTACATTAATGACATCATTCATCTGCAGTGCAGAACTGATTATAGTTTACAAGATCAAGTGTGGTTAAACCTTTAGATGCAATTTATATGCAATAGTTCTTCTGTATTTTTTTATTCAGATGCATCTTAATGCCACCAATGTACTTGAGTTTTCCCATCAGCTTGCAGCCTACACAAGAGATGCTGTCAGCTTTGCAAATGAGATGGATGTTGTCTATGTGGCTTACATGATGGAAAAGCTAATCACATACATGGATGAAATCAAAGATGTAAGAACTGTCTGGCTAATGAATAAGCGATTCTTTAATGTTGAAAACACAAGCGTGCACACAAGAGGCAATCTTGTTCTTAAATTATATAAATACTTCAATGCCACTTTCAGAAATGTCTATTTTAGAGGAGTGGTTCTCAAACTGTTTAGCACTGGGGCTCACTTTTTAGAATGACTATCTGGGACCTACGGATAGTGATGTCATGTTTGGAAGTGCTGTCATTGTGACACCAGAGCCTGCTGCTTTCCTGAGAACGCAGGAGTAGGATAGATTATTTCTCAGCCATTTTCTAATAGCAAAGTGAATCAGAAAGAAAAAAGCCTATTTACAGCCGACAAAAGCAAAATAACCACACAGCCTTTCCAGCATCCCATCTTCTCATATTTTCAATATGGCTGCCCTACATGCTTCGTGGGTCAGTACTACACATACATAGTGAACAGGTCTACTGTTATAGAGAATTAAAAATTAAGTAGTCAATTGCTACAAGAAGTAGGAATTTCTCATCCCACGGTGGTTGCTGCCCACAGGCTCAGGCTGAAATGTTCCCTTGATTCACTGACTTAGAAACGGAACTTGAGTAGAAACGGAACTGCATATTAAAGGTTAATGAACTTATGAGCCAATCCTATACTATGCCGGACTAGTAAGGCCAACATAGCAGGGCTGTATCCTAAAGCCCATTAGAAGGCAGTAGCAGCAGCAACGTCCAGGACAAGGAGAGGTTTTCCCCTTGCACCCATGTAAGCCCCAGTCACCCCATGGGCCTGCTCTGATCTGTGCCTGCTGTCTTGCGCAGAGGAATTTGCACAGAAACGGCTTGAATCGGGGCCGTCCTGTCTGGGGAATTTGGCACTACGGCCATCTGTGTCACAACCGCGTCACAACCACTGTCTCCGCCCACTGCACTGCCCAGTTATGCCCCCGGAACGCCTCTGAGATACCCTCGCAGAGGTCCTGTGCCAACTGAGCACCGCCGACGTATGACTGGCGCCCAAGCACCAGCAGTGCTGCTCGTGCCGGCCCAGTGCCACAGCACCAACGCGGATGTGCTTTACGGCATGTTTGCATCAGTATTCGGCCGGCACAAGAGCTTAGCGCCGGTGCAAGGGGGGTATAGGATTGCGCTGTACAGTTATTAACTTTAATATTACTATTCTGAACTGGTATTTCTTTGTTGGTGGTTCTAATTTTTTGTGAGAACTTGTAGCTGGAACTTAATGTGGTCATATCTAGAGGAAGTATATTTTTATACATGTTGAAAAGGGCTATTAGCCATCATAATTAAATGGAACCTCCATGTTAAACGTCAGTATATATCTGAATACTAGATGTTGGAAACAGTCAATAAAGACCCTTTATTATTGCAAATCTGAAATAGGGCTCCAATCACTATTTTTAGGTTTTCTGAGGCTTGGGGAACCCTGAAGAGGCATCCATGGGGCTCCTCACGCCACCACCCCTGGAGGCCAGTGCTTCCACCGTAAGACTCTGACAGCGCAATCCTACAGTGCACGCAGCATTGGCACAACGGGGTTGCCGATCAGCTGCCCCGCGTTGGCGCTAAGGCCACAGGGCCGGCACTGCCAGCACCTGTAGCACCTGCACAGCGCCTCCCTTGCGTCGGCCGAAGTGCCATGGGAGGTGCCATGACAGTGTGTCTCTGGGACTGGTGGGAGGAGGGCAGAATGTGGGCGGGACATGGGCGGGCCTCGAATTCGGCCATAAAGCCGAATCCTAGGCCTGTTGGAGAAGCCGTGCGGCCTCCTTGGATCTGGTCCCACTCTTTAGCAGGTGCAGATCCAAGGAGCTTGTGAACGTTCCCTTGCCGCAGGGAGGCTCCAGCCTCCCCAACCCAGCATCGGGTGTGGCGTTGGCCGGCTGGCCAGCCTTGCCATTCCGGTGCTGGGTAGGATTGCGCCCTGAATCATGTTGCTGCCTTCTCCCCTCCCCCACAAAGACTTATAGTGGTTCCCAACCTCCAGAGAGTTTGGGAGAGTGGTTCCCAACCTCCACTGTGCTAGGCCATAAAATATTCCCCACAGCTCTTGCTGGAAAGGGCAGAACTGTGCTCCGTGAGCTGCAAATGTATGAGCTGCCTGAAGTTTTGCAATAGTTTTCACCTTCTAGGAATAGCCAGCCAACAATGATGTGACAGCATACAGAGTGTCATGTTGTCAGGAGTTTGGGAGAGATTCCAGAGACTCTGGCAGAAGTGAAATGAGCTGAGCTATGATGCAGCACAGTGGAAAGGCTTCACCCAGATAGCTTACCAATGGTTGCCATGTGTGCGTTCAAGCTCTGACCAAAGTAACAATGGTTTGGCAGGGTAACATTGAATTGAACTACTTATATATTAGCCTTCTGGATATCAACTTTTCTTTCTAGTTCTCTTACTGACCTTTGCTGGATCAAATGTTGTTCTTAACCAGCCACAGCAATTCCAATCCCATGATAATAAGCATCTCTTCTACTCGATACTTGTGCTTGTGGATGCCCCAAGGTTTTTTTAATGAGAAGATCACAATAGAACTTAAACACAGAGCTTTAATGCATAAAAAGGGTTTCTTTCAATTTGACTTGGTATTTGCATCAGGATTTCTCTAGACTGCAGCCATAGTCGGGGGGGGGGGGAACTGGGAAAAATCCACAATGGTATATATTTCATTTCTAAAGTGTGCTTACTTAGGCTCATATAACTCTGAAAAAATTTTGGCTTCATAATCACTAACTTGGGAAAAGGCACATCCATAAGAAATCAATTTATTATGGCTACAATACCTGAATGTAAGCTGATGCTCTAGGAACTTGAAATTCTCAATAGGTCAGTTAAATACAACTGCTTTCAATTGTACTCTCTTGTTATTGTTGTCCACTTGACAAATATTTTGCAATGTCTTTTTTCCCTCTGCAGCTTGCAGATGCTGTCACTGAGATTGCCAGCAATGTAATGCTGGTAAATGACGGTGCATTGTGGGTGGCACAAAAGGAACATAAAGCTTGTACTAGGATTGTACAGTGCGTGGAGCACATTGCAAACCAAACACTGACCACTAATATGCAGGTCATATCAAAGGTATTTCTTGAGATGTATTTGTGGCATTCTGACTTGGGAAATGTTGAGGCAAGAGGGAAGAGCCCAGAGTGCTTGGAAAAAAAAACCCCATGGTTTTTATTACATTGAGGCGTTGTATTACATACAATGTTGGCTATGCCCCTTTGAGTTTAAGGCACCAAATGCTTGTAATGTTAAGAGATGGGTATTGAGACTTAGAAAGGACTCAGCAGCATTCAAGAGGTCCTGTGGTGCTTAATGATTTGTGAAATAGTACTTGCGTGTTAAAAACAACAACACCCTACTGGTAATGTGGATTAGAGAATTGATTGATACCTTCAATCACAGAATTCCAGATCAGGTCTGAAATTGTGTGGAACTGTGGCGGGAAGTTTAGCACGTGTGCGCACACCCTCTATGTGCACACTTTTTTTTTTGAAAATATGTTTAATTGGCTTTTCATGGAAGGTTTTATTCAGTAAAAGCAAAATATGGGAAGGGGGCTACTTACAAAGTGAGTATCACGGTAGGGCAAAGCTCTACTCCTTCTAACTCCTGCTATAGCTTGGCTCAATTTCAGCTCCCTCTGGTGTCCTATTTAGAAAAATCAAACAAAAGAAAAAAGAGCCATGTTGCACATTTGCAGTAATGTGAGTTGACTTTTAAACCTTGGCTATTGCCATTTTTGGAATGATGTGTGTAACTCAGAGCCTGATAAGAGAACAAACTCTTGATGCTCCAGTATTCTCCTTGCATAGTCCTTGCATAGTCCTCAGAGATTTCTTCTTTCAAATAGTCTCAGCTTTCTTACCTCTGTGGATTGACTCTTTAGAATTACAGACAATTGCTCAGTTAATTGCACTGCAGGTATTTGTTGTACAATTCATAGGAAAAAAAGGTCAACATTTGCCTTTCCCCCCCTTCACATCTGGTGGCTACTGAATCTGAGGTTGAGTGTCTTGGATCATTCCAAGCATCTGTAGTTCCTCTACGTGATTGTTCTGCCCCTTTGCCCCTCCCAGTCGGAAACACTTTCCTTTCAGTGTCCTGTGATGTCACATCGTGGATGCCAGGAGTCCCTCAGTTACACTAGGAGTCCCTATTGTTTGGAAAGGCTCCCCAACTGGAAACCACTGATGGAACTAGCTTCTCTTACTCTTTGTCATTTGTATTTTGGACACAATAAGTATTGTGGCTGGCTGGCTTTTTTGCATTCTTTTTATATATTTTATGATCCTAGGGATTAATTTGTTGTATGTTGTATTTTTAATATTGTTTTTATTGTCTTTTAATACTGTTTTTAATTGTTTTTTACTGTGTTTTTAACCTTGTAAATGCCGCCTTGAGGGCCTTGTGGCGGAAAGGCGGGATACAAATCAATCAAATAAATAAATAAATAAATAAATAAATAAATAAATAAATATGCACACAGCCATAACTGTCATCTGTGTATAGAGGGGGGATTGGATTACCAAGCATCCCTCAATAGTGACACGAGACACAGGCATGTTGGGAGAATTGTCCGCTTTATTAAATTAACAATTGTTGCAGCAGGGTATTAACTCCATCTAACCAGTCGTGCGGGTAATGATTCAGGGGAGGTGGCACTGAACTGCCTGCCAAAATTATGGGTGTACTATTTGCCTCCAGCCTGAACCCAGCCATAACCCAGTGAGCCTGTCACTTCTAACTGCCACCCTGCACTAGATCCGACATTAACCTGAAGAAACAAGGCAAACCCTCACTACCCCAAATCTGCCCCCCACACCAGTCTGGGGTAGGTGAAAAAACTAGCAGTCTCATGTAGATTGGCAGCAAAAAAATTCCTACCTGGCCCCCAAACAGGCTACCGGCTAGCCTCAGACTGAATGCAGGCAGGCAGGCAGGTGATTGCCAGCTGGACGCAAAGTGAGGAGGCAGGCTAGACATGTCATTGGGTTCAAAGTGGCCAATAGAAGCCTTTCCATGCCCCTTGCCTCGTGCGAGGGCAATGGGTGGCAAACTGCAGCTGCACTCTAGCACCCAACCATTATTCCTTGTAAGATTCAGAAATGATTGCTTAGTATTTTGGTCCTCCAGTCTGATCTGAAGGCATGTGAGCCAGTAGCTGAGGCAAAGCAGATCTGGTTCTGACCAATGACTGCATGGGAGACTGCCTAAGAACTTTAGGTACACCACCTTGAATTCCAGCATAGAAGAAAGGCAGGGCATAAATGTAAGAAATGTTTTAGAAAAATAATAGCTGCCATTTATACATGATGGAATGTATGTAGGCAATCCTGTGACATTCTTGCAGAGTGTTTTTTGGCACCTGGAATTTTCTAGTTTGTTTTAAACTGTCCAGTGCCACAGGTCATTTTCTTGCTTGGGGTGGATGTCAAATCTTACTTTAGAAGAATGAGTTTTCTGTATGTGGGCAGTAGAGCTTTGTCCTCACCTTACTTGGCCATTCTTCATCTCCCTTTTTTATCCTCTGCTCTGCTTTCCTGTAGGCAAATTAGTGTACAATCAAGTGCAGCCTGTAAATAAAACTCAGTGTAGCCTTATGCAATACCAAGCAACTGCTGTTTGTTTTGGAAGCTATCCAACAAGCAATTAGGAAATGAAACAATTGAGATTGTAATATGTCCTCTTGAAGATGTAAATGCTAAGAAACTGAAAACTTTATGTCCGTTGCTGTCACTCTGCTGCATCTTCTCTGTCATTATTAATCACAACTTCATATAATGAGATGTTAGGGAATCTGTGCCTTCTTAGAGGGAAATCTCTTAGATTATACCCTGGAGAAACGTGCAGTATCTTTTCCCTGATCCCATTTCTGTTGTATGGAGTTGAAAAAATTAAATTGCTCTTGCAGCAGAATTGTGATTTCATCTTTGGGGATGAAATTTGCCAACCTGAATCTTTGTACAATTCCCATTCATTTCAAAGGCTCCCAGTTAACTGCAGGAGTCTTGTTAAAACTGAAAGGCCTTTACTGTTAAAAATGAAGTTATTCTATTTATGCTTATGCTTGCCCCTTATGAAACATGAGTATACGATTAAATCCTCATAGGGTTTGTTATTTTTAATTCAAGACAGAATTGCAAGCAAGTTCGCTGTCCTACCAATTTTAAATGTATAGCTGTATATTAATGCTACATGATACACGTGTTAAAAATGCACAAAATATGCAAATGTACTGTGTGGATTTTATACAACTGATTTCCATTAAAAATATGTAAACAGTGTACCAGTTTCTCAAATTTGTCTTGACAGGTTTCTCTTAATATTGCTCTGGAGGCCTTTATGATCAAACCATCTAGCTTCATGGGAATGACTTGCACTGCCTTCCAGAAAATATCTGCAAATTCAGACAGGTCATTGACCCATGACACAGGGAACAAGAACCCAGACCAAATTTTGAATTTTAAGTGCAGTGCTGGCAGTCATAGTGATTCTACGATGAATTTTTCTACTATGGTAAGTGATATAACAACTGAATGCAGATATAAAAATTGCTCCGATTTTGAACTCAAAGCAGTATTTGGAGCAGTTGCAGTAGTAATAAGGATAAAGGATCTGAGCTAGTTTGAACCATTTTGATTTTCGCACATTGAATAATGAAGAAACAATGTTAATTTTCTTACAGCCCTGAGCATTATAAATGTAAACATATACCATAAATACTCTTTTAGATGCCTGAATCCTACAATGTGTAGCATTATTTTGTTTTCATGTATTTCACCACAGTCCAATGAATGAGCACATTAATTTGAATTACTTGAGTTCGACTGACATTTTGCCTTCTTGAAGTCAACTGGACTGGTATAAAAGCTGTTCTCCTGTAAAAAGGCAAGGCTGTCTTGATCCCAGCTAGAATGTGAATTGAAGTCAATTTACATCAATTGAATAAAATTTACCTGAAGTTCAAGTACAGTGGGACCCTGGCATCCACTGATTTGACTCACTGCAGATGCCCAGGGTCCCAATGTAAGTGTCTTAAAAAAACAAAAAAAGTGCTGTTTCCACATTTTTACAGCAAAAAGACCTACTTCCAGGCTGCCCAGAGGTTCCTTGCTCTTTACAGGTTTGCCCCAGAATGCATAACAGGATTTGTCAAGGAACCTCCTGCCCTTCTCTTTCTCTCTCTGTGTGTGTTTGTGTTGTAGGAAATTCAGATGGGGGAGTAACACTTCTGATTAGGAAATTGAAGTATGTATTGTAAGCTTTGAAGTATGTAAGCTTTCAGATCTTGAGAAATGCTGCCATTTGGGAGGGTTTGCTGTAGCTTAATTGATGATTAGGAATGATTAGTTTTATTGTTCTTGTTGATTTATTGATCAGTGGTGTGTGTCTGTGCGCGCCACCTTGAAAATTCCCAAAGGGTGGGATATGAATATTTTAAATGTTGTAAGCTCACATTGTACATTACATATGGGAAGGTAAGTCATCTCAGTGAAAATGAGGAAATAATACATGTCAGGAAGACTTAAATGAGCTTATTTTTGGAACTATTATATCAATATTAGTAATGTCACTTATTTTTTCTTTAATCCACACTTCTCTATATTTATATGAGGCTGAACTAATCTAAGGAAACAAATAGAAGAAGGCTCCTTGGTGGAATGCATTATTTATATCACATAATGAAGCAGAACAATTAAATTCTGATCCAGCACTAAATAGAATTGGGTATTTGGTTGAGCATGTTATTAAATTTGAAGTGTTCCAAGTTGAAGTTATCCATAAACTGCATCTCATTCTAATAGGCTTAGTTTTTGAAGTATTTTGTGTGTTACAGAATGATGTTTCTCAAGAAATGGTGCAAAACTGCTTTAGGAACTCTTAGGAAAGATTAAGGGCCCAATCTAGAAGGCCCTTATCGCCGGCGGTACATATGTATCGCTGTAAAAATGTCGCGAACGTGCAGTAAACCACCTCTGCGACACATCTATGCTTGTTCTGGGCTGGCGCTCATTCAGCACTAGCACTGCGAGCAGGCGACTAGCTGGCACTCCTTTAGCGCCAGCTGCCAGTAAGCCCGTTTGGGGCAGGGAGGTGGGGGGAACTGAGTGGGGGAGGGGCCAGCCTTGAGGGGGTGGGATTTGGTGGTGGCTTCCACCGTTGGATCTTATCCTCGTCGGTAGCTTGGGCAGCCCATCAAAGGGCTACTCGATTTACCTCTGGCAAAATAGCTGGGCGACAGGGCTTTCTTTTGTGGGCAATGGGTCTTTCTCCAGGTGAAGGGTACAAATGTCCCCTTTTCCCGAGGAGTCTCCAGTGGCTGCCCAGCTCCCATGGAATGCAACGGTTGCCATTTTGGTACTGCGGCTCCTGCAGGAGCTGATCAGTTCAGGATTAGATGTACTTCTTTCTACTGATCTACCTCCCCTTTTCACTTGGTTGATTCTCTAGGAGAATAAGAAATAGATTATTGGTGAGATTACTTATAAAACAAATCACATACAGTACAAAAACAGAAACACTGTGCTTTCCCTTTTTGTGGGAGGGGGGAATTTCTTCCCTCTTCATTATCTAAGAGCACAATCCTAACCTGTAGGTTCGCCGGCACAGTTAGGCCAGCAAAGTTCGACTGGCACAAGGTCCACCTTAAAGTAGTGTATATTTGGACCATTCTCAGAGTCAGAGAGGCCAGCACACTGATGTGCACCATCCACCCTGACTGAGAGTGGTCCAAACCTGTCCATTGTGCTGGCCAAACTTTGCTGTCCTAACTGTGCCACATTCTGTTTTGTTTCGATGCTGGTTACAAAAAAGATCTAAGTAAAACATATTCATTCATTTAAATTTCATTCATGTATAAAACTGATTTTGGGGGGCGGGGTTGTAAAAATGCATAAAATATACATAGTATATTTCATTGTTTGCCAATTAAGGCAAGCAGGAAGATTTACAATATGGAAACAAAATAAAAGTAATAATAAGTTAGTACAGTGGTTTCCCAAACTGATAGGAACCCACTGTAATCCACCAGGAGAACAAAAAATGTGGCCCAGCAATCAACAGCATTGTGATCTCCATGATGGTGCTGCTTCTGGTCAGGGAAGGAGTTTTCAAGCCTCTGAGAGCTGCAGAGGAGGTCGCAGGCTCCCTAGACACCCCCCCCATGTGGAGTTCTGTATTCCATGAGATGCTGATGTTGGAGGAAAACATCCACATACTTCAGAGGGTCTCTATTCCTGCTGAGAGCATTTGTGTCAGTGTCTATGCTGCTACAGGAGTAGGGAGAGAAGATGGATAATTACCAGTGCTATATTGTATCCTGTTCCATTCTTTGCTTCCAACTACTGGGTCTTTCAAGAGAGATGGATAGATCTAGCCAGCCAGAAGATTGCGTTCTTCCATTTTTAAGCCTGCAGTTCTATACACCTGGGAGGAAACCCATTGAACTTGCTTCTCAGTAAATACGCATAGGATTGTATTGTCTGCTGTGTATTATAAGTGGAGGGACTCATTATTCATATTTTTTCAGGTACAAAAAATCAACATTTTCTGCAAATGTATTTGTCTGCCAAATACTGATGTCTCTTTCTTTTATTATGACAAAGTATTTCTTCTTACAAATGAAAAACAAATGATTAGATTCATTCCCCCCACCCCCCCACCCCAGGAACATGCCAGGCATCTAGGATTTATCTCAAGCTACGGCAGAACATTTTGTTTGGAAGCCTAGTATAAACTCTTGGCAGTACATTACTGTATAAAGAGCTTTAGTGAAGCTTAATCTTTTCTTATACATTTTTGCCATGTTTACAGAAAAAGTCCAAGTCAAATTTCTGGCCAAACTTGGATTTTCATGTCTCATTTCAGTGAACAAAATATTTTTTACTGCAGGTGCAATTTGCAAAAAAAACTATTGTTTTCATAATTATAACCGAATGCAAGGTTTTGTTTAGAATGTGCCACTACACTAGAATCCAAGTTCTCTTGCTATTACAGGGGCTTGTCTTAAAGTAAAACAATCATGTTTGCATAGTTTTGTAATTCATTGATATTCTAACGGTTCTCACTTGAAAATGAAATGATTTCCTGTATCGATTTGTCGTCCAACCATTGCATATGAAAAATTAGTTTTTGCTGAAGTTTTGGCTTAGTAGAATCTCATTATTTTGGGGGACAAAAGAAGCAAAGAAAAAGATGTAAAACATAAATAGCCACAAGTTAACTGTTGGTTTAGCTACGTTCAGAGGTTTACCCCTTGACTAATGACTGTAATAAGGTCTATCATCACTTTGGTTGGCCTCTGTGTTAGCTCTAAGGATGCAATCCAGCCAGTGACGTTGTGCTGACGCTACATGTTAGCCACCCTTGTGCCAGCTGAGCACAAGGATCAGAGATCCGAAGTAGCCCCAGATCCTGCCTCTTAGTAGCATCTTCTGATCTGAATTAATTGTCATGCTGCAGCCTGCATCTCAGGCTTTGGGTGGCACACTTGTTTTGGATAAAGCAGTTCAAAGCACTGAATTGCTCTGGGTGGCATCGCCTGATCCAGATTAGGCAACTTGGGTTGCAAGCCATGGTTGGCGTTGCCTAATTTGGATTAATCATATCACTTTAGCGTTTAAAGTGACGACTAGTTTTGAATACGTGAAAACTATTATCTATTTTTGACTGCTTTTTTCATATTATGTAACCGTGCAATCCTATGCATGTTTAATCACAAGTAAGTCTCACTAAGTTCAGTGACACTTACACAGCCTGAGCTTATGGGCCAGTTACACACTGGAACAAGTGTTCTGGCAGCATAACACACTTTCCAGCAATCACAAACGTGACACGACAGAATGTGGGTTGGCAGCTACCCGAAGCAGAAAGCACATAGTGGTCCCAATTCAATCCAACTTTCTGGTGCCGATTCAGCTGTGCTAATTGGGTGTACATCCTGCAGTAGGAGGGCAATCATGGAGGTCTCCTCAAGATAAGGGACCATTTGTTCGCTCACTTTGAGGTGCATTGTATCTGCATCAGCACTGGAAAAGTGTTGGGCCCTAAGGATTGGGCCCTAAGTTTGTATATATGCTAAGGAAAGAATGTATTGTATGGAAGATGTGAAAATTACTGGCAGTAAGTGAAGCAAATGCAGAAGCTATAAAGGAGCAATCTTTATTCCTCAGATTAAAGTAGAATCCAGATCACATAAAAAGGCAACATATTTAGCATTAGCACCACTCATACATTATGATACATTTTGGGGCCTGAATCAATTTTCCATGAGTTCTCAAAGCATACTGTGAAGGATCAGTTTTGTTTTATACACTGAGATATCACAATAGACAGAAGAATGAAATTCATTAAAGATTAAATGACTGAAATGCATAAAGTATAACTGATCCTGACATCTGGATAAAAATCTTTGGGAATGCTATGATACCACATTATTTTGGGCACTACCCCCTTGCTATTAGCATTAAATCATTCTACTGTATTACTAATACTAGTGTAAGTCCCTTCATGTAAAATTGAAACATGAATATAAACGAAGTGGTCCCAATCCAGGAACCTGCAAAAAGAACAAAATGTAGCTATGGACAGGGGTCAGAAGTTAAAAAGAAAAAAAGAACATTGTTTGTTGGGTGGATCCTTCACCTGAAGCAAGTTTTTATGCTTCAGATAGAGTTAATATGTGCAGAGTTAATTTTTTTAAGGAGTTAATATTCTCTTTTTGTTGAGCATGCGAAGTAGCCACAATCTACAGGGGTGATAGTCCCTGCCACCATTAATATTATCAGTTCATTTGGCAAGTGCAGCTGTCTATGGCAAATACGTTTTGCTGTATAATGAGAATAGACCATGGGTATCAAACATAAGGCCCATGAGTTGGATGTGGCCCCTGGAAACAATTCTCCAGCCCCCATTATAATTGAGCTCTCCCAACATGATAATTGGGCTTTCTTATATCTAGAAATTATAAACAAGATTTGCACTTTTTCTCTTCGGTCATTTGCAGCTAATGAGTTTCTGTGTGAGAACAAAGTGCTTATTTCTGGCCATCTTCTGTGTAATGATGTCACTTACTTGCTAAATGATGTCACTTCCGGTCATCAGCAGACACTATGAATGTGTGACACCATCCATCCATCGGATTTGTATCCCACCATTCTCCCACACGTTCAATATATACAGTATAACATACATAAAATATAAAACCATTAAAAATATTAACTCTCCCATAGATCACATAAACTATTAAATTACATTCATTCAAAGTGAAAAGTTCCAGCTCATCATGTCAGCAATTGAATGCCTTCTTAAATAAAAGGTCTTGAGGCCCCGCTGAAAGGACGCCAGAGAGAATTCCACAGACACGGTCCCACCACCGAGAAGGCCCTGTTTCTCACAGCCATTCCTCTCACCCCTTTCAATGGTGACACAGTTAAAAGGTCCCCCTCTGATGACCTAAGAGGACAGGTAGGAGACGGTCCCTCAAATACTATACTGTATTATAGGAGACAAATTTTATACCCGTGGAATAAACTGTACTAAAAGCATAACAATAATGGGCTACCTTTTCTAGTTTCACCCAGTTGTTCATGAGGATCTGTGGTTTACAGCCCTGAAATTCTTTGACTCTTTATATTAGAAGGTATGCCAATGTATTTATAGTATTACTTTTTGGTGTTCTCATTTAACTTTGCAAGACTGGCTTTTTAAGAGTTCAAAATCAAGTGCTATACCAATTCTGTGTAACGAAATGGAAATGTCACAGGTGAGTCATGTAGGGTTTTTTGTCCCAACATTGCCTCAAGCATTCAACTAGTTAAAACTTAAGATTTCAAAATGCTATATTTATACAAAGGGCTTTGCGTCTTCTTTGTAAGTGCTATCTTGAACATTATAAAACTGGTTCAGCTTGAAACATCCCATGATGAAGACATCTCCCATAATACAACTTGACAAATCTGAAGGACATTTTCACTGTGGAAAAAACATTAATAGAACTGAAAAGCAAAAAAGGAATATATGCAGTACTTGGTTTAAACTTTAACTGGATACATGCTAGAGAAGAATAGATTTTTGATTTTGAAGAATGAATGTGATGATTCACCTCAGGCTGATAAGGCCAACCAAAAGAATGTAAGACTTCCCCTTCCTCCTCACTCTGTAGCTGGATTTCTGAAATCGGTTTAGTAATGTTTTTTCAGACATCAAATTACAGATGTGATCCAGATACTAAATTATTATTATTGCTCTGATGAGCAGGAAAAATGCTTTAATCCTGTGGTTCAAGGTGTGACTCTCTTAATTACTGAGGAGGTTCTTCCTCTTACAAGTGATGTTCCTGAGGAATGGGCAAGGGAGACAAATGCCATAGTGGTCAAGCTTGGGGGAGGCAGAAAAATAGCTGCCAGCCCCCCATTTGGTGTCATGGGGTTGTACACTCCTCAGGTTGAGCACATTTTGCCCTTGGAGCAGCGGGGATGGGCTTGCTGTTCTGTTCGGCCATTTTTCACTGCCTGACCCCTCCACTTTAAAAAAGGAGGGGCAATTGCACTGTCAGAGCTTCCCTGAACCTCTCTGGAGGCTACTGTCCTCCACTTTTTTTAAAAAAACGGAGAAGCAAGATATGCTTTTTCTCAAACACTGGCTGCCTTTTCCCTGCCACCGCCACTTCGTGCCCATCTGCAATAGTGCAAAAAAAAAACAAAACAGTCCCCTCACAGATCTGCCACTTACAAGCTGCCCACAGCTCAAAGGAAGGTTTAAAGACCTTAAAGTCCCTTACGAGACTGCTGTGGGGGCTAAGACTACAGCTGCTGCAGATGGGCCTTTAAACTTCCCTTTGAACTGAGGGAGACCTTTTAGGGGTGCAGAAGTGACGGCAGTAGGGAAAAGGTGGCCAGTGTTTGAGAAAAAGCACCGTGTGTGTGTGTGTGTGTGTGTGTGTGTTTGTGTGTGTGTGTGTGTGTGTGTGTGTGTGAGAGAGAGAGAGAGAGAGAGAGAGAGAGAGAGAGAGAGAGACTAGCAGGAACTGTGGTTGTTATGTTGTTACGTTGTGCAGTAACAGGCAGCTCCTTTAGGGAGAGGGTAACTTCTGTGATGCAGGGCCAAGGGAGTGGGGATGGGGCTCGGTGCGATCCGGCAATGACTTCTTGAGGCACCATAGACTGCCCTGCAGCCCTTCAGCTTGCTGCACAAGGTAAAGGAAGCTTCCCCCATTTTTTTCCTTGTTTAAATGTTTGTTTTCAGCAAAATTTATAGCATTGTGGATTTACATCTCTCCTAAAACGTCATTTCCCGGTTCCAGCTTGGCTCTATGTGGAGTTTTGCATATGCAAGGGTTTGGCGAACCAAACCCTTGTGGATAATTAGACTTGACTGTATGGTAATATGCCAGGTAGAAAAGGAAATGTAGTTTTACCAAGGGGTGCTGCAATGGAAAAAAAGGGAATTGGGTGAGCATGAAGGAAGTAGAGTCTGGGTGACTTCTAAAATTATACTGACTTAGAAAATAAATTGAACTATTTCCGCATTTTGGAAATAGTTTGGCTTTTGGGGAGGTGCCTATCTACTGTGAGCTGGGGAGAAGTTGCTTATTGCTAATTTTCTACTTAAAATGTAGCAAAAGTATGAATAGGGTAATATCTTAATAACCTGCTGAACATGTAGACTGAAGCCTCCAGAGCCAAACTAGTGAACTAGTGTTCACAGCTTGGGGAAAATCTCATTGAACAGAATTCTATTTTGATAAACAAATCCTATCACCTTACAGTCATTCCTCATTAGCTGCTAGGGTTAGGTTCCTGGAATTCCTCAGGGATAGCAAATTTACAGATAACAGACCATTGATCCTAAGGGATCAGTGGGGTTAGGTGCAAAGGGTATCTTATCTGCCATTAGAAGAATCCAGCAGAGGCCCTCAGGAAGCTAAAAAAAGGGCAGCAGGAAGTGCCAAAAGGTATCTGAATGCTTCAAAGACCTTCCAGAGGCTGCAGGGATCTTCAGAATGGCACCTGAGACCAGCATGGACCCCTTAAACAAGACCGATGGATGCTTCTGCTGGATCATTTTAAAGGTATTTGCAATGGTTGCAGGTGCCATTCTGAAGGTCCCTGCAGCCTTCTGAACATAGCTGCATAGTGGCTAATGAGGACAGAGATGCAGATAAGGAGGTGAGTAGCATTTCTGCCCCTCACAGATAAACAAGGTCGCAGATAAGGAGTTTGCATATAAAAAGGACTGGCTGTGATTTTGTTTTTATAAAGTATCTACTATAATGTCAATTTGCTATATACTTCATCATACTGTAATATAAACCTATTAAAATATGTCTTATTGGATTATACCCTAGGTTCAATATCTGTTTACTAAGAAATATAGTAGACCCCCCTCTTTAATATACTAATCCAGTCAAGAGACTCCATCATATCATGAAAACATAATAGTGTGAATCCAACATTTTATAAAATAATTAGTTTCAAGACCTTGTAAGACATTCAACTGAGCTTGGCATTCCTTTTGCCCTCCTCCTGCTATGCTGGTCCCAGCTGCCTTCGAAGTACCCCTCTCCTGTCTAGTTAACACATTGCTCCTTCTTAAGATATGTTGGCTTGTTCAGGATTCAGGAACTCCTAGTGACATCCTGCTTCTCAGACATGCTACTTAAGCCCCCACTAAGACTTGAGATAATGCTATTGCTAGAAGGAAAATCTCTGCATCTTAAGGCTGCCTGCTAATCCAGACATTCTCCAACCACACATTCACACAACACAGGGAAAAGAGCACCCTGCCACTAGCAGCCAACTGCTGCCATTCACTCAACGTGTCCCTCCTCAGTTATTTCAGATGTTCACCACAGTCCCTCTGCAGCCACCCCAGAAAGGGAGGCGCCATCTACTTTCTGGAGTGGCGCCATTGCTGAATGAGAAACGTGGATGCATAGAACTCCTCCTAATTCACTGCTCAGTTATTCGCTTACTGGCCACCATTCCCTATTCTCCTCGGTCATCGTGGTGCATGATTATTGTCAAATGCATAAATTGTCGTATAGTGATTATATAGTATTGTATAATGAAACATATTATGGTGTTTCCATTATAAAGTAAATATCCTCATATCCCGAACCCAATCCATCATATCCTGAACCCAATCATAAAATTCACTGCAAACAAATTCTAGAAATCAGCTTAAGTTGGAGGGATTCTTGCTTGTGTGAAACATGCTCTAGTATGCTCTACTATTGTGTGGAACATGCTCTGCTATTATTTGTTTCATAGTAGAGCTAAGACACTTGCGTCAGAGCCTATCAATTACAGCCTTGATACAACAGGTTATATATTTACAGTGAATTTTATTTTGGGACTGCTTGGAAATAAGGCATAATACTGAAACATTATACACATATAAAACTTGCTGTTTGTGCTACAATTAAAAAAAAAAATTAAAATATAGATCGGGTATCCCTTATCCGAAGTGTTTGTGCCAGAAATGTTTTGGATATCAGATTTTTCTGTATCTGAACGCAATCATAAAACAGGATTCACTGCAAACAAATTCTAGAAATCAGCTTAAGTTGGAGGGATTCTTGCTTGTGTGGAATATGCTCTAGTATGCTCAACTATTGTGTGGAACATGCTCTACTATTGTTTCATAGTAGAGCTAAGACACTTGAGTCTATCAATTACAGCCTTGGTACAACAGGTTATGTATTTTGGCTGTATATTTACAGTGAGTTTTATTTTGGGACTGCTTGGAAATAAGGCATAATACTAAAACATTATACACATATCAAACTTGCTGTGCTACAATTAAAAATTTTTTAAAATACAGATCGGGTATCCCTTATCCAAAGTGTTTGTGCCAGAAGTGTTTTGGATATCAGATTTTTCTGTATTTCTGAATACTTGCATATGCAAAATGAGAGATCTTGGGGATGGGGCCCGAGTCTAAACACAAAATTCATCTATGTTTCATAAATACACAAAATACACAGGCTCTTATACACTTAGCCTGCAATTTTATACAATATTTTAAAAATAATTTTGGGAATGAAACAAGAGTTATGCATGAAACACAATTTGTGATTTTATTTACTTAGGCAAAAACATAAAATTGTTCGCACTCAAAAAAGTTCCGTATTTTGGAATATTCCATATTTTGGAATTCTGAATAAGGGGTGCTCAACATGTATCATGAAAGCAACAAAAATATTCAAAAGAACTGTCCTCTGATATATATTTTTTTTTCAGATGAATATAGGATAGAAATGTAGAACTTGGAAATACCAGTACTAGGTTAAAATAAGATCATTGGCAGCCTAATCCTAAGGTGCCCAGTGCCCAGATGAGCAGTGGCATAAAAATGGCAGCTGCTGCATCCTATGGGCACAGTGGCAGCTACCAGTCTCCTCGGGGGAAGGGGACATTCACAAAGCCCTGGCCTCTGCAGTGGGTCTACTTGAGATTTAAGAAACCCCATGTCAGGCTGCCCGGCCCGAGGCAGGGCATTGGTGGCAGCATCTAAGGGCATAGGATCCGTGCGTACCGCAAGCAGTAAGACTTTCAGAATTGGACCCTTGGTCTTCTTCATCTGTACTGATATATTTCCTCTTATCTAAGCTTGTAGCCATTCTCAAATGCTTTATATGTATTGAATTGACCTAAGCAAATAATATTAGCATTGATTTTATCTCTCAGTAGTAATCAGACTTCTGACAATATCAAAGATTTCTTGAAGAGAGAAGCAAATTGTCTACTTTCATTGCATTTGCATCTCTGCCTCTTACACGTTCACTATATTTTTTGGAAACAGACATCACTGTGATGGTATGACATTATAGAAAACTATGTTCAAGCCAAGTCTGCCTTTATTTGCTTGTGACAAAATTCTCATTCATGCTTAGGATGCAGCAGTATACTATTGTTCATAAGTGTCCTGGAATGTTTACCTAATAACAATGCTTTTGTCAATGTCATCATTTTATGGGAGGACTAAAGTAACTAATCAGTGGCCTATTCTTTAGTGTGTAATTATTGTCACTTACAGTTTTACAAACTGCAGTTAAACAAGACTAATTGCACTCTCCACCTACTTTGCATTTTGTTTACAGTTGTGTAAGCCACAGTACTATTGAAGAAAGAACCGCAAAGGAAGAACTAGAAAAGACAGATTTTTCCAGCTCACTGTATTTGGCAAAAGCCTATAACTCATGAGTAATATTATAGTAGTCATTTTTTCACTAATGGAAGAAACATGCTAAATTCCCAAGTGGCAGCAAAGTGTTAACAGATGGAAGTAATCTCAGAATAAAATGCTTGTTTTTTTAAAGCCAAGAATTCCACGTTCAAATTTCAATGTAGAGAACGTTTTTGCAGTCAAGTAACAAGCCTGTGAAAATATGGCAGAAACCGCCACTGTATCATATCTGTAGTCAGTAGTAATGTGCAGCTATCTTTATTTATAAAATCATATGCACACTCACTCACAGGATAGGCAATGATCCGCTTAATGAACTCACTTCACTGAAGGGATATAATGCGCTCCAAAAGTACTTTGCATTCTAAATAAGTAACCCCTTTTTTTCCCAACTTTCATTTTATTCTTTCGTATTGTATTTAGCCCTGCAGAAGAGCTTTTTGTGCATATACCAGAGAATTGATTCTTTGTGTTTTGAAACAGTATGGTCCAAATCCTATCCTACTTTCCAGTGTTGATGCAGCTGCAATGCATCCATGAGGTAAGGGAACTAATGTGACTGCCCTCTCACAACAGAATGCAGTGCCCATTCCTGTTGGCAAGGTTGGAAAGTTGACTAGGAGTGGTCCCTTGGTTGGTAGTAGCATGCAAAGTTCCATTACTACCCCCAGTTATTTTAAGTCAAAGTGTTGTCCCTGCCCTTAGCTGCTGTCTAGTAAAAAAAACAAAACAAAAAAACCCTTGATGTTACCAACTAGAATACAGCAGCCTGCTTCCCATAGACTTTTGCCTAATGCAGAAGGATATAAACATGTCATTATTTGCTGTTGATCAGCCAAAGAAGCACTATCAGGGTGAACTAACCAGGAGCTGATGGGAGGCCACAGGCTCAAAGAGCAGCTGACATAAGGGTGATCCACCTCCCTACAAAGTAATATTTGGCAGCAGAGGCTGCCAATTTGGGGAAGTTGCCCCATGAAGTCAGCAACACTCACAGCAAATCGTAGAAGCTTTCACTGCCAGAGCTACTGTGCTAGAGACAGCAAGGGGACAAAAAAGGAGATCTGCTAAGAATTCTAGCACCAAGAGTTTTAGCCCTTTAATACCACTCACACAAAAACATATTCCAAAAATATATTTTTGGCTGCAGTAGATCATGGGAAGAAAATAACATTGGAGAGGGCAGGCATATAGGAAAGAAACCCACATATGCCTCCCCAGGGTAAGGGTTTCAGTCTCTGTGGGAGATCCCATTCACTTGGACGGGGAGGAAGGAAGGAGTGCTTTTGCCAGATTGACAGTATTGGACTGAGCCACAGCACTTGGGCCAGCCAGCATACCGCTATCCCACTACAGCAGCATCCAGGCTAGGAGCCAGACAAGACAGGTTCAAGCCAAGCCAGGGGCCTTCCTACAACTTTCAAAGAACCTTTTGCCTGACTTGCCAGAAAACCCATGACTCCCATAAAAAAGGAAGGAAGTCCCAAACGCACCCTGACCAGATCTCTGGGCTCTCTGCCCTCTAACTGCTCATATAAAGTAACACATATAGAGCATCTCACAGGTCATTTCCAATTCTGCAACACCACAAACAAGTATACCTGCTTGGGAAAGTATAGCACATAGATCAGTCAAAAGGAACACTGCATAGGTCAATCATTGGACTTGCATGTGACACTGGGTCCCAATTGAAATCTTGCCACATGCTTTATGAATCATTGCTGGCACCTGCTACACATCAGCCCCTAGCATTATGCTGCCACCGCCTCCTCTCCAACTGTCTGCTTCATTTGTCATGTAGCAATGAGCAGGCAGATGTAATTGACTTGGAGCTTCCTCCCTCTCCTGCAAAGTCCCGCCTTAAGGCTAGCTGAAGTAAGAAATAACTAGGATAGGGAGAAGGGATCCTTATCTACTAACAAGGAGACATGTGATCTAGTCTATGAACTGTATTAGTAATACAGAGCAACTGAAAAGGTAGCATCTGACAGAGGAACAGACAAGTGGAGTTGCCAATCATCTCATCCCAGCAGGGCTCTTGTGTCTTTGCAAGTTGTATGGCACACAGTACTGTATAGTAGCAGATGTCAGTAGGCTCTGGCTGCACCAGGTAAATCACTGTCATGGAGTTTGCAATGCTGCAGGGACTTGTCTGGTAAGTTAGCAATCCTACAGAGGAACAATAGGATTGCACTAGTTGCGGTTGCTAGACATGCTGTGTGGGCTTTCCTAGGGGTCTCCATAGCTGACCATGTGGAGGATTAAATGTTAAAGCTTCCCATGTTGGAAAGCTGCCTGTGGAGAGCAAACACTTAACGAGGCATGGACAGCAGCATCAGCAAACTCAGGATCAGGATGCCTATTCAGTGTTTGGGAGAGTGAATGGCATCACCCGAGTGCGCATGCAGGAATGCCCTGTTGCAAGAGAGAGCACAGCACCTGGTGCTTTTATCTTTCCTACTCCTGTGGGCTAAGACAAAAGGGCTCAGGAGGATTGTTTGAACAGCAGTGGCAATAGTCGGAGTACCTGGAATTCACCATGAGAGAACAGACTCTAAAGTCTGTTTATTGAGATGCACTCCTTAACTGGAGTTAAGCCGGCATAAGTTAAGTCAGCAAAGTTTCGCCAGCACAAAGGCCACCATAAAGCATGTTTAGACTACTCTCGGCATCAGGGAGGCTGGCGCATGTCTGTGTGCTGGCCTCTCTGACTCCGAGAGTGATCCAAACATACTTTATGGTGGCCCTTGTGCTGGCCAAACTTTGCTGACTTAGTTTATGCCGGCCTAACTCAGTTTAGGATTGCGCCCTGAGTGTTGCAAGGGAAGGTATGATTGGGTCACATACTTTATAACAATGACACATTTGACAGTGCTGACAGGGAGAGGGGTAGAGATGTGAGAGGTGTCAGTAGCTTTCGTGCTGTGAGACATGGCCTTTCTTCCCCTCTCTTGCTATCTGTAGGGGATACAGTATCCTTGCTCTACCTGTTAGGGTAATGCAGTGAATGTTCCATTTGAGTGTGGAGTCTTATTGCAGAATGTCTGCAGTAAGGAGGGCAGGTATTAATATAGAATCTTCCCATTAATGTTGTGCAGGTAGCAGGCAAAGCCTTTCTTTTTCCCCACAGTCCTCATCGCCATAGTAATGTGAGGCACAGTTATGTTTGCTTAATAATAATGAATAATGAATTTTGACTGATGATTTTAAAAACTTTTAGAAGCTTCATGCATGTAGTTATTGACTAAATATTTCACTCTGCCATCTTAATTCATTGCATAAATAAAATTACATGTCTAAAAGGATCTAAACAAATGCATTTGTTTATTTATTATTTATTTAAAAGATTTTTATCCCACCTTTTCCCCAGTAAAGGGGACTCAAGGCAGCTTACAAAGTTTAATAAAAACAATACTAAAAACAAACCTGCTACAATCGGCCAATTGTTAAATTGTTTCCCTTGTTTATTGAAATCTTCATCATACAATCTCAGAGGCCAACTCAACTCCAGCTGTGCTGGCAGAATTCATATCCTATCGTCTCACAGTGCAATCCAAACCTGCACTTGAGCGGTGCAGCCATCCCCGCGCTGGCTCATGGTGTTGCAAACATGCTGTAAAGCACATTTGCAGATGCTCGTGAGCTGGCTGGGCCGGTGCAAAGGCTCACACCAGCTAGGCAGTTTCACATCCAACCCCAGTACCAGCCGGCACAGGTAACATAGAACTAGGCATCATGGGGGCTGGGAATGAGGGGAGAATCAGGCCAAGGAGGGAGACAGGATTGACAGCACACGCCACATCCAAACCTCATTCCAGGCTGGGTAGTCCTACAAGAGGCTTTCCAGATTTCCTCCTGGGATAAGGAGAAATATACTTTCTTAGCCCAAGAAGACCATCATTTGCCTCCTGAGCTGCAGTGGATGCAGCACAGGCCATGTGACCTGGCTGCACCAGCGCAGTTTAGGATTGGGCTGCCCATGCAAAATGTTTGCATTCTGTCATCACCCTGATTTGACTCTTTCATGTACAACTGCCCCACTGATTTCGTGTGACTTAACATTCTTGATCAATTGATCTTGCTGTTTTTTTCCATAATTCAAAACAGCGTGCAAGACTTCAAGCTTCTGCACTAATGAAAAAGCTATTCCCAGGATTCCCCCAAATGCACTATCCAGGTGATTCATTTTATTTATTATGAGGCAAGAAAGCTAAATTGCTAAACTCTTTCATGTGCAATGTGATGGTAAATAATAGCTGGCACGCTAATTAAGAAAAATCTGATAATAAAAACAGTGACATTGTAACAGTTAATAACACAGTACATTAGCCATAGAACATGCATCTCAAGTAAAATTAATGATATCAGTTCTAATATTGCACAAAAAGGATCGATAATATGTAAGTAGCTTCAGAGAACTGACTGAAACCAACTCAAAGATTTAAGTTGTAACATAATTGAACCCACTGGACAAAAGGAAGAGCAAAAATTATTCGATTAGTAAGGGCATAAGAATAGATTCCATCTCCAGCAGTAAAACGTTATTGCAAATGTTTGATTCTCACTGAAATGTTCATTGAGCAAAATGAATGATCAACATATGGCATGGGTATGGCATGTCAGGTTTAAGTCTCAGTTGTGTCAATAAACAAAATACTGGCCTGTTTGCTAATTAGATTTTT
>JAJKFI010000002.1:2580678-2602955 GCA_029204185.1 Lerista edwardsae | reverse complement strand
AGAGCTGCATTGCCCTTACCCAGGTGCTGGAAAGTTGGTTAGGATTGGACCCACACACCACTGTGGGGCTGATCCACAATGTAAGGCACAATTCCTCAGCACAAATGGTGCTTCGCGTTCCACTGGGTAAGGTGTGAAAGACCCCTATTACAGCTCCCAGAGGTATTTACGGCCAGCCACCCATGTATGGAACATCAGGCGCATGGCTGATGGGGCAGCAGACCCCAAACTGGGCACAAAGACCCCTGTGAACTATAATAGGGGTCTTTTGCGGCTTCCCTGGGAGGAAGTGAAATGCTGCTCACATCAGAGAAGGATCGGGGAGGTACCAGGTCTGGTCTGTGGGCCAGAGTTTGGAGCCCCCTGATATAAGGGATGCTGACCATCACCTCACTCACAGCCCAGTCCTATCTGAACAGTCCCATCTGTGGAATGGGTAGTTTGAGGCAGCTCCAGCTCAGGTCACCTTCGGAGGGTTCAGGAGGGCCCTTCCCCCACAGGGGTGGACCCATGGATTCTGAAATCCGTGTGGGTGCAGAATCAGTGGATATCACAGACTTACCTGTATATACATACTTTGAAAGCAGTAGAAACATTGAATGCATATGGAAATGAAGGGAACTATTTGTCAATGTCTTTGGCACTGTTGGTACTTTCTCGTTTTGAAGGCTTTCCATAATGGTGGGAGGACTGGTTTCTGTTTGCATAGATCAGCATTGTGTTATTTAGAAGATATGAGGCAAGATTACATTACTGAACTATCATCATGCTAGAGTCACATTGTGTATGATGAGGTTATTTCAGCCATAAATTTTTGCAACAGCCCCGTCTGCTGATTCATATTCATTCTTAGAACATTTTATGTAGCAATGCATCATGTCTGCTTGTGCTGTTGACTACATATTAATAAGATGTAAATTTATTTTTGCATCTGCGAGGACTTGATCTTTGGTGTGAAGGTTATCTAGCAAAACAATGCTCTCTATGGAAATGCATGTCATATTGCAGATGACCTGAGGTGAAAAGACAGCAACTTGCTTGCCAGTGAGTAGCAGGATTGCTTGGTGAGTTCATGACTGAGATGCAATTTGAATGGAAAGCCTCCTGGTCCACAGCTGACACCAGGCTTCCACCTGTGCATCACCAGCTCATTCTCTCCCTGGCAGTCCAGATTCATGGTGAAGAGAAATACCACTCTCAGCCTTGGAGGAAGGGGGCTCCCTTGCTTTTTGGTTGCATTCTGCTGTTATGCTGAGAAGCCTTTGCAAACTTTGAAAAAAAGATGAGCTGAGAGGAGCTGGTCCTTTCCCTTTGTCAGTTCTTTCTAACATGCAGAGAACTTGGGGATGAGTTGGCCTTTCAACCATATCAGGTTGAAGCTCACTAAGGGCCCCATCCTAACCAGCACAGGATCAGCGGCGACAGTTCCCGCTGTATCCAGTGCTGGATTTGAGCAGGCTGGAAGTCAGAGTAAGGGGCAGGCTGGAGGTCAACCTCCTCATGCCCCTGTGCTGCCTAGTGCTTACTTTGGGGCCCTTCCGCTGGTGGAGACAACTGTAACCCCTGCTAACTGGACAAGAGGCATTTTTTCCAGTGGTGTTCCTCTTGTATTTAGCAGGGGGAGAGTAACTGTCCCTCTTCACCCCTGCACAGTCTTTCTAGTGGCTGTTGCTGGCGGTCTGCCTTTTTTTAGATTGTGAGCCCTTTTGGGACAGGGAGCCATTTAACTTTATTATTACTATTTGCCTGTAAACCGCTTTGTGAACTTCGTGTTGAAAAGCGGTATATAAGTACCTGTTGATTGATTGATTGTCATCGACAGGGTGGTGCAGCCTCCTCACTGGCGCTGCTTACTCCTTGTGTAAACATGCCTTACAGCATGTTTGCAACACACAACACTGGCTCTGCAGTCACAGTGCCAGCACTTGGTCAGCACTGGATTGGGCAGGAGAAGTGCTGAGGTCAATCCTTGCCACCACTGAGGTCAATCCTTGCCACTGACTTCCAATCCAGAATAAGGTGAGAGATTGATGTTTTCCTTAGTTCACCTGTCAGTGAACTGGAAAGCACTGAGAAACAGCCAGGAAGATTCCTGTCACTTCCAACTGTGTCATGAAATGAGTGAACAACCCTGCCTGCATTTAGAAGGATTCTCCTCTCACATGTTGAAACCAATATATGGGCAAAGTGCTTTATCTTTGATTCTTAATTCTATACCTGTTAATTTTCTAGATGTGTACTTTGCTTTTAGCACTAGCAAGGCAATTTTGATTTTTCAGCCTCATCTTATTCAAAGTGAAAGCACTGTGTGTTGTTGAAATATTTAATGTTTTTCTAAAGGGCCTTCAAGGCTCATCCTTGGCCACTAAACTGTTTCTCAATAATTATGGATATATACCGTACATTGCATGTACAACACAAAGTCCTACAGCACATTTACTGGATAATAAGGTTATGCGAATTAAAGACCACTTAAAACAGCTGATGAAGTACTATTATAAGTTGAAAGATACACTCTCTCTCTCTCTCTCTCTCTCTCTCTCTCTCTCTCTCTCTCTCACACACACACACACACACACACACACACACACACACACACTCTTTTCCATATATGTTTCATTCAGATGTCCTAGAGCAGTGATGGCAAACCTTTTGGGTTCAGTGTGTCAAAACTTAGGAAAATACTTAACTCTGCTGGTGTGTCAACCCTCCTCCCAAACAAAAGAGAAATAATTATTTATATTCATGTAATTAAACAAAAAATACAGTCTAATCATGTATGGTGCTTTGTGTTATATAAAGAAGCATCGAATAATTACAAAAATAAAAAATGAGTAAAACAAACTCAGTTTTTGTCAGGTATTGATGAATGCTGGTGTGTCACCCCAGTGGTGTGTCAGCTTTGACACATGTGTCATAGGTTCGCCATCACTGTCCTAGAGTCATGTCATATTGCACAAAGTCATGGCATCCTAAAACAATTGCAATGTTTGTCCTGCTGCCAGAGGAAGACATGCCCACCTAGTTCTTATCAAGACAGTGCCAATGTTATTCCTCTTAAATTAGCAGGTCAGTACCCACACAGTTGATTGGCTCTCCATATAAAAAATGCATACAAAATTAGCATGACAAATGAGAGATAAGGCCAGAACCTTATCTGGCATTTTTGTTGAAATGGAGACCCAATCAACCTAATGAGCCCCAATATGCATTCAGTAAAGCCTTGAAATAAGTTTAGCTGAGAACTACCCCTATATACTTGTGTAGAAGATAATCTCATGGATAAGTTGAGGCCATGCTTTAAGCCAAAATAATAGAATTTGCTGTGACTCATGGATAAGTCAATAGTAAAACTTGGAGGGGGGGTATGAAATTCTTTGAAAATGACTTACCAGTAATTGTTCTGAGGCAGCAACAGACAGCCAATCACCCCCCCCCAAAAAAAACAACTCCTCAGAAGATAGCGCAGAAATAGAGCTATTATCCAAACAAGAAGAGAGGTGGTGTTCATGGGAGTTGTAGGCTTTATGAGGAATATAGTATAGCCATATCAGCAGCCCTCACAACAACTACAATTCCCATAAACTCCTTTACCACTTTGCCTGTTTGGAGAAGGAAAATGGCTACTGTTTTTCTGCTGTTTCTTGGTGCCTGAGAAGAATTACTGGTAAGTAAAATTTCTCCTCTTTTCTCTACTCCCCTGCTTTCTGCTTCTTAGTCTACTCCCTTCCATCTGCTGTTAGAAGCTTTATTTACCAAATTGACTCATATATAAGTCAATCCATGTTTTCAGGGTAAATTTTAGGCATAACTTTTTAGACTTATACACTAGTATATAGTTTATGGTGTGGGATAATCACTGGTGGGGTGAAGGATAACTTACGTTTTTTGCATTAGGTACAAAAATACTGTGGCCAGTTCTGATGTGGCCAGCATGTGTAATATTCAGATTAGGCCAATGAAAATACATTAAAGCAAAAACAGTTACCTTTACACAGTAAAATTTTGAAGGGATGACTGTTCTTCTTTTGTGTTTATATCACACAGCCTGCCTTTGCACTCTATTTCTTTATACTAGTTTATGGCTTTAAAACTGCCTAGGCAGGTTCTCTATTCAAGTAGGTCTCTCTAATATGCATTTTATCTCCTGAAAAAGGGCTGAAGATGTTTTCATCTGGAAAAAAAAAGCATTAATATGAATTATTTCAAGCAAAACACCATGTTTTTTCACTTTGAATATGTTTGAACTCAAAACATCTAAACTGCTAAAGAAAAGGACATTGTCTATGATAGAAGTTCCCAAACCTTTTAGCATCAGGACCCACCTAAAAGAAGATTTCATAGCTGCTCAAGCCTCTGTGGCTATAATGGTGATTGTGCAGCAGTGCTCCCCACTAGTAGCATTGTTCATCCTTTGGTGCACATGGCCTAATCAACCATATCAGTTTCACAAACCACCAAGAATTGGGTCATGACCCACTGGTGGGCCACAGACCCAAAGTTTGGGAACCGCTCTAGGAAATTAACAGGAATAGAATTAGCAATGAATTAGACAGTCCTTTGCCGATATTGACTTTGTCATGTCATCAACTTAAAATGAGCATTTGCTTGAACTTTTTGCATAATCCTGTGCAATTATTTATGAGGCTTCTTTTTCAAGTCAGAAATGAAGGAGCTTTGGTTGTGAATACCCCCCGCCCCGCCCCCAAATCTGTATGTAACTTCACCAGCACTTAATTAATCAAACCTGCTATCAAAGAAAGTATTCTTAGATGTTTGCCATCATTAATCCCTGTAATGGATTTTTTAAATACCTCCCTGTGAAGGAAGAACATGAGTAGAGGGCGCATTTACCACTTGCTCTAAATCTAAAGCAGACTGCAGGCTATGAATTATGAATAGACAAGATAGCAGTGAATTGTGTTCCTTTACTATAAATAGATTAGAGTCCCTCAGACCAAACGTTTGATGAACCAGGATTGGAAAAAATACAGTGGCTAAACTCAGCGTGCATAGGTCATGCATTTGGGGTAACAGCTGCCTAAAATATGCTTCAGGGACCACTATATGTTGCCATTCAGAGAGGTAAAGAAAAGCACAGGCCGATCAACAGATACTGACTGCACGCTACTTCCTAAAACAAGGGAGGGGTAACTTTCAGCATCCTCCCTTTGGTGGAGTGCTAATCGCAGAGGAAAGACCAATCATGCTCACTCCTCAGTAGCATGGCAGCATGAGGGACGCTGGAGGGGAAAACAGAGCACTTTTCTAGAGAAAACAAAACACTTTAATTAGGCTACTAAATACATAATTTATGTACTTGGCCTTACCATTTGTTAGTCAAGTTTTAAAATATTTCAATTTATCTGCCAATTTAACAACTTGTTTTCATATGTTTACATCCAAGCACATGCAAAGAATGTATCTAAATAAAAAACATGACCCACTGTCTATTCCGTCATCAAAACAAAATGTACAGATATATTGACGAGCTAAGAAATTTTATTAACAACCAGAGTTGTTATGTTTAGTTGATGGGCAAATTGATGTTTCGTCTCAAGTGTCGCAAATGTGCCATAAAGCATGGCTGGGCCATTGTACAGATGTGTGCTGGCCAAGCAGTGCCAGACCTGCAGCACCATAAGGTGAGTTTCTGCTGGCTTGGGAAGGCTGGCACAGGGAGCAAGAGAGGGTAGTAGGAGGGAAGAACAGTGGCAGTTTTGGGTGGGGGCAGGACAGTCTTGGAAGTGGATTGGGCCCGGGAGGTGACTGGTGGCACAGTCTCAACCTGGAATTAGGCAGGCACAATTAGGCCAGCAAATTTGGCTGGCACAAGGGTCACTGTAAAGCTGGATAGGGGGCCATATCATATATTTTCATCATATACTTTACACATTTTTGCAGGCAAAAAAAAAAATCAATTTTGTATAGGGCATAGGCCAGTGACATATGGCACACTGTTTCTGGTCAATTTATTGCAAAACTTGGTTTGTTAATCTGTTTATGCATGAGCAAAAATTACTCTAATTCCTCACTGTGGTTGTTTTACAGCATTGTTGGAATGTCAGTATGCTGAACCTCAGTTTTGTTTTATTGGCAGGGGTGAGAATAATATTGAGTAATTATGGTTTGAGGGTCTTAAGCAGTGGTGTCATTCAAATGACTTAGGAACAGGAACTCACTTTTGAGTTCAAATTCAAATGTTGAAAAAAACAACAACAAAAAACCCGGAAGCAGCTACGGAGCCCATTAGGATCCGGAACGCTCGTTCTGGTCCGTTCCCCCTGAATGACATCACTGGTCTTAAGGCATATGGCCTAGGTAACTGAAAATGAGGATTAGCCAGGCTGACACCACTGTGGCCATATGGAAAGGTGGACAGAAATGCTCATGTTAATTGTTCAACTATGTGGTTAGGAAAAAATATTCTAAGTTGCTGAAAGCTGGATAAAAACTTGTGGCAGTCTGGATGTGGCCCCTGAAGACCTCTGATTTGGAGACCCCTGCTTTAATCAGTCGACAACCCTTCTGAAAAAGTACTTCTATTAAACATAATACGACCATTATGTTTCAACAATACTAGGATATATCTATAAACTCCAAAAGCAGTCCTGGAAATTCTGGCAGCCTGTTCAAATCTGCACTATATTGGCAAGCACATTTTTGCAGTATTTAGCATGTGTATCTATACGTGTCATAATGATTCAGTTTAAACACTGAAAATTCTACAATGAAGCACAGGTTTATAGGATACACAAGCACTACAATCCTTCAGTGCTTTTTACATTTTAAGAACTTTATATCCATGCCATTATTCAACCACAATACAATAATTAATCTGAACATTTTATCACTGATGTGAAAATTCTGGAGAAAATCTGTTATGTTCTGAATTAGCAGACCTGGGAATAAATGTAACTGACAGGACTTGAAGCAGCACTAATTAAGCTTCTAATTTTAGGTTGCTGAAGATAATTCCTGTATTACAGATACCTACCAGCTCACATTTAAAAAAATAATAAGTAGGATAAAAATTACAGTCCAATATATTATTATATATAAGAAACTGCCTTTCTGTCCAGCCAAAAAAAAAGAGAAAGCATCAGATTTTGTGATGGCAACTCTGCTTGAGTTAGAGAATAAGAATCACAGTTCCATTTTTCTTGTGTCAAAATGTGACAAGAGTATTACATTTTGTATTGATTTTAGCAACATCACTACTATGTCAAAGTGTGATGCCTAACCAATGCCCCTTACCAACCGAATGTTGGACAAAATGGAAGGCCAAATTTATAGTATCTTTAGGTCTTCGCAAACTGTACTGTAGCCAAAAGCTTTTCCCCCACATACCCTAAAATGGAATTTTGCTACTGTTCTGGAAAACAAATTCCTATGTTTTCAAGGCACAGTGTGTACAAGGTCCTTTTCAAATCCTTTACCATGGTCTATGTCTGCTTCGTAGGAATGTGTCCCAGAAATCAACACAAATGCAATTATGGAAATAAGAAACTAGAATGTTAGGGGAAATTTATCAGAACAACTTGTTTCATGATCATTTTCTTCTGACTGAACCAAAGAATACCTGCCTAAATAATGAGTATAGGAATCATTATTTGGAATAGTCTGAAATTTCATTGATTGTCATTGTCATTTTATCAGTCTACTGATTGTCAGTCTACTTTTTAACCTTTCTTTGGTTATGCAGTGTATGTAAGGCGTATGTTTCAGAATTCATTTGATATTGAGGGTGTGAGAATCCGATCCTATCCAACATTCCAGAGCCAATGCAGCCCTGCGGTAAAGGAACAAAGGTTCACTTATTTTGAGGAGGCCGCCATGACTCTTCCCCCCTGACTCATGACTTGGGGTCAGTGACTTGAGTGCATCCCTGTTGGAAAGTTGGATTGGACCCTGAAAGATCTAACATGGATGGATGGATGAATCTAACATGGATCTGTCCATCTATATAAAAGTCAGTTCCCCACATGTTATTTTGATTACCCTAAGTGTGATCAAAAAATAGAATGCTGAAAGGTGATTGATTTGGGAAGAGAAGGAGAATGGAAGATGCCCTTATGTCAATTGGCTCTTAACATTGTTGTGCTCTTAACATAAATGTGTCTTTACATTCCTGCCTGCCACTCAGGATTTTGCTTCAGAAAGAGTCTCCACCCTGAAAAAAATAAGATGCTCTGGTATTTCATATTATTAGTAGGGAAACCATACTGCTCTTTAAACATAAGCCACTTTTGCCACATCAGATCATAAACACTGAATAAAAGCAAAAATACATGAAAATATTTTTTTTTGTAGTCAAAATTCTCCCACCTCTGCCCAGCCTGTTTCCTGCCCCTTACTGCCAGATCCTCCCGCAAACTGCCCTTGCTCTTGAGCTACCTACACAAATGGGGAGTCTGTGAGCCACTGTATATCCGCAGGACCTCTGGCCATTTGTACTGGCAACCCAGTGTGCACAACTGCAGTGCGGGTTCACACCATCAGTCTGGAAAGTTATGGTGGCAGATTGCTAGTTCTGCCACTGTATGCCCTGGATAGGATTGGGCTCTTACTGCATCTTATATGCAAGTATAATTGGTAAATTATACTGATGTAGTTAAATGATCAACAATTTTCAGTAAGATTTCAAGGAATTGCTACCCATGTAATAATAAAGTTGGTAGTGTGTTTTAATATGTTCCTCAACAGTGCAGAGGAGCATACTGACTTCAGCTTCAAGGCCTGAATTAATTTCTTAATTTAAATTCAGTTTTTAGATAGGCACCAAGTCATTTCCTCCAACTGAATCTACTGCTATAGTGAGATTATATATTAAATTACAGTAAAATTATTCAAACTAATGCTAGGAAAAACTTTGTTATATTCTTTTTATATGAGTGCTGATATGTTTGCCTCGCCCTCTCTTAAGTCACATTGCTGAGAAATATGTAATGATATAGTATTAATGCTCCAATATTATCCATAGTTTCCTAGGAATAAACTGCATTAAACCCAATGGGACCCAGACAAGATGTACATGGAATTGTAAATGTCACAAAGAGGACCCTTAAGGGCGCATCCTACCCAGTGACGGAATGGCAAGGCCGGCTGGCCAGCACCATATCCAACGCTGGGTCGGAGAGGCTGGAGCCTCCTCGCGGCAAGGCATTGTTTGTTCCCTTACCGTAGGGGAGGCTTCAGCCTCTCCTATGTGCTCCTTGGATCTGCACCTTCTAAACAGCAGGCACAGATCTGAGGAGACTGTGTGGCCCAAATAGGTCACGAACCTCCCAAACAGGTATAGGATTTGGCCTGATGGCTGAATCCTGGACCTCCCCAAGTTCCGCCCCCGATCACCTCCCCCTGCCAATCCCATGTCCAGATGGACACGGGGCCCCCCTCATGCCAGCCAGCTGGTTTCAGCTGACACAATGGAGGCGCAGCGTGGGCGCAACGGGACTGGCGCTGCCTGCAGCGTCAGTCCTGTTGCTTTAGCGCCAATGCGGGTGTGCTGATCAATGCTGCATGGATTGCATCGATTCTGCGCAGGTTATAGGATTGCGCTGTTAATCTTGTGCCAGAACATTTTCTACGGGTCATTTGTAACAGAGATTTAACAACATTAGTGTCCAAGTACTCACTGTAATGAGAGAGGTGGAGAACCCTCTCATCCTCCCTGTGACACCCCCCCCCCCCGCATTTTCCCATTTACATTATTTAAAAGACGGAATGGGGCGGGGGACAACGTTCCGGTGGGCAGGGCTGCCTTGGGAGGAAGTGCAGCCTCGATGCACCTGTTAAGCCACATCCAAACCCATGTCCCCAGGCCAGGTGGCCCCGATTCAGACCGCGCAGCATGCTTGCACTTGCGCCTGCTAAACAACAGGCACATATCCAAGCAGGCCCATCAGCACGGCTGATGAAAATAATAAGATGAACTTGCCCTTGTCCCATGTAGGCTCTAGCCTGCTCCTAAACTGCACTGAATACAGCGCAGGCCAGCTGGCCTGCCTGTTCCAGCGTAGATTAGGATTGCATTTGATTTCATCATGGGGTGTGAGTGTTACCAAATCTTTTTTGTTCCTGGGTAGCAGCAATATCACTGGCTGGAATCCCTGCATCAGAGGATAAGTGAAACGGTGGATGCAGTATCAGTAGGTATGCCCCCCTCCCCTGTATGTAGTGCTTTTCTGCCAGAATTCACTATGTGATTTATAGTTTAAAATAGTAAAAAAGCAAAAATGGAAGAAACACAAGACCCCCCACCCCCCAAAAAAAGATATCTTTCAGGACATTTCTGAGATTCACAATGAAATATTATATGTATGTTTATCTCAGTTTTTGAAAGTCAAAAGTTCTGCTTTTGTTCTGACTTTAGTTCTGACTTTAGTTCTGCTTTTAATACCATCATACCACACAGATTAATAGCCAAACTTAAAGATCTAGATTTTCCAGATTCTATCTGTTTATGGATATGGGATTTTTTAACAAATCGTCCACAAAGAGTTAAACTGAATGATTACATCTCTACTGACAAGATACTCAGCACTGGCACTCCACAAGGTTGTGTCCTTAGTCCACTACTGTTCTCCATTTATTCATCGGATTGCACCAATAACCATCCCAATAATAGGATTATCAAATTTGCGGACGATACTACATTAGTAGGACTTATTTCCGGGGATGATGAGTCTGCGTATCGGGATGAGGTATTACAGCTATCCCGCTGGTGCAAAGAAAATAATCTTCTATTTAATATCCGAAAAACCAAGGAGTTTATAGTGGACTATAGGAAAAAAAGAGCAGACATTCAGCCACTGTATATAGATGGAGTTTGTGTGGAACAGGTGGTTGAATGTAAGTTTCTTGGGACCATCATAACTAATGACCTGACTTGGAGTGCGAACACCACTGCTTTAATTAGGAAGGCACAACAACGGTTGTATTTTCTAAGGATTCTTAGAAAGCAACAATTGGCTGAGAGTTTGCTAATCACCTTCTATCGGAGTTCAATTGAGAGCATATTATCCTACTGTCTCTGTGTATGGTACACGAGCTGCACAGTGGCAGAGAAAAAGGCAATTCAAAGGGTGATCAAGACGGCCCAAAACATCATTGGCTGTTTACTCCCCTCTTTGGAAGAACTGTATAAAAATAGATGCAAGAGGAAGATATCTAATATATTGAAAGACTCCTCTCATCCGGGACATCAGCTCTTTGAACTATTACCATCGAGAAGGAGATTTAGGGTATTGAAAGCAAGGACGAGCAGATTCAGAAACAGTTTTTACCCAAGTGCAGTATTGAGTTTAAATGCGGGGTCATAAGTTTTTGTGGAATTTAAATTGCTGGGAGCAATGGGGTATTTATATTTGTATTTGTGATTGTTGTATGGTTGATTGTGCATATTTTAGTTTTGGTGTTGTCCAGTTTTACCTTGGGGAAGAGCACCTCATTTCGTTGCACCCAGTTGTGAGTGTAATGACAAATAAATTTCTTATGTCTTATGTCTTATGTCAAACATCAGCCTCTTCTGCACACTTGCATTTAAAGGGCGGCAGCGGTGGTGGTGGTGGGGAAGGTGCAAAATACATGCTGAGGTATCCAAGGCATGTTCACTAAAATTTTGTGATTTTCCTGATGACCTTCTTCTCTCTCACCGCCTGCTCAGAGCTCACAGATTTTTAATCAACCTTATTAAAGGTGGAGAACAGCTGTCCCAACTGAGTTCTGGAAGATCTGATGGCGTGAGTTCTTGTGCTATTTTCTGGGCTCCTGTGATAGATTCACATTTGGTAGAAGAGGAAAGGATACAGAGACTTCGGCAAAATATTTTCCTGCATATACAGCTGGCCCTCATTATGGTTAAGCAGCCATCAGGCTTTGGATTTGTGTTTCTTGGTCAAAAAACAACCTTGCGCATAGGGTTGTTGTGGGCATGAAGATCAAAGAGGGAAAAAGTAATAATTCCCAAAGGGTGGTATATTTTAAAGGTAAAGGTTTCCCCACGACCACATGGTCTAGTCGTGACCGACTGTAGGGGGCGGTGCTCATCTCCATTTCTAAGCCTGTATAGCCGGCGTTTGTCCGAGGACAAGCTTCAGTGGTTATGTGGCCAGCATGACTATACGCTGTAGCGCATGGAACGCCGTTACATTCCCACCGAAGTGGTCCCTATTTATCTACTTGCATTTTTAGGTGCTTTCGAACTGCTAGGTTGGCAGGAGCTGGGACAAGCAACGGGAGCTCACGTTGCGTGATCTAGAACTCCCAACCTTCCGGTTGGGAAGTCCAGTGGCAGCGGTTTAACCTGCAGTGCCACCACGTCCCCTTTTAACCCTTTGCTATTCCTTAAGTACCTCATTAGATTGTGATTTAACTTTTACAGTCCAGTAAGTCTCATGAGAGACACATACAATTGTATGATTTCTGTTTATCATCTATTGAATTTCCATAGCACAAAAAGTGCCTCATTTTGCAACTATCTGGCACAGTGTTTCAATGCCATTGGTGTTCCTTGGCACACTTGTTCTTAACTCATTGAGAAATCATATACTGGCATGCTTTCTAGTAAACCTAGTAAAACTAAGGGCACAATCCTAACCCCATTGGCACTGTTGGTATACTTGTACCGCCAGTGCTGGTGTTGCAAAAATACTGTAAGGCACTTCTACCGCTGTCAGTATGGTCATACCGTCAGCACTGAGCCAGTGCCAAGAGGACCTGGCGTGAAGCTGCCCGGCAATAAGTGGTACTGCTACTAACTGTGTGCACTTTTGGGTGGGGGAAAGTGGAACTGGGTGGGAGAGGAAGGAGCGGGTCCACATGGTGGGTGTGAGTGGGACTGGTGGTGGCCTTCACTGCCATATGCTTTCTTCCGTGTTGGGACCTGAAGCCAAACACGGAGACTCTCAAGACTGCACCAGCAAAATAGCCGGTGCAGGAGGCTCATTGTGGGGCCAGCACCCTTCCCAGAGGAGCCTTCAGTGGCTGCCATGGCTTCCGTTCCTTGCAGCAGTAGTCGTTTAAGCGCCCCTGCTTTTACAGGAGTCAGGCAGTTTAGGATTGGCCTGTAAGGCTGCAATCCTATTTATACTTTCCTGGGAGCAAGCCCCACTGAACACAATGGGACTTACAGTATTTCTGAGAAGATATGCATAGAATTGTGCTGTCAGAAAACAGCTTGGTAAAATAAGGGCAACTACTACTGCGTGGTATGTTTGTGGCCTCTGAAGCTGGAGGTTCTATGAAGAATTAGATATAGTATCTAATATCCACTGATGGCCCTTTTGTCCATACATGTTGAATCACCTATTAAAGTCATCTAAGTGGCCGTCACCACATCTTGTGGCAGTGAATGACATAAATTGAAGATCATTGTGTAAAGAAGAACTTTATTTTCTCTGTCCCGAATCTACTGCAGTGAATTTCATTGGGCGACCTTGAGTTTGTAGTATTGTGAGAGAGGAAGAAGCATTTCTCTCTATCTATGTTCTCCGTGCTATGCATAATTTTTGTAAACCTTTGCATCTCTTTTTGAAGATCAAATATTGGCTCAAACTCACACCTGTTTCTCAAGAGGGGATAGAGGATAAAAGATGCAAAATAATTCTGAAATGTCTGAAAGAAGGCCTTTCAGACATTGTGATTGGCTAGTAATATAATAAGCTATTCTCTTACCCAGAGGCATTTATGCCTTGCTTACAATTATAACTTTATTAGCACCAAAGTTCATAACCTTCTATTTTGCTCTGTTGAATTTCATGGTGTATCTCATGTTCGTCCTTATATGAATATTTAACGTTTTCCTGTATAGTATTCCATTGTTCCTTTGTTGTACTGACTGTGCCCTTCACTTTTGTTCCATTAGCAAACTTCTTCAATACATCTTTGCTTTTGTTTCCATTAATAAAAACTGTAAGAATAAACATTCGTTCTGTGCAGCCACTGTGAAACATTTAAAAGGGCTGATCTGGGCAAAAAAATAGCAGCAGGTGGGGATGCTGCAATTGCCATCCTTTGGCAGGGTGAAAGTGAAATTTGCCATTCTTTGTGGGATTGGAGAAACGTTCAGAATATGGGCTGAGCCAAATGTGTGCAATTATAACCCATCCTAAAATTAGATAAATTCAGTCCTGGCTCCAAGTAGCCACATTCATGCTGCGGTGCTTTACCTGAGGAAAGGAGAAAAAATTCCCCTTTCCCTGGGTTGCCTGGCAGCCAGTCCCAAGTCTGGGCTAGATACGGGGCAGGAGTGTCAGCCTGGGATTAGAATTGTGCTCTCAACCACTTGCTCTAGAGCAGTTCTGATTATGGGGAACCAATTTGGAGTGTCAGAAGTCCTGATGTTGCTCCCTTGCATCCAGCATTTAGTGGCACATTTTCTCTGAACATGGAGATTACACATTGCATCATGGCAATAGCCATTCATAGTATTGTCTTCCATTAATTTGTCTAATCTCATTTTTAAAGCTGCCAAATATATGTACTGCAACCAGAAACAGGTAAAAAAAGATGTAGAAAAAAATAAGACAAAACATTACATATTGGATTTTCATTTTTATACAGATGGTAGTGTCAAATATTAATAAGAGTATTAATGTAAACCCACACAATGTGAAAAAGCCAAGTTATAATTATGAGGGTAAAATCAATTTAGTTGTCATGGAAGCATCAATTTTAAATGTTATCCCATCACCATCACACAAAGGGTGAGATTTTAACACAAATAACTAAAGCATTAAAGTTTTGTGCATGAAGGCTGCAGTTAAAACATACTTAGCTAGTGGCAAGTCCTTTTGAACCTGGTGAGATTTACTTCTGAGTAGACATGGCTAGGATTCTGCTGTAACTATTTATGTAGGCATGCAATTTTTTTTTACATCTTCTCTTTACATCTGTTAACTGACCTATGTGAATCAAAGACATTGAAGTAATATACCAGTCTCATTCAATTAACCATGTTATAGTCTCACCAAAGATGGATCAACATGAATTCAGTTATTTAATACATTGATGATCCAATCCAGAAGGTCCTATCACTGGCAGTATGTGTGTATCGCGAGCGAAGGTGTTGCAAATGTGCTGTAAAGCACATCTGTGACAATGTACCACCTGGGCTGTCATTCAGGTAGTGCCAGGTCCCAACCTGGCCAGACGGGACAGCTGGCATTCCAGCAGTGCCAATCCCCAGTAAGCCTGTTTGGGGCAGCGGGAGGAACTGGGTAGGGGGAGGGGTGGGCGGCCTTGTGAGGAGGTGGGACCTGGGGGTGGCCTGGGCAGCCTCACATGGGGCTGCTCGATTCACTGCTGGCAAAACAGCCGGCGGTGAACCGAGGAGCCCCATTGCAGGTGGTGGGCTTTCCCCAGGGGAAGTGGACAAATTCTCCTGATGAACCTTCGATGGCTGCCTGGCTCCCATGGGATGCAGCGGTCGCCATTTTGGTGTCAGTTGAGGATTGGCTTGCCCAAGTATAATCTTCTGGGAACCTTATGGAGTAAAGATTGCACAAAGTTTTTTACAGCAGTGTAGATTGCAGTGTTCCAATGTAATTAGAAATTCACAATGCTTGCCATTCCTTTCATAACTAGTTTACAAATTGCAGTAACCTTTGCAGCCAGTTTTTAAAATACATTTTTAGATTCTGATGTCTTCATTACTATTATTTTGCACAAGAGTTTTTTTTGCAAAGAGTTTTATTTGGGATTGTAGTGGCAGAACGGGAAATTACAAAGGCAATCTGCTGCATTGCCTATACATCCATACAACTTCCTTCTTTACTTGTGATTCAGATTTTCCCTATCGCTTTTTCGTTTAACAGCCTATTTTGTTTTAGCTCGGCCAAGAGAATCAGATCAGATCGGCCAAGAGAATCAGATCAATCCACTGTTCAAGGCATGAGTCACTAAAAGCATACGAGACCCCAGAACCTAGGAAAAAATACAAAAATGCCATATAGAATTCTGTCTAAGACTTAAATTTTGTTTCCAAATGAGGCTGAAATTGGTACACCAACCTCTCATACTTTTATAGCCTATATTTTGCATTTATAAAAGTACCCCTGTTCACATGATACAATGCATGCCCTGCTCTTGGGGTATACATGACTTTTCCAGACTTACATGTGAAGGGGAAAAATTGGATCATTTCAGATGTCTTGTCTAATAAATTCCTGATATGCATGTGTTTAGCCACCTGCATAGCTGTTTGGTATTTTAATTTCACATTTCCCTCCTAATGCTGCAAGAATCTTCCACGCCTTTTAATTTCATACAGTATCAAGTCAATATTGCATTAAAAATGCATGAAAGAAAAGCTTCTTCTGTTAATATAATATGCACATAGCCTCTCCAACAATTGTGACATAGGCAATGCCATAATTCCATCTTCAGAAATTGTATATGAACAACCTATCTTCAGCTTTTCAGTATACCTTTCCTTGAAAGAGTAGCATTCCTTAACGAAAGCTTGCAATGAATATGCTATTCATTTGATGGTCACATTACATGACTGTCATACTATTGTTTTGGGAAACAAAGTTTTCACAAATTTTGTCATATTCTCAATTACCCTGATTTACTGAAGCCTGCTCCTGGGGCAGGATATTTAACCAGCAAATTGGGATTATGTGTATTGTTCTCATTACTATCCTGAAACCATATGCATTGTCAAGCAAATTCTCTATCTTGGGCATCCTAGTATGTGGGCTGGGAACGCTTTGCCAAATCTCTGAGAAAGGTTGCCAAATTTCTGAGAATATCAAAGGTAAAAAAATAGACCTGTAGGGTGGCTCAATGTGTGCCAAACACTGCACAGCAGTGGTATTTTGATACTGAAGGTCAGAAGATCTGGCCCTGGAAGTTACCAAGATGGGAAAGTGCCCTAGAACGATATATAGAGGGGGCACACAAAATCGGGCCCCAATTGATGTGCAGTGTGGTTCAGCAAATTCCTCTGGGAAGAAGTGGTCCTTCAAATACCCTGGTCTCAGGTTGTTTAGGGCTTTAAAGGTATGCCCTGGTATATACTGAGGTTCCGTTCCAGACCCCACCATGGATACCTGAAACCGTGGATATTGGGGACGCTTTTTTAAAGATAGGGGAACATTAGTAGTTTTGCTGCAACATGTTTTGCAGATTTTTTTTAATGTTCCCCTATCTTTTTAATAGGTGCCCTGGTTTCTGTGGATACCTGAAACCATGGATACCAAATCAGTGGATACCAGGGCATGCCTATAATAACTAATACTTTGAATTGAACCTGGAAGGATACTGCCCACCAGTGAAACATATGTAAGATTTGCATTTGCTGATAAAATACATGGAGGAGAAGAAAGAACTCGGCATTTCATAAGATTTTTGGAACAAGATTATTTGACAGTTGTTCTCACCAAAATGAACACTGCTAATAGTAAGTGTTTAGTCACTGTGTTTCTCCTCTCACATGAAGCACCCAAAATACACAAAAATTGGCTTAAAACCGTCTCAAAAACCATATAACATTTTTACTTCCTTAGCTCATAAAATGCAAGCCTAATAATGTTTATTCAGAAGTCAGTCCCACTTAACTCTAGTATGCTAAGGATTGCTACATAAATGAACTAGTAACAGTTTCTGAATTGGTTAAAGTTATTATGAAATCCCTTTAAAGACACAGTATGGTTTCCTAAAACTAGAACTAACCTTTCCTATTCTAATATTTAAGTAATTAACTGGGAATTAGATAAAGCTCTCCACCATACAGTATGATTCATACAGGATGATATCCTGATTCCCTTTCAAGTTTGGGGAACCAATTGATGCCTTTACATAGGAAATAGATGTGTAGCTATTTTATGAAGACAGAATGCAAAACATGGTTATATATCAAGCCCTCAAATTCAGAATCAGATTCATACAATTTAGTGCAGTGGTTCCCAAACTGTGGGTCGCAAGCCAATTTCAGGTGGGTCACAAAGCACCCACATGAGCAGCCATATTCAAAATATGAGAAGATAGCCTGCTGGAAAGGGTGAGGGCTGTGTCGTTTTGCTCATGTCAAGGCTATAAATAGGCTTTTTTTTTTTTTCTTTCTGATTCACCTTGCAATTGGGAAATGGCTGAGAAATAACCTATGTAACCCCAATTGAATCATGAATCCCCCAGTAGCCTGGCATTCTCTTGCAAGTGACCATGTCAGGGATTCTGGTTATATGAATTGTCCCCTGGTATATCCCCCCCCCCAGTTAAAAAAGTAGTAGGGAAAAGTTTTGGTTGTTTTTTTAAGTGGAAGGGAATTTCCCCAAATCAGCAATTTATTATGCATGTGAACCTCAATAGATAACACACACAGAGAATGAAAATGTGAGTTTCCTAACTACTTCGCTAATATACCAAAGCTTTGACCTAGAATTAATGAAGGTGACTGTGATATATTTACTCCTCACTAGTAATGAGTAAATATATTGCCTTACTTGAATATGTTGGGATTTCATTGTCATTTATGATACTTGTATGTATACCTTGATGATGCATTATTAATGAGATGGAGGCCTACATTTTGCTTTGTAGGTTACAAAGCGCTACATAACAGGAGAGCAGATTTCAAGGCATCAGAGTTCTGTGAGATAGCCTTTGTGGGTTTGGGGTCCTTGGGAATGTTGTCGTCATTGGCATTTGCAGTCAGCAAAAAGAGACGGGTGTACTTTTGATATTAGGTCCCAAGCATTTCTACTATCATGCTGTCTGCTTATCCACAGGATTGATTGCAGGATGGAAAAGCGGGGTAGTCTGTTTACCTTTTGAGTTGTCATGAAGGATACTGTAAAACAAGCAAGAAAAAAAAAGCAAAAAACCCAACTGCAGCTGTGACTTTATAACTTAAAATGAACTGAAACTTTTGGAATTGGAGCCCTTTACGGCTCGGGTCCGGGGTATTTGAGGGACCGTCTCCTTCCATATAATCCAACCCGTACTCTTAGATCATCTGGAGGGGCCCTTTTGACTGTGCCGCCACCAGGAGAAGTGAGAGGGGTGGTGGCCAGGAAGAGGGCCTTCTCGGTGGTGGCCCCCCAACTTTGGAATACCCTCCCCTTAGAATTGAGAACTGCTCCCTCTCTGTCAACATTCCGGCGGGGGCTGAAGACCTTTTTATTTCAAAAAGCTTTTAATTGTTGACAGGTCTGGCGGGCTGGCTGGTTTATTATATTTTATGATCCACTGGGTTTGTTGCTTTTAAATTGTACTGTTGGTGGTTTTAATTGTTTTATTGTATTGTTTTTTATATTGTTTTTGAAGTGTTTTTAATGTTAGTTTTTATATTTTGTAAAGCCGCCTTGAGTGCCTTTAGGCAAATAAGGCGGGGTATAAATCTAATAAATAAATAAATAAATAAATAAATAAATAAATTGATTTCATTCAAAAAAATGGAATTAAAATATAAAATAGTTATATTGCAAATAATTATTGTTCTGTATTTGTTATCTCCTGCCAACCTAGCAGTTCGAAAGCGTGTAAAGATGCAAGTAGATAAATAGGACGACTTCGGTGGGAAGGTAATGGTGTTCTGTGTGCTACGGCGTATAGTCATGCTCAGTGGTATCATCTAAATGATTTAAGAACAGGTACTCACTTTTGATTGGCACGTGTCGGGGCCCGCCCACCGGAAGTGACGTCATAAGCCAGAAGTGATGTCGTGGCAGGAAGTGACATGAAAAAAGCCCTTTTTGAGGCCTCAGATGATTTTAAACTGACCCAACAGTTGCAACAGTATTCCACAGCATCCCCAGAACATGTTAAGGAGGCCTGGCATCATGTTAAAACCCCAGAGCAGCTCATTTTTCAGTGGCAAGGAAAGGAAAGGCTCCGCTCGCTGCCTGCCTGCCTGCCTGACTCTGAGAACATGCAGGCAACTCAAACATGCAGGAAATTCAAACGTTGCAGAGGGCGGAGTCGACGAGTGGGCGGGCGAATGGGCGGGGCCAGCTGTAATCCTAGAAACCGGTACTCGCGTACCCCCTGCATGTACCCCATGCTGGCCACATGACCACGGAAGCTTGTCCTTAGACAAATGCCACCTCTACAGGCTTAGAAACAGAGATGAGCACCACCTCCTACGGTCGGTCATAACTAGACCTTTCGGTCATGGGGAAACCTTTACCTTTATCTATTTGTTAACACTGGACATGTTGAAACATGCGTGGTCTTGGGGCATTTCTGAGAGGGAGAAGAATAGTAACAGGAGTTATGCTGATATCACACCTTCAGTTACCCCTGAACTTTGAATACGTTACACAAACTTGCTACATTTGATGAGAAGTCAAAAGTTGACATCTCTTGGTTGACCTTAGGTATCATGGTGAAATGGCTGATTATTCGCTGACAGTTACAGATTTCTTCGCTGCAATGCCTCTTTCTGCTTCATGATGCTAAACGGGTTAACTCAGAAGTGAGTCCCAACATGTTCAGTAATTATCCTGTGTCCATTACTGATAAGTAGCTAAAGCTTCTCTGACATGTGTCCAGGCATTCCAGTCTCCTTTGCAACCAGGCTGCCTCCCATTGTCCCTGTGCTTGCTTGCTTGCGTTTGCCAGTAGCACAGATGTTCATCAGTCCCTCTCCTTGCCAGTGTTCCTCATAGAGATTTCTTCTGTATAAAAATACAGAAAGCCTGGGGGACAATAGGAAGAAAATTTTCAGAAGATCTCTATATCTCACTAAAGCTGTTATCACGTATGTACTTGACTTTAAGATACGTTCTCAAATGAAGATATTTTAATTTCACAGGAACAGTAGCCATTTTCAAGACAATATGGTGTTCCAAAATTGTTTGCTGAGTGCTAAACAGCCAGTCCTTCCATTCAAGCTGAATATAATGCCCTCTGTATGACCTTATCAGAGACACCTGTTATCTCTGTTGTGCCTGTCTAGGCATAATTAATGACACTCTGTTAGTGACAGGGGCTGAATGCTAATTTGTCATCTAATGGTTGATGGAAAATTTGGTGCCCCTTGTATTTTAAACGTAATAGAGCTACATTGATGCTCAAAAGGTATAATTATTCATGCATGTTGAGCATATGTTAACATTAAACTTGAACACCTGTATCAGAATTAATTGCCGAAAGACTGAAAATGGTACAATTCAACACTGAGTGAAACCACTAAAAGAATATTAATAAAGCAGCTCATGTAAACAGAGAATTTATGAATCCACGGTGAAAGTCAAGTTTCTTTTTCAAGAATAGTCATATTCAGCACACACACACAGGAGAGGGAGGGAGCGTTATCTCATGGTAATTCTTAGAATTCTGCAAGCATATCAATATTACTCTCCTCGTTTTTCAGAACGGTGGCTGAGTTTCGTCTAAACCAGTGGTCAGGGAACAGGGGTAAATTACCCCAAATGGGGTAAAAATGAAATTCTTGGGGGTAATGGACAGATAGGAGTATGCCCCACCCCCTTTTCTCTCATCCTTCCTTCATGACCAATGTTCTCTCTTCTGACCAATGGGAAGTTCCTCTCACGCTTGATGGATTTCCCTTGCTTCCAATAGGAGATTAGAAGCAGCAAGGTACTTGGCCCCAATAGGCAGCTTTCCCCTCCCTTCCCAGGCGGTGAAGAAGGCCGTGGTTATCAATCCCGCTGCTGGTAGAGGGAGAAGGAAGCAACAGCAGAGAAAATGGCGGCCGTGGCTGCAACTGCGGCGGTGCCGGGTGATGGGGGAGCCGGCGAGGCCAAGCCTATTCCAGGCAGCGAGGCTGGTGCAGACCTGCTCCCGGCTGGCACTCAGACAGCTGTGGAGTCGGCGGTGCTTGACACCAGGGAAGAGCCCAAACCAGCTCCGGGTGGGGAGGCCGAGGAGCTGCCACCGTCGCCGCCACCCAGGAGCCCGGCAGGGACGCGAGACGTGGAGGCGTGGGGGAGGCTCTGGTGAGCGGCTGAGGGGTGTGTGTGTGTGTGTGTGCATGTGCTCGCAGGCGTGCACGTGTGTGTGTGTGTTGAGAGCACTTCTGTGGACGTGCCTCTTTGCTTGTGAGCAGCTAGGGCTCTCCCTGGGTTTGCCTTGCCTTGCTGTCCCAAGGAGTGGGACGGGCGGGCAAGCAAGCGAGGGGAGGGCTGGGGTGCCTGCGCCTGCGCAGGGAGTCAGGGACACAAAGAGAGGCGAGAGGCACACAAGGCAAGGCGAACAGCAGAAAACAAAAACAAAATCAGAACTGCTGTTCCTGGCCTGTGTGTGTGTGTGTGTGTGTGTGTGAGTGAGTGAGTGAGTGAGTGAGTGAGTGAGTGAGTGAGTGAGTG
>JAJKFI010000002.1:2559473-2580668 GCA_029204185.1 Lerista edwardsae | reverse complement strand
GTGAGTGAGTGAGTGAGTGAGTGAGTGAGTGAGTGAGTGAGTGAGTGAGAGTGAGAGCCAGCCAGCCCCAATCTGAATTCATTATAGAGAGAAATCTTAAGTCCAAGCACCTAAACCTGTTGTCAAAAAGATAAGCTAGTTGTCACCCAGAAGGGTTGAATTCTATTCTCTCAAGGTCTGCAGGTGTACCCAAACTCTTTACAACTTCATATTTACATAGCATTAATTAAGCTCATTAATTAATCAAATAAAAAGCATTAATTAATCAAATAATCCAATATGTAATTTTTTTTCTTTTGTTCTGTCGGGGGAGGGGGAAGTCAAGGGGGTAACGTTGGCGTATCTAAATATATTTTGGGGTAAAAGGTAAAAAAGTTCCCTGACCCCTGGTCTAAACCAAGTGACTTGGTGGCAAAGGCATGATTGAAGTGTGACTTTATAATTTGTAGCTCAGTAACTCAACCACTGAACTATATCAGCTTTCAAAAAATTAAATTTGCATGAAGTACGGTTTGCAAACAGTTGAAGTCAACTTCAGCTGTGACTTTAAAACTTGAAATGAACTGAAACTTTTGGAATTGATTTCATGCAAAAAAGGGCGGGGGCTTTCTTTTTTCTTTTCAGATATAGGACCAATTCAGATTACAGGTCAGAACAGCTCCTAATGATTATAGATGTGCATGCACACAGTGCACACATGTCATGGATTCTCCCTTTGATCCGTATAAGTCCTTAACATGCAGATACAGTATGTCGTTTGGATGAACCATCCCTCTGCACAAGCTGCTAACCTGCATTTGAAGTAGAGATTGGGCCCAATCCTATTCTCCTCAGCTCTGGCACTGGAGTTTGTAAAATAAAAGTGCTGTAATGCATTTTCCCACCAGTGGGAGACACTCAACACCAGCCTGCGGTGCAGAGTCTCTGCGCCAGGAGGACGCAGGATGGGAATGCTGGGCGGTACCAGTGGTGTCATCTAAATGATTTAAGAACAGGTACTCACTTTTGATTGGCACGTGTCGGGACCCGCCCACCAGAAATGACGTCATAAGCCGGAAGTGAGGTCGTGGCAGGAAGTGACATGAAAAAAGCCCTTTTTGAGGCCTCAGACAATTTTAAACTGACCCAACAGTTGCAACAGTATTCCACAGCACCCCCAGAACATGTTAAGGAGGCCTGGCATCATGTTAAAGTGACCCAACAGTTCCAAAACCCCAGAGCAGCTCATTTTTCAGTGGCAAGGCAAGGCAAGGCAAGGCTCCGCTCACTGCCTGCCTGCCTGCCTGGCTCTGAGAACGTGCAGGCAACTCAAACATGCAGGAAATTCAAACGTTGCAGGGGGCGGAGTCGACGAGTGGGCGGGCGAATGGGCGGAGCCAGCCATAATCCTAGAAACCGGTACTTGCGTACCCCCGTGTACCCCCTGCATGACATCACTGGGCAGTACATATCCCTGCCGGCTGATGGGGAGGCTTTTCAGCATGAGGAAAAGTGGAGAGTGGCAAAACATGAGGAGGATTGGGCCTAGGAGAAGGGTGGGGACTGCTGCTGCTGAATCCTATGCCCCCTCCCACGCCATAAAGCCCTCCCAGGCATTCTTGGTCCTGCGCACTCTAAATAGTTGAATCTTCTTGGATCTTCTTTTGCAATGCATGTATAGACATTACTGATGATAAAAGCACTGATCTTTTGCCATTATAATAAAAAAGGTGTATGTACCTTTTACCACAAGGGTCAACAGAAGTTGAACATAAAATCTTTTGTATGCAGAGGTGTTTTAGAATGTGGAACTGTGTCTGGAAATACGCCATATTGTGGAAGAACCACTCAGAGCGCAATCCTAAACTGGAGTTAGGCCGGAATAATCTAAGCCAGCAAAGTTTGGCCAGCACAAGGGCCACCATAAAGTGTGTTTGGATTACTCTCGGAGTCAGGGAAGATGGCTCACGTCCAGTGGTGTCATCTGCTAATGAACAGAGGGAATGCTGGGCGGGACTTAGGCTCTGATTGGCTGCCCGTCTGTTGCATTCCGCCGCCTGCCCGCGCTGCCCTGGCCTTGGAGGGGACGCCTGCTCAACGGGGTGTGTGTGCACCGGGTGCCTGGCGAGCAGCGGTGGGGCACGCCAATCGGAGGCACCCCACGCGGCGGGCAGGCAGGCGGTGGAACGAAATGGACAGGCTGCCAATCACGCATAAGTCCCACCCAGCGTTCCCTCTGTTCATTAGCAGATGACACCACTGCTCACGTCTGTGTGCTGGCCTCTCTGGCTCCGAGAGTGGTCCAAACATACTTTACAGTGTCCCTTGTGCTGGCCAAACTTCGTTGGCTTAGCTTATGCTGGCCTAATTCAGTTTAGAATTGCGCCCTCAGATAGTTTACATGCAAAGTATGTTATTACAATAGGAACTTGATTCTCCAATGCTAAGCCTTATTAAGCGCTTCATCTCAATAGAACAAACCCAATTAGCTGGAATTATAGTTACATCACCTTCACTGATGGTTGTAATTGATGTGAACTGAAGTGCGTCTAATAAGCTTGACCTTGACTCTTCTCAGTTAAGAGCATTTAGACCACCTAGTACAAAGTTGTAGTCCTATACACAATTACCTGGGAGTATGTCCCATGAAATTCAGTGGGGCTTACTTCTAAGTAGATATGCAAAGGATTGTGCTGTAAAGGAATGAAGTTACATTTTAAAATATATAAACAATATTAGTTATGGTAAGAAATTGGCATAATCATATACCATATACCTACTTATGGGTATATGATGTAAGTATATCTGATATATGATATATATGGGTATATGATATAAATATATACTTATATGTATATTTACACTTTTACACATGCACACAAATACCCACAGAGGTAGGTAGATATAGGGGTGTGTGTGTGTGTGTGTGTGTGTGTAGACACACACTGTATTTCTATACTTAGAAATAAGCCCCACTGAGTTTCATGGAACTCAACTAGGTGGTATATTCGTATCCCTAGTTTGAATGCACCTACTTCCTATTAAAAAAAGTAGAATGCATATCCTAATAAAAGGGAAGAATGCTACTAACTTAAATGCACCTGAATTGGAAAAGGTAGGAGATACCCCAAGGAGATAGGGAATGTTATCAGCAATGGCCCTTTGTCCCAGATAAACCAGGGATTGTAGGGTTAACCCCCAAGGTCTTTGCAAGCCTCAAGGAGCACAGCTGTAGGCTGATGAGGCCCCTGGCTAGGAAGAGGTTAGCACAGATGCAGATGAGTGTGGCTGATGCTGGAGCTTGCCTAGCAATAGACACCGATTGGCTGGCCTCAGTATAAAGTGGGAGGCAGGAGCTGGAGGATGGTACCTAGGTAGGTGCTGGAGGAGGGCACAAGGTAGGTGCTGGAAGGAAGGAAGGAAGGAAGGAAGGAAGGAAGATGCCTGCCTGCCTGCCTGCCTGCCTGATGGAGTGCTGGATGGACTGAAGGACTGGATAAAAGAAGGTAAGGTTATTGGGGGAATAACCACTGGGAATTGTTGTTTGGCTGCCACATCCCTGGAGCCACCAAGTGGAGGAGGCAAGCTGACTGCCTATTGTTTGTTGGTGGGATTTGTTGGTGCTAGACTTAGAGTAGTTTGGAGCCAAGCCAGTGATGAGGGCAGTCTGGAGGAGGCTGGCCAGCCGGTGATCCCAAGCAAAGCTGCTGGAAGAGAGGAGGCCCAGTGGGTGACTGAACCCCCTCCCTCTTGCCTTTCTCTGAGGCCGCACTGCAGGGGAAACTAGTTAGCCTAGTGTTGGCATCAGGGCTCTTGGGGAGGCCCAGCAGGGGATTTGGCAGAACAGCACCTTATTGGTAATGGCCAATTTTATTTAGGGTCTTGTTCTTTTAATAGGTTTACACTGAAGAATATGTAATACGTTCTATAGAGGGCAGAGCAAAATCCAGTATAATTTTACTCTGTCTTAACAATGATCCTGCCTAGTTGGGTGTAGATGAAATGTTAAGGCATCTACAAAGACATCACAGGCATGTTCAGGATTTAAATTAAGCTGCAGATTCTGTGACATGCAGAAATAAGTATGGGATGAAAGCTGCACCTAGAGTCTGCACAAAGTCAAATGCCTAAGAGGCAGATAGCTGGCTTTATGAGCACTTGTGAATTCTGAGCATGCCTGGTTGGTAGAAACCTGAAATCTCAAGGAGGGAGGAAATCAGGGAGGTAAAAAGGCTTAAAGTGAGAATTGTCAACTGGCTTTTAGTTTTGCTTTGATAGGGTGACAAGCAAAATATGAGGGAGCACTGGAGTAGATACATCAAGGAACAATTTAGGGAACCAGGAGACTACCCACACAAGTGTGCATTGCCCTTTCTTTGTATGTACATGGTTCCTGCTTTATACATACCTAAATTGTTCCTGAAAACAGCCCAGTGAAAATCAGTCTCCTGCCATCACTTTGCTGCGCCAAGTGTTTCCCATTCATTTTAAACACATCAAAGAGAGTACATTTCAAATTTAGGTTTTGTCCCATAAGTAAAAATATAAACATGGGTGATTTTAGGAATTTTGGAGACATAAACATTGTATAATTTTTCCAGAGGGAAAAAAACCTGTACCTTCTGAATGACTAGAAAGAAGAAAACATTAAAATAGGCTTTGTCTAAACTGCCATTTGATTAGGCATGTTACCCAACTAAATAAATATTAATTTTGTGAGTTTAGTAACTTGCGCTGCAACCCTATACACACTTTACTGGGAGTAAACCCCACTGAACACAATGGAACTTTCTGCTGAGTAGACATGCATAGGATTATGCTGTTACAGTGCAGTTGTATCTAAGCGCAAGCCTTGGATTGCATAGGAAAACATTTAAATTCATTAAATCTGCGTAAATGTTCATAGAGCCCAATTCTATTCTTTCCCCCACACATACATCCATACCCCAATGCAACAGTGCCAAAATGGCTATTGCTACATCATGCAGGGTGGCAGTTGTGGAAGTCTTTTCTGGGTAATGGAACAATCACATGTAAATAGCTGGCACAGGTCCAGATGGATCCATGCTGTAGGATTGGGTCTAGGAAGGAGTTTAGACCCTATCTGCTCATCCCCTGGAACACAGGAACAGCCTCGCTGGATCAGGCCAAAGGCCCATCTAGTCTAGCTTCCTGTATCTCACAGTGGCCCACCAGATGCCACAGGAAACATGCAAGTACTGCCCCTGCCTGTCCTCTTACCCATTCTTCCTTTTCACCACCCCTTTCTGCCTCTCCCATTGATTTACCTGCACTATCAGGCTTCGGGAGAGCCAACGATATGGGTGGGAAGACAGTACTGAGTTGTCGGAGCACCTTTTACAACAGTTCTGACTGATTTACGTCAGTCTGTGATGGCAGAAGAGGCGCAACTGTGATGGCTAGTGAATATTGGATTGGGCTGTTGGGCTGCATGAGGGTAATACTCACTGAACTCAGTAGATTGTGGCCTAAGGATGAATTTGTTTTGTGGAAGACGTTTTGGTCACTTGTTGGACAAAGCGTGATTTTTGCTGAGACCTGAGCAAATAGGCCCTTTTAAAATGGTGGTTCTCTTATATTTAGCAGAGAGAAAGCAACTATCCCTTATTCATCCCAACATTGCATCTTTTTTTGGATTCCATTTGCTGCTGTCTTCTTTGTATCTTTTTAGATTCTGATCCCTTTGGGATGGGGAACCATTTTAAAATGCCATTTGCTGTATAAACCACTTCGTGAACTTCTTTTGTGGGGAACAGTATATACATATTTTATGATATAATAATGTAATATAATTTCTCCTTCCTTCTACTTGGAAAACTGTGCAGAGGGCCTCAGAGGGAATCTGCAAAAGTCCTGTCTTGTGCAAACAAAAGAATTTCTTAGGGTATTTCTTATTCCTGAATAAACATGTATAGGATTGCACTAAAGAGAAAAAGGTAGAAAGCTTCCTTTGCTTTGGTGATACACATATGTGTTACAGCAGACATCATTTTAGAAAAAATGTTTAGAAAAGCATAAAAGTGTTTAGAATGGCACTCCTGTTGGGACCCACTGGAAGTGATGTCATGGCCGGAAGCGATGTCATGGCTGGAAGTGACAAAATCAAGCAGGAGTGCTGTCATGACATAAACAACACTCCTGGAGTGCAAACTGGCATTCTTGGACTGCACCAATTGCACAACCATGAAACATCCTTGACTGAAGGCAAGAGTAGAACAAAATAGTATGTAAAAGCACTGAACTAAAAACAATTTTTTTTAAAAAAACTTACTTGAAAATTCAAAGTGTTCACAAAAGGACTATAGAAAGAGCATGGTCTCCAAGATGGCTGCTCCCTTTCTTTCCGCATCCCGCCTTACATCACGTTGCAACCCACCAAGTAGGTCCTGACCCACAATTTGAGAAACAGTACTCTAACCAATTAATCAATTGAAATGTTGTGGCCCTAATTTTTATATTGGTGGAACTGAAATCAGAGGGCAAAAAGAACAGCAGATATTTTGTTTTGTATCCAAATGTACTACTGTGCTCATATCAGGTCCTTCTACAAACAGGAGCTTATACTCTGCACAGGGGTCGTTTAAAGGGCACAACTCTCCTTCTGTGAACAGAAAAAGTTTCCATGAACACAGGAATTAGTTGAAATACAATGTTGTATTATTTGAGGTTTAAACCCATGAATACTTTTACTTGGCAAAAAGCATTTTTAGGGCTCGCTAATTGCTCGATTTTTGCTATACTTGCCTTGCAAATTTAGCAATTAAACCTTTTTTTTAAACTCAGAAATAAGTCTCATTGTGATAGTTTTTTCCCAAATAAGTCCGTTTTAAAATTGCATTCATAGCTGTAGGATCAGCTTTAGGAGCTGCAGGGCTCAGTGTAAAACATTTTTTATGAGACCCCTTGCCTCGTGTCCTCCCTGTTCACCAGGATGAACAGCCGTGGCATGTTACCCGGCAGAGGTATCATTGCCAGCTGCTTCTGTGAGGCTGATTTTGAGCCAGTTGGATCCAGAGGCAGATGGGAGAAAGGTTGTCCAGCAGCAGTGCTGCACTCCCCTCACAACATGTTGGCATGGAAGACTCCATGCTGGAGCATCAGCTACAGAGTGAGGAACCAGCTGCGACTGTGGGCACTCTGCTCGCCGCACCTGTGTGGGGCCCCTCCAGGCACTGGGCCGAATTCGGCCACATTGCCCTAAGCCTGGCCCTGCTTGGCCAGGGCAGCAAGAGCTTTACAGCTCTTATTTTACTAGGAAGAAATGGAACCTTTTCCTTCTTCCAATTTTCAGAAATGAAATGTTTGGCAACAGACGATATATCTGTATAATGTTTCAGCAACCAATAAAGTACATCGTCGTTTTTCAGGAATGGTCCAAATGAATTTTGTACTTTGACATGTGTGTTATGAGTCACTACAAAATACTGCGCTTTACTCTGATCAGACTGTTAAGTATTTTACGATGATCTACAGCATGTTAGAGGGAACTGCCTCAGTCACAAAGAATGACTGTCCAGTGTGACAATATATAAAGCTTTTACTCACCAAGGGCAAACTCTAAAATTGGAGAATCGGTATCTGTGTATATACAGTATATAGCAGTTTTTTGTTAACCAATGAATCTTCTCTGGACAGTGCAGAAAGAGTAGGATATATTAGACGATGATCAGTGGAATACCAGGATTCACTCAGCTGAAATGCAAAGACTAATATTGGGAAAACTATCATAATTTATATTGCCCTCTTAAAATATATTGAACATCTCCTTCACCATAAGTGTTATAAAATATAAGCTTGGGCTGCAATCCTACAACCTGAAGGCCCATTGATTTTAGTGGCATTTACAGTCATTTAACTTTTGCCACGGCTCATAAAAAAACTGTTACTTCTTAACATTCTCGACTGCATCATATGATGAAAGATGAAACAGCACTGATAAGAAAATTTACACTGGCAGTTGTCCCAGTTTCTTGCTCTCTTGTATGAATATAAGAAAAAGGAATATGGAGCTACCTATGGGGATTTGGATTATTAGTCCACCTAGCCCAGTACTGCCTGCTCTGACTGGCAGAAGCTCTCTAAGAGTTCAGGTGAATGTTTTCCCAGTCCTGTGTGTGTGAGTGTGAGAGAGAGAGAGAAAGGTACTATCTTCACTTGTTCCTGAAATTCATTTCATTGGATGATGCAGAATCCTCATATTACAACAGAAGGAGGAAAGTTTCTCTCTATCCGGTTTCTTTACACCAGTGGTTCTCCAACTTTTTAGACTCGTACCCCTTTTCGGAATGGCACTTGTGTCGGGACCCACCAGAAGTGATGTCATTAACCTGGAAGTGATGTCATAGCCGGAAGTGACAAAATCAAGCAGGGAATGCCATCATAGTGATATACTGTAATCAAACGGCACTCCTGGAATGCAAACTGGCATTCTTGGACTGCAGCAATTGCACAACCATGAAACATCCCCGATAGAAAGCAAGATTAGGACAAAATAGTTTGTAAAAGTGTTCAATTAAAAACAAAATTTCCAAACCCTTGCTTGAAAATTCAAACAATACTCACAAAAGGAAAATAGGAAGAGTAAGATCTGCAGCTTCCAAGATAGCAGCTCGCAGCTTTCTGTGAATCAGGTCAGAACCCACCAAGTCGGTCCTGACACACAGTTTGAGAAACACTGCTCTACACTATATCTAATTTTATAAATCTCTACCATGTCCCCCTTATTTCTCTTTGTTTCTGAACTAAAAAGCCTAAAATCCTTTAGCCTTTTCTTATAAGAAGAATGCTTTAAGCACCCGAGTTGACCCGTGTCTTTTCAGTCAAATTTTTACCCCCTTGCTCTCTTAAATTGAAACCTATTTAAGAATACATTGCTATTGACAGTGGTTAGTCTCAAAATGTACACTTCATACATCTATAGATATTCTCATGATACTGAGTGCATTTTGTGCAGTAAATCTTTACATGTGCAGGTGCTGCACTATTACTAAGCAGGTAATCTCTGTGTACTGTACTACTGGTTCACTACTCACACAAGTGAATACTACAGCAATTGGTGGCTCCTAGCTTAATCACTAGTCTAGTTAGTATAGAAGTAAAAAATTGTGGTGCACCAAAATGGCTTGTAGTCCCAGTAAAGCAACTAGTCTCCTCTTCCCAAGAAACTAGAACTTTTCAAGGGGGTAATGCTATTAATTATATATACATTTATATGAATGGTGCTCTCTTTTTAGAAGCATAAAACATTATCATCTTGAGATATTTTTTTATTCATGAGGCAACCTTCTAAAATCTCTCTGTGCCCATCTTGACATCTTCAGTTCCTATACTGTCAAAATCTGTAAGTACATCTTTCATTATAAAATTGAGCTTGACTGCATGTCACAAAGGGGCAATCTCTCTGTGCATTAAAAATCAAACTTAGGCTTTTTAAAAATGCTTTTTTCCATTTACTGATATGAGATTTATAGCACAAAATGGAGCAGCCAATCTGTTATTGTTTAGATTTGCTGATGGGACAATATAGAATATCTGTCTCCCTGGTTACTTGCGGCCACTTATTTGTTCTGTCTTCCATTTAATTTAACAATTATGGATGGAGGTTACTATTTTTGTGTTAGTTGAAAACTCTGTGAGAATGGAAGAGCGGACATAAGACATTTTTGCATACCAAGTCACAGTATTCAGACCTGGCTTTGGGACTAAGATGGCTTTACTTGCCCTGGTGCCAGATACCTACAGCAGGAGCTAGGCAGGGACAGTGCACGCCTATTGGCCCTCCTGAACTTCTCAACTCTCAAAAGGACTGTGTTGTGTGCTTCTGTTCCTTCTTGTCTGACCATACCCAGTGGAGGTGATGCTGGCAGAATCATTCTCAGCACCCTGGCCTAGTACTTGCGGGGTGCCATAAGGACCCATTTTGTCCCCCTTTTTTTTTTTAACATCTGTGTGAAACTACTGGGAAAAGTAATCAGGAGATCTGGAATTGGGTGTAATCAGTATGCTGATGATACTTCTCATCTCTCTTTTTCATCAGACTCCAACAGTGCAATTGAGGACTTGGAGCTCTCCCTTGAGGCAGTTGGGGTCTGGATGAGGGCTCATAAACTGAATAAAATCTGACCAAGACATAGGTCCTACTGGTTCAGAAACTGGCGATGTGAGTCTAAGGCCATCAACCTCTTCTGGGGTTGTACTCCTTCTGAAGGAACAGGTTCACAGTCTGGGGGTCCTTCTGGATCCACAGTCCTTCCTGGATGCCCAGAAGGCAGTTGTCACCAAGCAAGCCTTTGTCCAGCTTTGTGCCAGCTGCATCCCTGCCTGAGTCAATAGGATCTTGCTATGGTAGTTCATGCTTTGGTGGCATCCAGTTTAAACTAGTAAAGTGTTTTGCTTGGGGGTGCTCCTGAAGATGGTCCAAATGTGGTAGCCTGTGTGGTTCTGGGCTTGGTGGTTTGACTGAGCTGATCTGTTGGCCGCACTGGCTGCCCATTTGTTTCTTAGCCCAATTCAAGGTACTGGTACTTACTTTTAAAGCCCTATATTACCTGGGACTACAGTAACTGAGGGACTGCCTACTCCCATTTGATCCTGCATGTTCTCTTGGATCATCAGAGAGGGCCCTTTTGAGTGTGATGGACATCACACGCAGGCTGCAATCCTATACCCACTTTCCTGGGAGTAAGCCCCGTTGTACATAAAGGGACTTACTTCTGAGTAGACATGCATAGGATTGTGCTGTCACTGTACCCTTGAGATTGTAAATAGGCTTTTTTTCCCTTTCTGATTCACTTTGCTCTGAGAAATAACCCAACTTCTTGCTGCATTCTCAGGAAAGCAGCAGGATCTGACATCATAATGACAATACAACACTTCTGGCTATGACATCAGTTCCGGTGGGTCTCATACAGATTGTCATTTTAAAAAGTGGGCCCTAGTGCTAAAAAGTTTGAGAACCAGCATCTCCAGCAGGTGCCTGTCAAGCCTCTGCTTGAAGAGCTCCTGGGAGGGAGAATCTGCCACATCCCTTAGACAGTCTGTTCCAATGCCGAACCACCCTTACCATCAGGAATTTCTGTCTGATGTCCAGCTGAAATATCTTCTCCTGTAGTTTGTATTTATGATGGATATCACACTGGTCTCCATGCGCATTTGGTGCAGTGTCCGAATGGGATTGGTCTATAAGTCTAGATGAAATTATAAAGAAAAGTAGTCGGCTGGTGAAAGAAGTAAAACTTCTAGTCTGTGTGTGCAGGGAGGGAGCATTGGAAGTTAAAAATCTACTCTCTCAATTTAAAGAGAATCAGTGCTTAATTTCCAAAATGAGATGTGCACTCAGTCAATAATGTGTAATTGCACCAACACACTCCATAGAAGCTCAGGTGCATGCAAACTGATTGTGGTGATTCAGTGCTGAGGGAAACCCACTCTGTACATGCTCAAATGTGTTTCAGATGTCCAAGGACTCAGAGGCCAATTCTGTCCCCCTCTGTGCCACGGCATGCAGCACTGCTGATGGAGGCTGCATTGCACGTTATGAAGGGCGTCCAGAAGGCAAACTGGAGGTAGGTAAAAAGCTGCTTTACTTACCTCCATATAAGCCTTCTGGCTGCCTATTGGTCTCCTCAGAACCATGCCAGCTATGGAGCTGGTGTATGTCTGAGGAGAATCGAGGTATTCCAGAGTGGGGAGACAGGGATAGGATCTGTAACCCATTCTCTCTCCCAACACGGCCCCGGGTTCCTTCACCAAACTGCTTTGTTACTCACAACTCCCCAACTCACACTCCACTGCCACTGACAACTTCCTGGCACTGGCAAACGATAGAATTTCCATGGAAAAAGTGGTCTGGGGAAGAGTTATCCCTGCACTGTTAGCCCAAGCTGGAGTTCTACTGCCCAGTCCACCATAACTCCCCAGGTGGCAATGCACTGTGGCACCTGGTGTATCCCATAGGGAAACTTTTGCCTCCAGAGACCTCCTTGGGGCAAGAGGATACTTTTTTCCTTGCCCTGGTGTAAGTACCTGCCAGCCCATTGGACCTACCTGGATCTACCTGGACCTATGCCAGTGATATCTCTGGAGAAAGCCGCTGGAGAAAGATCTGGGAAGGCAGATAGAGGCTGAGTAGAGGGTTAGATTTAAGTGTGCACCACTGGACTAAAACTACCTCTTCCCGGCCCCATCTGCTCTCCCCCCTGCCCAGTCACCACTTTGTTCTGCAAACCCCATCTCCCTTCCACCCCATATGCAGACTTACCTGGGCCAGCGGGTGTCTGGAATTAGGGTTGAGACTGTGCTTTCTGGTTAGTGATGATATATTGGGTTTCCCCTATGTTTGTTTTTAATACAAACTGCCTAGGTTGATGCTACTGTGCATATGAGTATGGCGAACTAAATCAGTGCCGCACAGGGTTTTGCTACTCCAAGGTGCATATAAAAGTAGAGATGATGATGATGATGATGATTGTGATGAATAAGAATACTCATATACTGCTTTTCAACAAGAATAGTTCACAAAGCAGTTTACATATCAACAAAATCAATAAATGCTTACAACATGGTAGCCTACTTTTTGCTGTACTTGACCCCTTCCAAGGTGCCTGGTGTGGGAATCACTAAGGGTGCAATCCTAACCAACTTTCCGGCACTAACATAGCTGTGCCAGTCATGGAGGGGCAGTCATGGAGGCCTCAAAGTAAGGGATTGTTTGTTCCTTTACCTCAGAGCTGCATTGCCCTTACCCCAGCGCTGGAAAGTTGGTTAGGATTGTGCCCTAAGTTCCTTATTGGGTATCAATACATAAACACCATTGCATACTCAAAATGCATGTTGGGTGTCTGCATACTATTTTTGTTTTGTCAGAATCTTTCCTTCCTCCCCTCCCCCAACTTCTTCATCCTTAAGAACTTTTCTCCTGTTCTGGAGAGTTTCCATTGCTTCTATACATTTCAATGTCTGTATGTTTCAATGATTTATATATTTCAGAAGCATTTGCAGATTGCTGTGGGGAAAAAATGTCTTAGGGCCTAAATCCCATTCAAGCACTGATATAGCTGTGCCATTGGGGTAAGGGAATGTGGAGTCATGGAGTCCTCTTTTAGGTGAGGGAATATTTGTTCCCTTCTCTTGGAGCTGCACTGCGGCTGCGTCAGTGCTGGAAAGTTGGATAGGGTTGGGCCCTCAATCTCTCTGTTTAATTTTCTTTCACTAATTAAAAAAAATGGAATACCAGCCAGGTATCTGTCAGGGCCTTTGTGTTGGACATTTGTATTGTATGTTCTCCATTCTTTTATTTTGTCTTGAGGCTGATGTTTCAAGCTAACCAGAAATAAAGCAGAAACACTTTAACCAGGAGATAGCTGTGTATAATTTCAACAGTGACAGTGTGCGAGGTCAGTAGATTTATCTCACGTACCCATGCCTAACAAGATTTCTTTATTGTTTCAGTTTGACACAAGGCCTCAGCTGCCATACCCTATAACAATGTTCTTAGGATTATTTCAGCAAAGGACCACAAAGAAGCTCTGTTCTCTTTAAACTCCACACTATGCTTTGCAATGTTATTTGATGGTAAAGATGAATAGTTTTTCTTTTCTGAAATCCTTCATGTCAGACTAACTACAGCGATCTGCTTGCTTTTTAAAAACATATATATCCATGAAGTGGTTACTAAGATTATTCTCTGGCTCAAGGATAAAGTATTCTTTATTTTTTGAGCATTCTGTTTAAGTCTTGTAAAATGTTGATTTCTAAGTCAAATGTGAAATGTTTGTGAAACAAAAATGTTTTCACTAAGGAATTACTTACCTTTCCAGATAGTAACCAACCATTATATTGATGTGCGAGATTTTGTTTTTCAGATCACACCTAGTATTATGTAGCAGCAGAGGGTGATGTGAAGGGATGTAATCTGATTTAATTTTTTCCCCTGGTGGATTACTGTTTTGTTTTTTTAATCCAATTAATTAATTGCAACCTATAGTGTTGAAAAGTATATGTGATATTTCAAGATAATCTAATAGATTCTGTAGACTAGACCATCAGTCTTAACCACAAGGCTGTTAAACTGATGCCCTTAAACTGAAGCCAAAAGTGACAAAATTGGTCTAGATCTAATAATATGCCTTCAGAAACATTATCCAAAGACTAAATCTCTTTTAGAAAAATCCTACAATTACTGACTACCCTTTCAGAGGGGACAACTGAAATCCATTTTTAAAATCTACATTTTTGTATGCTTGCTTAATGGATTGATCCCACCAATTAATCAATAAAAGCTTTCAACCCTAATAGACATAGATTAAATAAAGTAGCTGGTTTCTTTTCCAACAAGTAGAAAAGGAATAGAATCCATTCAGTGCCTCTGCTGGTCCTCTTCACAGCTCATTCTCAAGTCCTTTTCATTCTGCAGTTTGTCTTCTGCACAGCTCTTTACATTTAATCCTAAATACTTGTCCAAATTCTTGCTATGATGACCTGGATAAAGCACTTCTTTCCAGGGTTTGTCAAAATCTATATATATAAAAACGGACGTGTGTGTGTGTGTGTATGTTCCTTATACACGTCTCCGTCCCTTGACCCACGGCCACGAAACTTGGCACACACGTACCTTGCAGCCTGGAAGGAATCACTGCGGGGGTCAGACCCCCCTACAGCCCCCTGTTTTTCAGGGAGGGGGCCCGGATCGTCGGGAACCAAGGGGATTGCATGGGGCTACAGGTCTGCTGCCACCCTGTGGTCACAGACGATTCTGCAGGTTATGTGGGAGGGCTGAGCAGCTCAGCTACCAGACAGAGGCAGAACAGAAAGCGAAACTAAATGCTTTGCCTGCGTTGCCTGAGTGGCCCAGGGTGGAAAGAGCAGGATCCAGAGACTTCCAGCACCCAGTCGGATCTGAGAGGGGCCTATTATATGTCCAGGGAGCTAACAGGCCACCTCTGCCTGTTTCTCATACGTCAGGGCTATCCTGCAACAGGACCTGCAGACAGTAAGTGGGACCTTCATATTGCTCTCTTAGGTTAGGGTCTCCCTGTTTCCTCATTCATTTCACAGTGATAGTGTGCGTTTTGGGTTCCATGTCAGCAATACTATGTTATTTCAGGGACAAGTTCTATATGTCTATCTATGGATCTCACTATGTCATACTTTTGAGGGAGGTTGTGTGTATGTTCCACCATTACTCTGGAACGCCTGGAATGATGTTCACCACACGTGGTGCACTTATTCCTTACGATCTGGACAGATATACTGTGGGGGTAGGGCCCCCCTTTCGCCCCCAGAGGTGGGGTTGCACTGCAGAACAAACTCATTCCTCCTCCTAATAGAGCCTGGGGATAATGTCTGCCCCCGGGCAACGCCGGGTCACAAAAAGCTAGTGAACAATATACATTCTTACCATATGCAGACCCATAACTTAGGTGTTTTTATGAAAATTTGCAGGGAACTGGCTTTGACATAAACAGGTCTAGTTCCAGGAGTACCAGAAGGCATTCTGTAGAGATAGAGAGATTTTATTCTACTGAATATTGGATTGTATCTGTTCCTGGGATAACTACAATTACTGACCCTTAGTTGCACTTGTGGCATGGGAGACCACAATAAATAATGGGGATTGTTTAGGTTCAGTCGTTTTCAAACGTCTGTTCAGTCAAGAGCAAATAAAATGGGTGCTTTCCTAAGCATAATTAAGAGGCTGCTTTTACTTCTATAGCAGTGGTATTAAAACTTTTTAGACCGGGACCCACTTTTTAGAATGGCACTTGTGTGGGGACCAAGCAGGTTAGATTCACTGGAGGCAGCATGCCTGTAGAATTAATAGGAGCGAATTGAAGCCAGGGGGTGGGCTTAGCAGCCATGTTGGTTGACTCAAAACAATCCTTATTCCAAGCATTTCAGATTGCTTTGCTCGTACTGTTTAGGACTGAATAGTTTACTTCTGAAGTAAATAGTTACGAAAATAAAAACGTGTGATCGTGTAGAAACATTATTGGTAACCTTATTATGATTTAATATGCACTTACAAGGTTAAATTCCGCATAATTATATTACTGAACATACCTGACAAAATGCTACTTGCTGACTATTTAAACTCAGATTGCACTGTTTTGACAGACTTATTTTTTGAAATCTACACAAGCAGAAATACAGTGTGAATGGGAAGGAAAGAAAAAAAGGGGAGGGTGGACAAAAATTAGATAAATATGTAGGAAAATTACATTAAAATCTCTTCATAACACAAGTAGTTGTCAATATGAGAGTAATTCTTTTTTACTTCTAGACTACTAAGAGTTTTGTTTAAACTTCTACACTCACCCCCCCCCAAAACAAATTCTGTTAACGTTCAGAATTTCGAAAATATTACAGTAGAAAATGGAAGGCAGGAAAAAAAGTGTAAACGGGAAGGGGGAAAAAAGGAGAGGGGAAATATATATTTTTTCCTTCTAGACCATTAACAGTGGGTGTCAGACAATGGTGAATAAGACTGCTAGGAACAACAAGAAATTACACAGCTTCAAAAATAATGCACTCACTGTTTCAGTTACCGGTAGTTTTATTGAACCGATGTAATGTGAATACATGAATCTTTCCGTGGAAATTAAATCCCATTTTTCGTACAGCGATTCGCACACCCGTAAGCAGAACACGCAGGCATGCTTAAAGACGTTGAGATTAACTTTTACACACATGCAGGGAGATTTTGATTCGTGAATTCACGGCAATCCTCCTCCTTGGCGGGAAAGATCTGAGTCAGCCATATTTGTTGACCCTCGGCTTCAAGAAAATGACATCATGCTGCCTCCAGTGAATCTAAGCTCCTTGGTCGGGACCCATCGGAAGTGATGTCATTAACCTGGAAGTGATGCTGTAGCAGGAAGTGCTGTCGTTGTGACATAATAAAATGACATTCCTGAAATGTAAATTGGCATTCTTGGACTGCAGCAATTGTACAACCATGAAACATCCCTCACAGAAAGCAAGATTAGGACAAAATATTATGCCAAAGGGGTGAACCAAAAACAAAATTAAAAAAAAATCCTCACTTGAAAATGCTACACTTGATCTTAGCCAAAAGGCCAAGAAGTTTGACAATTCAAACTGTTAACACTCACAAAGGAATATAGCAAGAGTAAGGTCTGCAGTTTCCAAGATGGCTGCTCCCAGCTTTCCATGACCCACCTGACACCAGGTCCCACAGTTTGAATACCACTGTTCTATAGGACATATTCTATGCCTGTCAACCAATCTGAAGGTACAAAATGTAAATATGTAACTAACATGAGTTACTAACGGAGCAGTTCTAACTTGGGCAGGAACAGGCAGGCTGGCTGGCCTGTGCTGCATCCTACCCAGGATAGGAGGCAGCTGGAGATCACCAAGGAGCAAGGGAACATTTTCTACTGCCACCTGCAACTGAGTTGGCGCTCACACCAACTGAGTGCGTCCTAGGCTGGTGCGAATGTGCCTTATGGCACATTTGCAACAGCCCAGGGCCAAGGCAAACAACATGTGCCTGCCCAAGGGTTCTCTTGGATTGTGCCATAGTTCCCTCTGTGTATCAATTGCAGCATTTCCTTCAAGCTGTGATTGTGAAATCGTGATTTATACATGTGGCTGCCCTTTGTTCGATTTATAAAATTGTGGCTGCCACAGTTTTGATTATGATAGCTACGCATGCTAACTATATTGTATGACATGGTGCTGAGGAAAACAAAGACGATACCACCTTTTTCCAATAATTAAAGTATTGCTTAGTACAATACAATACAGTAGGCTCTTCCTATCATTGTGAAGCAGAATTCACGAAGCGTTGGATTGTTCACCCACTAATGAGGAACGTTAGCTGGGATTAGACCATTGTGAGACGGGTTAGTTTTACCCTACTGATAATGTGTATTGCTTAACTTTAATTATGGACATGACAGAGAAATGCAGTATTCAAATCAACTGAAGTTTTTCTGCTCCCTGCCCTTTATGTAATGTCTGAAACCGTTCTGTCTTTGAAACTGAAAAAAAAAATTGTCCTATTTAAAAGCAACTTAGGGAGTGATGTTTGTTCAATTCTACCTAGAGGAGTTTTTATTTTTCGCAAATATTGTTTTTGCCCCAAGGAGGAAAAGTGCAGAAAGCAGTGTTCTGTGTTTTTATTCCAAGGTTATATTTTAATAAATTATATTTATTAATTATAAGCACTTTAAAAGTGTACTAGATAGGTGGTATAGTGTCAACAGGTGAAGCTACAGCTATTGCCCAAGCACCCACCCAGTCCAGCCCATTAATTTTTTTTTCCAGTTTTTCCTGGCTGTGTTTTTTTTTTTTTTTTGCAGATTTCTTAGGTATTTTTTTTACAAAAGTGAAAAGTGCAAAAAGTGATATTATGTGTTTTTATTTCATTATCATCCCAAAATCACACCTCTAATTGTGTCATTATCTGCACATACTGTCAAAGTCCCACCTAGGCATAAGCATTTAGCACCAGTTACCCAATATGATTTTCTATCCAGCTTATCACCTTTTCTGAATTTTGTCAAATATACATGGTATATAAAATGACTAATCACATACTGTGAACAGTTAGACTACTTGAGAACATGAAGAGCAGTACATTAACATTTCCCTTTGCCTTCTTATTTCCTCCTATTCTGTGCACTGAGCAACTGATCCAGGGGGATGGTGCTTCCCACTATGGTCCTTTGCTGAACCACCAGAATTCACTCTTTCTTAGTGCCTTTCTTTGTGCCTGACTTTAGATAAGATGATCCCACTTTTTTTAAAAAAATAAAATCATAAATTAAAGGCAGCCGCACACACCTCCGTGGACCTCGAATGAGACTGATTGTTCTGAGAGCCAATCAGGTGTTATTAAGATACAGCAGGGAACCAGTTAGGTATTAGTGTGAGTCAGCTCTCATGTCCACGTATCAGAGCTAATTCTAGAACTGTTATTCAAATGTGTGAGTGTCATCAAGTTGGTCACTGGCTTTTTGTTAGTTACTGATTTGTTAGGGAATCTGTTCTCTAGTATATTATATTGAAATAAAGTTAATGAGAGTTTACACCAACCCTAGCGATGCCACTGCATTTAGGCTGTGCAAATGATATTATAATTTATTTTGTGTGGTCTGGTATGGGAGGAGATCCATCATGGGGGTGATGCAATGAGCTTGTACCAGGTGACACAAACCCTAGTGATGCCACTGTAGCTAAATAGCTGGTGTGGGTCCAAGGAGACTCATTGATGGTCAGGCAGCCTATGGAGAAGTAAGTTTAAAAAAAAGATTGTAACTTAACCTTTCCTGGTCTGCCTGGTGCCCCCCCCCCAGTAGGATGCTGCATACACTCCAGCAGTATGTCTACACAGATAAATTGGTGGGAGATAGGATTGGGCCAAAAGACGCACACACAAAGAAACTAAAAAAAATCCATCATAGTTTATTAATTCTCCACTAGTCCCCTGTGATACTAGTCCCCTGTGCCTCCAACAGACAGTGACACTGAATAATAAATTAAACATGATGCAAGTGAGTTTTATGAAGCCGCCACATTCAGTAAAAACTCTTTTATTTTTTTATTGTATACCATATATACTCAAGTATAAGTCAAGCTCATGGATAAGTTGAGGGAAAGTTCTAAGCCCAAAATAATAGAATTTGCTATGACTCATGCATAAGTTGAGGGTGAAACTTAGGGGGCGGTTATGAAATTCTTTGAAAATGACTTACCAGTAATTGTTCTGAGGCAACAACAGAAAGCCAACCAAAAAAGGAGCTATTTCACATTCTTCTGAGGCAGCACAGAAATGGAGCTATTCTCCAAACAAGAAGGGAGAGAGATGAAGGTGCTTATTGGAGTTGTAGGTTTTGTGAGGAATACAGCACAGCACCTCCATAGCAGCAGCCTTCATAATGACTACAATTCTCAAAAGCACCTTCACCCCTCTGCCTGTTTGGAGAAGAAGGAAAATGGCTACTTTTTTTTTGCTTGCTGTCTGTTGGTACCTGAGAACAATTACTGGTAAGTAAAATGGCTGTGGTTTTTTTTCTAACACCCCCCCCCCCAGCTTTCTGCTTCTTGGCACAGCCCCTATCCAAGCTACTGTTAAAGGCTTTATTGACCCATGTATAAGTTGATCCATGTTTTCAGGGTCAATTTTCAGGCATAAATTTTTAGACTTATACATGAGTATACATAGTACTTATTTTAAAGTATTGTATCTTGGGGAGGTATATATGGCTGTTTGTACAACTGAGTGTTCCATTTTTTTAAAAAAATGTATCTCACCCCATCAACATTCCAAAATGTATAATGACATGGTATTATCTGTTCCACTGTGGATCCAAAGGAAAGCAAGAACCCAACATAATTTACAATGACAGACTGGAAAGCCTGAAAATTTCCTGTTTTATTACACCATATTGATTTGGGCACATTTCCTGATCAAACTATTAAATGGTAGAAAGAATCTTACCTGACAACATTTGAAACTGAATTTTTTGAAACCAATAGAATTTTAAATCTAAGAATGTGTTGAGACAGCTGACATGAAAATGCAGTGTTTGTGGGTACTTTAATCCTGGAATGTTATCCAGTTTCAACTTCCTTCATAGGAGAATAAATTTGTTTCCTTCTCCCAACTCTTTGTTTTAAAATTATAATTAGTTTTGTTCAAGGTGCCAAAACCCACACTGGTTGGTAAAATGATGGGAAGTGCTTCTGACTTGCTAGTTGCATAGGGAAATGAAATGTTCGAAAGAAAATATCTCCCTGATTACCCACAATGTCTTTTGAGCATGATCAACGCTTAAAAAAAAAAAAAACAGACATAGGGAAAGAGGTGCAGGTGGAGGACAGAATCATAGTCTTCAAGTACAGGCTAGCTGTTGCCTGACTGAGCGAGACCAGTCACGTAGCTGTCTCTGGAGCGGTTTCCACACTTGACAGTCCACAATGCCTTTGAAGTGAAGGTCTTGTCCCTCAGTCTCTTGACTGTGTAAGTTTTCTAGACACTTAAAAGGAACTGAGTGGTGGTGGGAAGGCCCACATCTCTAATTTTCTGTAACAATACTCACTACTTTCTTTCTCTGTCAAAGAATCAAGAAGTATACAGTGTACAAAATCTTCAGTTAAGCTGCTCTTTTTATCTAAACGAAAATATCTCTCTCTCTCTCTCTCTCTCTCTCTCTCTCTCTCTCTCTC
>JAJKFI010000002.1:2534920-2549311 GCA_029204185.1 Lerista edwardsae | reverse complement strand
TATATGTGAAAATCCACAGATCTGTAAGATCTAATTTTACTGCCCACTACCTTCCTCTGTAGATAATTAAAACTTCTCTTAGGAACAGGGCTGTTCATTATGGACTAATTTGCTTATCTGAAACACAAAGCTTGAACTGGCATAATTGGTTCAGTCAGCCAAGTCTTATAAATCTCTCATTTGATTATCTGCACAAGTGAAAATGTTCTTTCTCTCTGTGAGTAGAAATGGCAAATAAGTCCCCATCCAATATTCCTTTTGTATGTATCTAAGAAGAGGTTGCATTGATCAAACCCAAATAAGCATTCCTGGCTTGTTCAATTTATTCATTTGATCCTAGAAGTAATTCAGCCATTAAAACTCCTTTCAGTTTTCACATTTTGAACAATTCATGTGCTTTACTGATGTTGTTTCCTGGTCAGGTAATTATTCTGTATGTCATTTTAATGAGATTGAAAACAAACAAAGTGAAAGTACTTTATTTAAAAAAAAATATTAAATGGATTAGGTGCTTTCCAAAAATACTAGATAATGGCTGACAGCAAGCATCCAGAATGTGCTGTGCTCTCTTGCAGAATGGTTTTGCATACTTGCACACAAGGCCAGTCAAAATAAGTAGCAAATTGAATAGGGAAGAGAACCCATCACTGACCATGGTCCTAAGGAATGCAAATAGGTCAGGGAATGGTCTCCTCATGATTTCCTTAAACCAGTGGCTCCCCAAATGTTTTAACACTGGGACCCATTTTTTTAAAATGACACTCTATACAGACCCACCTAGCTTTCTTTATAGGGCAAAACAAGTTTCACTTTACCAGCTGCTCATGGTTCTGTTTTCATTTTTATTTTTTAAATAAAAAATAACAGCCTTTGATAAGAGTCAAGGCATGGTTGCCTACTTGTGAGGAAACGCACATGTGTGTCTCACTGCCCAATCCTAACCAGGGCTGGAATAGACAAGTCAGCTGGCCTGCGCCATGTCCAGCCCCAGTTAGGAGGTGCCTGTGGCGCAACTTGGAGTAAGGGTAAATTTGTCCCCTTACCCCGTGTAAAGACCCAGCTACACCTGTGGGGCTCTATTTGGATCTGCACCAGTGAAATAATGTGTGCAAATTTGAGTGGCCTGTGTAGGGCCGAATAAAAATATTCGGCTCAACTCCCTCATGTGGATCAGTTTACCCACAGGTATGCCCTCCCCCTGCCTGCCCCGTCCTCATTCTGCCCTCCCTCCCCTAGCCGCTGTTGCAGCCACTGTAGGTCAGCCTCCCCTGGTGCAGGGAGGCCAGCGCGCATCCGTGCACGTGTCAATCCTTCTAAGTTGTTGCAAGCGCGCTTTACAACCTATTTGTAACAACACTGGGCTGGAGCAAAGTGCCAGCCCAAGGCACAGTATGGATTGCGCTCTCAATTTCCATAGGGCTCAATACATTTTTAGTTGTCAACTTCAAGGGGGGGGGAACTTTCTTCTCAAGAGTTTGTAGTGGCCTGTGGTCATTGGATTGGGACCATTCTGATGGTGTTGCGTTCCTCTCGGCCTGCCCTTCAAAGTGGACCAAGGCACATTTGTCTGCTCACGAGTAAATGTACATATGCCGCTCTGTTTTAGTTTATATAGGGCTCAATATGTTTTCCTTGTCAGCTATCAGCTTGTCACTTTTGTGACCCGCCAAAAATCAGGTTGCAACCAACTGGTGGGTCCCAGCCCACAGTTTGAAAACCACTGCCTTAACTACTGTATTTTGAAATTTTCCTTACATGCTACAAATTGAACTTCTGCTTGACAGAGATGCACAGGTTTTCTTCATACTACAAAAGCACATGTGAGCCTTCCTTGAAACACTGTTGATGACTCCCTACACTTCAGAACATCTCTAGGAAGCAACCAGAAATCATGGACTTGAACAGGAAGTCGCTACTTATCACTTCCTGGAAGTGGGCTGAGCTTCTAGGAGGCCAATGAAGTGCCCCATGGACCCAGCATGATCTCTGGAGGGACCAACATGACCTCAAAAGTATTGCGGTGCTGTGACTCTGCCCCCCTTATCCAGGACTCCAGCACTGGCAGATTTTGGTATCTATGGGCCGACTTGAAAACCAATGCCCCACAACTAGTGAGGGCTGATCGTACACAACAAGATGCAAAATAAACTTCCATTAAAATTTTCTGTAGCTCTGCAGAAAAATGCAGATAACAATGGCCTTGATTAAAGAGCACTCGAATTTGCACCTTACCAATTTCTATTTGTTGAGTTTTTCAAGGCATGTAGCAAAGAATTGATGGGCACTTCATTAACAGCATTGTGCTAAACATTGTATTCAGTTATTCTAAGCCAGTGGTCTGGGAACAGGGGTAAATTACCCCAAATGGGGTAAAAATGAAATTCCTGGGGGTAATGGACGGTCGCGCTGCCAAGACACAGCCGGGCATGCATATGAATCTATATGCATGCCCGGCTGTGTCTTGGCAGCGCGACCGTCCATCACCCTGTTCTGGTTCTATCGCTGGCTGGTTGGCTGGCTCCGTTTTGTTTTGTTTTGTTTGTTTTGCTCCACCCACTTTCGCTGGCCGGCAAAAGACTGCTCTGCCCCTGCTCTGCTTTTCACACCACAGCAGTTTAGAGCATGTGGATGCAGTGAGGAGAGCAGCAGAGCGGAGGCGCATCAAACCTGAGTGGCAGCGGAGCTGAGCAGCAGTGAAGAGGCAAGCCAGGGACGGCCAGGCATCAGAGGTGAGGGAAGGCACGTGTCTTTCCCCCACCCCCGCCTCCATTGCCCTGCCGGGGCACGCGTCTTCCCCCCCCTCCGTTGCCCTGCTGGGGGGAACTGCGCACCCCTCACTGTCCAGCAAGGGACACACAGTTCCTCCCGGCAGGACATTGGAGGTGAGCTGAATCTCCTTACCTACATGCACACTCCTTGTGATGTAAAAATGAGGTATTCCCTGTTTGACAAGTGCATGAAACAGATATCTACATTAAAAAAATGGTTACTGCTATCATTTTTTGGTTTGATCCAGAGTTGCATCCAGTACAATGCATCCAGTTGTTCTTCCAGTACAATGGCTCTCAAACTTTTTATCACCTGGGGCCTAAAGGAAGTGATGTCATCAAGCAAGAACATTTTAACACCCCATATGACAAAATCAAATCTAACTAAGCTGGTTAGATATTTACAATAAGGGTAAGATTAAAAAATATTTAAAGAACTTTCCTAACTCTCCCAAACCCTTTACAACTTCATATTTACATAGCATTAATTAAGCTCATTAATTAATCAAATAAAAAGCAATGGGTTCCAATATGTAATTTTTTTTTCTTTTGTTCTGGCGGGGCAGGGGTAATGTCGGCGTATCTAAATATATTTTGGGGTAAAAGGTAAAAATGTTCCCTGACCCCTGTTCTAAGCCAACATCGTTCATGCCTCAGTAGTGGACCACAGCATTCATGGGCAAGCTAGAAGTCTGGGCCCACCCTAAGTACATTGGACAGATCTACAGAAAATGTTAGAATTGGCAATGACAGAAAAATTTATCCTGAGGAAGAAAAGTGAATTCTTGCCAATTCACATGACCTCGGGGTATGTGGCAGTCATTATAAGTTTGAGAGGATAGTGGTTCCCAGCTTGTAACACAGCGATTATATCTGCTGAAAAACTAGACTATTTTGTATGCTACTGCAAACCTACTTCCAGTTCTGCATGTGGAGATTGTTTCACGTAATTGCTTTCTATCAGTTGGGCGCTGGCAGAATCTCAAATGTAAAGTAGCCACCATGTGCCTAAAGAACCTTCTTGTTCCAAACAACACAGATGACATTTCAAGAAGAACAAAAATCAACATAAATAAGAATGCTATTTACAAAGTACAGGTGTGCCCTGGTATCCACTGAGTCTTATCCATGGTTTCAGTTATCCACGTATACCAGGGATACTGGGACACCTATTAAAAAAATAGGGGAACATTAAACAAATCTCTTCTTTTACCTTGTTGCAGCATAACCACTGATGTTCCCCTATCTTTAAAAAGGCATCCCCAGTATCCACAGTTTCAGGTATCCACAGGGGTGGGGTCCAGAACGGAACCCCACTGGATACCGGGTATGCATGTACTGTACTGATATGGATATGTTGTGAAAGATACAGAAGAAATAAGTATAACCAAGGTTCGGAGAGTTATGTTAATGCAGTATTAGGGGTGATCTTGTCAGGGCTACAATAGATGAATAATGTCAGAGTCTTCATGACTTGGGTTATATTTTGGTCCCAGAGAAACCCTCTGTGAATTAGCTTTTTTCTTCTGCTTCTGTTCATAAGTGACAGCATGTTAGGTACTCCGGTATCATCAGGAAGGCAATGTTTATTAGCACCTCTGCATGTTTTTTCTTCTGAATTTCTTTCAGCCAATCCCTCCTCCTTAAAAAAATGTTTTGGCACTTTTAAAATATAATGCAGTCCTGATTAAAAGTACCAGCATAATCTCTTCCCAACCCTATTATTCTACCAAGGTTTCTTGTTTTGTTTTTCTTACTATGCTGCCCCATTTTTGGAGATCAAAGCACTACATAACAATACATTTCTCTTTCTCCATCGCATGTGGTGTTCTTGTCAGTTCAGTTTAATGTAACCTTACAGATTGGTTTGATTTCAGTTTATGCTTCATTTCACATTTCCTGTCACTAATAACCAATGTATCCAGAGTAGTCCAAAACTAAATGCTTTCCTCTTACTGCTTCCTTGCTTACTAGATTGTGTTGATTTTTCTAGCTCTTGTGCTTTGGCAAGTTCCCTAAGTAAATGCAAATAATTTGACACTGCAACCAGAATATGCTATAGTTGAACTTTTAGCTGGAATTCAGTTGAGACCCTGAGGAAAGGTTAGAATTTTGTAGCTCTCAGACACAGGCAAACATGGCTCAGAAATAATATTTCTTAGAGCCCAATCCTAACGAAATCCTAACCAAATTTCACTGCTGCAGTGCAACAGGGCTGATGCATCCGGCATGGGAATAGAGGCTGCTGGTTATCTCCTTAAACTAAGGTAACATTTGTCCCCTTGTCTCAGATAAAGCCCTAGAAGTCTCTATGGGACTACTCAGATCTGTGCCAGTGAATATGCTGGCAGAAGTCTGAGCAGCTCCATATTGGGCTTTCAGGCTCAAGAGGAGTGATAGGATATGGCGCAGTGCTGTCCCCACCCATTCTGTCCCTGATCTTCCTCCCCATCACATTATAGCCCCTCCCAATCTTATTCCACCCTCCCCTGACCTTCTGCCTTTTGAGTGCTAACCCACTACAGTGGGCAATGGCCTCCAACTAGTGGTTGGAGGCTGGCACAGGACTTTCCACTGGCAGAATGGGCCTTCGTGCTGGCGCTGGCCTTTACAACACATTTGCAACAGTATGCTTGCTCATCCCAGCAGCAGAGGCCAGTATAGGATTAACATCTCTTGGCTTCCTGGGGGTCTCTTGCTGGCATGTAAGCTATCCCTGCCATTGGACCCCAATGGATCTAACCCCATTGGACCAGTGATTCATTGTGTGCAGATTCGCTATCTGCTGGGGGTTTCAGGAACTTAATGGATAAGTTAAGCAGATAATGAGAACTGACTAACATTGAAACAGATTTAATGACATATATGTACCTATGCATATGTGTATACAACCTAACATCTCAAACACAACACACCCAGAAACGTATATATTAGGGCTAAAGCTTCTTTAAAAAAAAACAGAGAGAGAGAGAGAGAGTTTAAATAATTGTGTGCATAAATTCCTCCTGGATTTGTGAAATCTGAAAACCTAGAGAAAAAGCTAGGAAAATGAAGCCAGTTGTGATGCTCTCAAATATTGGAGTCCCACTGCTTGGGAGGCTCTGGCTACCCTTGTGGTTCCCCCCGCCCGCAAGGTCTATCACCCTGCGGACTAAGCTGCATTTTAACTCGATATTTGTAAGTTTATTTGCAAGTTGTCTATAGACTTACAAATGTTTAGAGTAAAAATGTGCATCAATGTTTTTAAAACAAAATTTAAGGTGTAGCAGTGAACCTTTTACCACACTACCGCAGCACTTAACAGCAACAGACCATGATATATCTGCTGCCATAAGTACTCAATAGAATCGAGCTGTAAGTGTACATACATATACAATATTTTTTATAGGAAATGGTGGTACTGAACTCAGTTTATACATGGATATGTATGCAGAGCCTCAATCAATATTGTATTATTTAATTAAATTTTAGCAAACAAATTTCATTGTATCACAATGAAGAATAGTTGCAGGTCATCTCTCCATACTCCTTCGCCAGGGCTGTTAACAGAATCCCTTTTCATTTTCTTAAACATGTCTTAATTTGCCAAACCACCCTTGGGAGCAGCTACTATTCTACTTTTTAATTTGTCGTCTTTCAATAAGGAGCAGATGATGAGAATTACCCCCATGAGACTGAAGAACGGTAATTACGGCACTATTTGTATTCACCGTCTCTTGACTTGAAAGAAGATGTTTATATGGCAATATTTATTCTATATCCCTACATCTGCTAATTTCTCTTTTATGTTCAGAAATGATTTGGTATGTTGATATTTGGGCATGCTCTCCATACATTCAAGGCATGCACAACATGCCTTTTCCCTGGATCCTGGGCTCTCTACATCCTATACCCTAACCATTCAACCAAAAAGACTTTCTAGAATGGCATGCAATTGGCTTCTTCCTTCACAGTCCACAGGCTATTGCTTTGTTACCCTCAAAGCATATTACTTCACCATTGCCCAGTGTAAGCAATCTGAAGATGATGTTCAACAGAGGAAGGAAGCACTTGTTGATGTTGCTTGCTTCTCCATCAAAGACCTATTGACTAACTGCCTCATGGTTACTGCTCACGTTTTCTTTCCCATGCAGAGAATTCCAAGATTATGTTACTCCATTGTCAGTCTGCTTGTAATAACTGGGACCATTTTGATATGAAGGAGAAATCTAAACACAATCCATCTTCTCAAAGAAAGGAAGCAACATAGCAGAAGCTGCACATAGCTGTCTGGGACCAGTGGATAATAAATAAGGTATCCATCACCAGAGGACACTGGTCCAATGACTGTACTACCAGGAACTTGCTATTTATCTGAAGCCTACTCAATTTTGGAAATAACTCGGAGAGCAATCCTAAACTGCGTTGGAATGTCGAAGTCTGTAGGTCTGCACCATATTCAGCGCAGCTTAGATGCTTGCTGGGGAGCCTCCCTGGGGCAAGGGCACATTTGCTCTCTTGTGCCAGGGGAGGCTCCAGCCTTCCCATAGGTTTCCTTGGTTCTGCGCCTGTTAAATAGCAGGCACACAGCTCGATAGGAGGCTTGGATGCCGCTTATCAGCTGCATCCCATCTCCGCCCACCCCAGGCCGGCACTCCCACCGGCCCACTCACCTCCCGCCCAGAACCGCCCTCCCTCCCGCCCTCCTCCCAGAAACGCCCTTGCGCCAGCCGAGTTCGCCTGGTGCAAGGATGGCACAGCGTGGCCTTGTGCTGGCACCCTTGGGCCATTGCTACTGCTAGTGTCGGCCCAAGAGCACTAGCACTGATGCGGCAGTGCCGGCCGCTACCCCCACGTTGGTATTAGTGATGTTGGGCCGACACCAGCATGTAGCGTCAGCCCAACGTCTACAGTAGAATTGTGCCTTCAGATTTGGAGGATCTTGTGTACAGTTTGTGTGCTTTCAGTCTCCACACACCAGGCTTATTTTCAGCATTGACCAATTTTGAGACTTGGTCAGTCCAGTGTAACTGGCTTTATTGTGTAAAGCCCTGGAGGTTATGTATTCATTTATTTATTTTAAATACTTTAAAAGTGTACTAAGTAGGTGCTACACATGATATAGAGCACAATCCTAGCCTGGAGTTAGGCCGGCATAAACTAAGCCAGCAAAGTTTGGCCAGCACAAGGGCCACCATAAAGCGTGTTTAGACTAATCTCGGAGTCAGGGAGGATGGCTCACGTCTGTGTGTTGGCCTCTCTGACTCTGAGAGTGGGCCAAACATCCTTTACGGTGTCCCCTCTGCTGGCCAAACTTTGCTGGCTTAATTTTTGCCGGCCTAACACAGTTTAGGATTGCGCCCATACTGTCAGCATATGCAGCCACAGTATTATTTCTAATTGGAAACGTAATCCATTTTAGTGTTTGGAATGTATGTTAAACACCAAAATACGGTGTGGTGTGTTTTTATGTGTCTCTAACAAAAAAAGAAAAGAAAAGAAAAACCCACCCACCCCTAATAAGAAAATGAGTGGTAATTTGTTGAGTATCTGAAGCCTTGTAGTATCATATAATCCATCAGATTGGTAAAATAATATGGTCCAATCCTATCTCTTGCCAGCTTAGGCTACACAGCACTGCCAATGGAGTGTGTGCTGCATAAAATGGGTGGAGGGGAGAACCAGATGGCCTAGGAGATGTAATTTTTTTTTTACCTATCTCTTTGTAATCTGATCTGCCCCTGAACAATCTCTCACCTGGTCCACTCCTTGCCCCGATCTTCCCATGATTCTCCCCTGAACTGTCCCCACTGCTGACTTAATGGTGAAAAGGGGAAATGAAGCTTGTTCATCAGGCTGCTGTCATCCATGAGCACTCTCTGGCCGTTTAGCCTGGCGGCTGCCCCCCCCCCCCAAATGGCAGAGCAATTTTCCCACTTCTAGTTCAGGACTTATGCTGCGAGACTGCGAGAGCATAATAATCCAGGTAGGATTAGTAACTTTGTACATAAGTAACTTTGATTTGTGCCACTTTGGCTTGGGATTATCAGAGAGCAACGAGACAATGGACCTTTAAACATTTGCAGGAGCTGTTATGTGGCAACAGGATGCAACAGGATCTTGTTGTTTCATGCCTCCCTGGGGCACCTGGTGGGCCGCTGTGAGATACAGGAAGCTGGACTAGATGGGCCTTGGCCTGATCCAGCAGGGCTCTTCTTATGTTCTTATGTGCATGGGCGAAGCATCTGGATTGCCTGTCACTTCTCTTGTAATCCTCTGTTTATTCGGAGTATGTGCTAGAATTGAAGTGGAACTTGTTGGATATCGTACTACAAGTGGAAGGTGCAGGGGAATGAACATAGCAAGGAAAGAGGACTATACAGCAGCTGACCTACGTTGACTTTAATAAGTAGTCAGCTAACTGCAACTGGAAGAGTGCCAGGTTAGTACTGCCACAGTGGAGCACAGCACTGCATGGTGCTGGCATCTGTGAAAAATAATATAGCTTTTCCTGATGTTCTGGGGCTCTGGGCTACTAGAGATTTGTTGGGTACGACCCATATAGGGGTGAAACCCATCCTCATGTGAGAACCTAGGACTGTAAAGAAATGAAATGAACAATTTGCTTCAAGGGCATTGTATCTGTAGGGATTTTCTTCCTCAATTACTTCTGCATTTATTGGGCAAGAAGTTAATGTATCGCTTATACCTCTGGTTCTTTTCTTGGCAAAGTGTGTCAGGAATAATTTTGGTTAAACTCGGGAAACCTAGGGTCATATGCATTTCTACCATACAAAATAATTAGCCTTGAATTGTATGGAATAGATTTTAAGAAGCTTTACTAAACACTGACAGAAATTATGGCAGACTGGGGAAACAGAGTTGGAGGGGCAAAGACACAAGAAAGGCACAATGTTTTCTCAGCTCCCCTCTCCCAATCTCCCAGTCATATGAATCAAGGATATGTGACAGAATGCAGGTTTTTGTCAGGACAACCTAGATCTTGTTGTTGCTCTTTTGTATGTGGCTGCTATGGAATTCATAGCACAGTGAAGTGTATTTAACTCCGTACACACACAAAAAAGTGTGTGTACTAATACCTGTGTGCAGTTTAAGCTGTGTATACCACCTTTTGTTTTTCACCATCTTAAAACACTGGGATGTTTTTCATTTTCAAGGTTTGCCTTTTTTATCAGAATACTTTCTGATAAATGCGGCTAAATATGGGGCTTATCCCTCTCCCGTACAATCTGATATTATTAGTCAAAACAAAAAATACAGATTAATAAACAATGTTTTCCAAGGTTAATTGCTTATTGTAATGAGGTCTCTGGCATTTAGCCTCCGGTATTCATTTGTGATTATGAATTTATTTAATGTGTGAGGTAGCCAAAGATAATTTTGCACAAGGATTGCAATCATTCCAGTTCTAAGTAAGAACAGTATAAAGCAATGGGTCTAAAAAAAATGTCTTCCAAGCCCTTTCCACTCTTAATAATGGGAATCCCTAGGGTTTCGAGGAGCACACATTGAGAAACGCTGGTGTAAAAAACTCAGAACTCATGTGGAAGAAAATAGCATTGCAGTGCAGAGTTTGTAAGTTGGGTGCTGGTCAGGATGTGACGGGGCAGAGCCATGTAGTAGGGGCAGAGCCATAGGGCAATGATGCTCGGTCTGTGGCATGGGCCTCCATGGAGGGGCACAGTAATCTTGGAGTGGGTCATGAACTTCTAGACAGGGAGAGGAACTTGCAGTAGACACTTTTCTCAAAATAACAGAGATTTAGCATTGCATCCCCCACCCCAAACTCCTATGCTAACCCTGGAACTAACCCTAGGTGCTTAGTTTTAGGAATGAGTCTGAGGTGCTGCTTCTTCTAGTCTTCTGTAACGCGAGCACTAGCTCAGTGCTGCAGTCCACAGGGTTTGTACACAATCAGTACTGTGCAAGGATTTTATACATTCACCTGCTTCCTCTGATGGGGACTTTTTGTCTTTACAGAATACAGCCCTTAGAAGGGAAAGTCAGGTTTTAATAGTCTAATCCTATAGCACAATGTAAATGTTTCAAAATAACAATAGACACTGTTACTGTATGTTTCCAACTGGAGAGGGATGTTTACAATGAATATATCATATAATCCACATGCTGTTTAGTTAGAAAACTATATTCTGTTTTTCCCTGTGTAGTTTTCCTTGAAATTTTTCCTAGGATTTGGAACATGATTAAACATGCATATATCAAACTATGAACAACAAGGGTATTCCAAATTACAGTTCCCCTCAACTTTAAAAATAGACTTTTTCTAAAATTAATTTCATAATTGTATGTCATGGTGTCGTGTGTGTGTGTGTGTGTGTGTGTGTGTGTGTGTGTGTGTGTGTGTGTGTGTGTGTAAGTCTTAATTTAACGTTATCTTTTTGCTCTGATGTGGGTTGTTTTTCCATTTTGAACCATATTTTTTTCCGCATAATTTAATTTCATTCACCATTTTATACGGCATGCATGCAGGTGTGTGGTACGGTCCATATCATGCCCTGCATGACCTTCCCATTCACTTTAGCCAGGGCAGCTTCAGAGGTTGGCCTGGCCAAGGCTCAAGTCCAACAGACGGTCCAGCTAGACTGAATGTTTAAATCTCCCCATTGTCATTCAGCTGAGGCAGACTTCTACCCCCTGCTGGCCAATGGGGAGAGTGGGAAAAGCCTCAGCTTACTGCTGTGGCTAATGAGCTTGGAAGTGTTGCAAGGGTTTACCCCAGACTCTCCAGCAACCTGGTACCACTTCAATATTAGAGAATAAAATATACAATCCACATAAACTGACTTGCATACACGTAGAGTGTTTGAAGGAAATAAAACAACTCCTGTTCCTGTGGAACTCCATGTGCCCATCAGGGACCCACAGAAATTTAGATTGCAGCCATTATTTATATAAATGCATTAACTTCTGAATCCATTCTCTCTCTCTTTGTCTCTTCCTCTCTCCCTCTCCCCAGAAGCAAGGAAGGAAAGTAATAGTGTAAGCCTTTCTCCTAGTGTATAATAATACATTGTCTTTGTAGAAGAAAATTCATGTGGTGCTTTAGAACATAATTAGATAGTGATAAATATTAGTGTATAATATATTGGACTTTTGGGGGGGGGGTGCTGTCTGTTCTAACCAGCTTGCCCTAAATTATTTATTTAGTTATGCAAGCATTACTCCTCAGCTCAGTGGCTAATTTGCAGGATTGTTAAAGCAAAAAGGATCATCAGTCCCTTGCGTTGTAATCTCAATACTTTACAAATTATGGAGACCAAAAATACAGCTGTAAATGTTGATATTGCACATTTATTTTCATTTATGATGTGGCTCGCTTCCAAACTAACATGCAGTTTTAACACTCAGTCCGTTGATCGCACAGGAGATTTCTATATTGGCAGAATGCTGCGTGGCTTTAATCATACTTGTCAATGGTTAAACGGGAGAAACTGAGACTGGAGTTCTATCAACCCCCGGTTATTGTTTGAACAGGCTTGTTTTGTCCACTTTGCCTATATGTTTCCAGCCAAAGTCACTGCTGAGGGCTGAAGGGTAAAAGCATAATAATGATTTAGGAAAGGTAAATATGTGGAGCTGAAATATGTTCAGTTCCATAATTTTATTTATTTGTTCTTAAACCAGGTTTTACCTCAGGGTACGACTGAATTTGTTGACTTAAATCTTTGTTAGAAATGGCCTGCACAAATCCAAACTGATGCTGTATGTCGGAGACAGCTGGTTGTCATGGTAACTGTAGTGCAGTTTTTAATTCCACTTGGTGAGTAATGCTGACACAATGTTGCTGAATAGACCATGGCATCACAAATATATTGTATTATCCATGTCAAGGATAAAATACAAAATAAAATAATGCTGTTGTTCAGAATACCTCTGGCCACATCTGTTTGGCTTATGGATACCAGTTTTATTAAAAACCAGGCAATCACTTGCCATCTAAGCCAGACAGGGAAATGGGGATGGAATACGGCTCTTCAAAGAGGTATAAATTAGATTACAAAAGACACAAATTAGTCGTAACTTTGTAATCGTATTAGCCTTCTTTTGTTCTAAATATGTTTGGCAATGCATTTGCTTTATGAGATGGAGTAACAACCATTGCATGGAAAAAAATCAAATTGAAGGAAGACATTAAGGCTTTTTAATAGAGGAAAATCATAAGGAGTTTGATCTGTGTATACGTGGTTTTTTCATTTTTTTTTTTACATGCTTGCACACAGAGAAAACAAGATATCATTGTAAGCAGTTCCATTTTATTAAAAAAAAAAACCATTTCAATGCAAACTTCCCTGAAAAGAATTTACCAAAAGCAAATAGCTAGAATTTGCAATTTGCAATAGCTACCCAAATGCAATTTCTTTTATGAGAAGGCTGGGGGAGGGAGTGAAAATCACATTTCTGTTTCTAGGAACTTTTTCAAAATTATAATACTTCTTTCATAAACAAAGTGAGATTGACTTTGCTCTGTTGCTCACTGATAGTTGGCTTTGCATGAAGAAGGTCCCGTGTTCAATCCTTGGCATCTCCATGTAGGGCAGAGGAAAAATTCCCCCCAAGACATCCCAGAGAGCCAGTGTTCACAATACTAGGAAGCTAGGAAAATTAATGATCTTCTAACTCAGTATAAGGAAGCTTCTTGTAAAACAAGCATACCTTAGATCAGTTATTTTCAATCAGTGTCCCGTGATCAACTATTTTCAACCTAGGGGTGTTGTTGGAGTTTGGAGCACAGCCGTTGAAAATAGCTGAAAATCCAGCAGAGCTGGTAAAAGAAGAGGGATGGAAAATTCGTTACAGATAGTTGCCCTAAAAACAGAGCCTCAGAACCCAGAAGCTGGGGGGTGGGTGGACCAGGAGGCATATACTGTCCTGGGGAGGGGGGTGGAGTTCCTTAGACCCTATCCAAGCCTGCGTCCCTGAACCTCACAGCCCCGATTCGGGCTGCACAGCTTGCTTGGACCTATGCCTGCTACATAGCGGGCGCAGATCTGAGCAAACCCATTGGGGTGGCTGGCGCCTACCCCGGGGCAAGGGCACAAATGTACCATTGCCCTGTGGAGGCTCCAGTGCAATCCCAATGTGTGTTGGATGTAGCACGGGCCTACTGGCCTGCACATTTCTTTTGTAGGTCAGGAATGCACTCTTACGCCCATTCCAGATATATCTTGGTTCATCAGTCAATATTCCAGATTTTTAAACCAAGAGAGAAAACAACAGGATTCTGGTAATTAATATGTTCTTCATTCCATTTCATAGTCCTAACTTGGTTGATATACATATCAAGACCAGGAGTTACTTGGGACGGGGTAGAGGGTAGGTACGAGGTCTCTTGACACCTGGTGTAAATTAGTTCACAATATAATTTAATATTTTTCAAACAAATTATTTCTGATAAGTTCAGTTATTATTCATTAAATAAAATCAAAAAACTATTTTATTTTATTTTAAAAAAAGAAGGTCCATTATTTGTTTTGGTTTAGAGTACTTGCCTTTCATTTGAAAACACGGGGCAGAGGTTTTTTTTCCCTTATTATATTGATTTTTCTTCCCCATCTTCTCTCTCTCTCTCTCTCTCTCTCTCTCTCTCTCTCTCTCTCTCTCT
>JAJKFI010000002.1:2521171-2534910 GCA_029204185.1 Lerista edwardsae | reverse complement strand
TCTCTCTCTCTCTCTCTCTCTCTCTCTCTCTCTCTCTCTCTCTCTCTCTGTGAAGAGCGTCTCCCAGCACTTGAGTCTTAAATAATTGATTCTTCCACTCAGGTGCACCGAACAACATTTTGAAATCATGAGATTGCAAAAATGCTTGCGCTTTGCTCAGTGATGCACTGGCTTTATTAAGGAGTTCCCAAACAGAAAACCAATAAATAAAACAGGGTGCTGAAGCTTGAGTCTGGAAAATTAATTTTGCTTTTTATTTAAAGATTTGATAGACGGCTGGAGACAATCCACTAAGACAATCCACTACAATCATAAACGTTTACCTGGCACTTACAAGTAAACCTGTTTAGGATTGGGCTTGTAAGTGATAAAATGTACACTTAAAATTCATAAGAACTGTCAGTAAGAAGCCCATGAGAAAAGTACACCACAACTAGCATATTTGTTTGATAAAACAGCCCCAGATTCTTCATTTATATTTGTGGATGTTTTAAAAATTGCCTTGTCAGAAAAAGTGAACTTTGCTGAAAGTAATTAGAATACTGTTAAAGTAAGATCGGTGTACAAAAACTTATTCCAGCAAAGGTTTATCTACAACAATGTAAAACTTTCCCTAGTTTTGATTAAACTTTATTTCATGGCTTGTATTACCAGATTTTTAAACAAGATTTTTAAACATAAAATTAATTGCTAGCTTACCCCTATTATTTTCATAAACTGTTTTCTAGGAATTTGTTTATTTAAATGATTTCTACACCACTTTCCCCGTGCTCAAAGTGGTGATCATAATTAGGCTGAGTAGACTATTCAGAGCCAGTCCTATCCAACTTTCCAGCATTGATGCAGCTGCAGTGCAGCACCACAGCAAGGAAACAAATGTTCCCTTGAGGAGGCCTCCTTGACAGCCCTACACCTTTTTCCAGTGCACACCCTGTTGGCATGGCTGTAGCAGCATTGGGAAGTTGGATAGGATTGGGCCTTTAGTTTCCATTTTCATATTGAAAGTTGCCCTTTTAAAAAGTAGAACATTTCAAAAAGATTATCCTAGAATGACTGCCAAAAACCCTCCAATTCCCTCCTGTTGCTGCAACTACGCCACCTGAGCATGCAGTGCCCCCTAAGGGGGGCAGTCCCAGAGCACTCCTCCTGTTAGCGTAACATTTGTTCCTTGCCTGGGGAAAACCTCTCACTGCTGCAATGAGTCTACTTGGATTTGTGCATCAATGTTGCTGGTGCAAGTCACACACACCTCCCTATCTTGGTCTCTATCCTGTTCTTCCCTTTCCCCAGCCCCTTCCACCCCATCCCTGCCACCTGCACTTATTGGTGCTGGGGCTTCTTCAGTGATGCACTGCCACAGTGGCTGCTTTACACTTTGCAACAGCTGTAAAGGATTCTGCACTACTGGAATGCAAGTTCTGGAGGCATAGCAGGCCCGTAAGATGGGTCACTCAATGTTATTTTCCATTCTGATTTACATGTTCTAACCATGTGGTTTATGTTTTTTAATAGAGACTCCAAGCTATATGGTCAGTTGTCAAACATACCCAAAAATTGGTCGTTATTCGGGATTAACTAATCACTGGGTCACCTAATAAAATGATTGGTGGGCATTGTGACAGAAGGCCTGGAAATGTACAGGCCTATATGGGTGAGCAGAGCTGAAAAATGCTGAGTCATTCTGCTAGAGAATGGACCCGGGAGTTCTGCTGAGTCACTCTGACTCAAGGGGATGAGATCATCTGATTTCTGATTGGCTCTGGGGACCTTTTAAGAGGCTGAACCACCTGTGAGTGGGGGCAACTCATGGCTGACTCTGGGGCAAGCCAACATGTTGACACAGACCCAGCAGTGTTTCAAATCTTGCAGCCAGCCTCCAGAGCCCACGTGAACTTGGCGAACGGGGTGTGTTTAGAAGTCCAAGGGGATATTTACATTCCTGGTTGGGGTGAGTCCCTGAGTGGGGTCCTGTGTGTTCCTGAACTGCAGCACAACGTGCTGAGTGTGCCCTGTCTGTGTAAGCAGGGGTACTAGGTGGAATTTGCTGGTGTGTGTGTGTAAAATTATGAGGGCAATGTGTTGGGTGCTCAAGCCTTAATGAGTGACAACTTGTATTTGCTAGAGCCTACTCCAGTGTGTAACAGAGCCCTATTCTCCTATAGGCCCCTCCATAAAAATTACATCCACCTCTTACATAGAAGTTTGGAATATGCAAGTTTTGGCAGTCTGAAAAAGACAGTGGAGAATGCACAATGATCAAATTCTGTGCTCTGGTTCTAACTGCTTGGTTCCCACTAATGTTTCTACCAGGGTGGGGGAGACTTTTTGTAATTACATCACGCTGCGAAATAGAACCATGTCTGGTGACAAGATTGTATATATTCTCTGCTTCCCAATCCACTATTCTCCTTGGAAACATTAGAAAATAATTTTACGGTAAGACGAATGCCTGTGTACCTCTGCCCTTAAAAACTGCCTCCCAATTATATTTACTAGATATTATGCATTAATGCCTTAATAGGATTTACATATTTGAAGATGTTCAGATCTCACTCAATAATAAAATAATTTGTAATTATAATTATTACAGAAAGCAAAAATTTAAATTCTTCTAGACTGTATTTGTAGCATGGGATCCAGATAATCATGAATAGAGTTATGTGTGTTTTATGTACTTTTTTCATATTCTCCTTCCTGCTGCACCCCCTTGAAATCTGTGCAGAGCTGCTATTGAAGTTTGTTGATCCTTTGGAATGGTGCACTGTTCGGCACAAAAGGCACAGTTTTGGCAGAAAGGGTGGAATTGGTTAAATATAGTGATCCTCCCCTTTCACAAGCTTGTGTACTTCCTGCTTGTGCCAGGGAATGTCCAGATCTTCCCCAAGATGTTCTATTTGCTCTTTGCTAACTACTGAAGAGTTCAGGTTAGCCTTTGCAAAACAAATCCCTCCTTGAAGAGATGGTACCAGAGACAGGTAATTTCTTGGTCTGGTTCACCTGGCATTTCTTAGGGAACTTACCTTGTCAAGCATTTCATGCCACTGCACTACTGACCCTAATTTGCTTCCTAGATTAGTGTCTAGTGTCTCTCCTGGAATTGGGCTGCCTAGTAGGGTTTCTGCTGGCAGTGCCAGGTTGCTGAGGGTCCTGGGCCAAAAACCTGTACTGTGGCCCTACTATGGCAACATAGAGTTTTGACCTGACCAAACTCTGGCACTGCCTGCTGGTTTCCAAGCTATTCGTCACCTAGACTCTGAGGGCCCAGAATCGCCATGGTAAGTGATGTCTTTCTTATATTTAAGCAGGGGAGCAGAAGAAGAGCCATTGTCCATCTCAGCAGAAAGTTCCTCAGTGTTTTTCTCCTCTTTTATCCCCCTTGTGGGAGGAATAGTGAAAATATCAGTGCAATGATGACGAAAACAACAAATGCAGGATATAAAAAAAATAAAAAGAAGGCATCAACATACACAAAATACTCAATAAAAGTACAAATAAGCATTGTCATCTATAAAGCTATGATAAATAGGCTGTGTGTAAGCTTCTAAAAAGGGCTTCCAAATGTCCAAAAATATAACTATGTGTTGTCTTCTATAAGCCATAGATTCAAATGTTGATATTGTTAAAAGATCCTCAGTCCATTGAAGAATAGTGGGAAGGTACTTATCTTTCTAACAGTTCACTATAAGTTGTTTAGTTACAGTTAAAGGACAAAGAGAATTTCCATTGTCCTGCAGATACCAGTAACTTCCACAAAGTAGGTAAATAGTTCAAAAGCTCTTACATGTCCACAGATAACTACTGTAATACATGAGTAACAGAACCTCCACTCAGAATAGAAGGGAGGCCAGTACATATGCCTAAACCAGCAGTCTAAACTGGAAACTGCTGTGCACCAGGAATGGCTTCCCCTACATTGAAGGGGCTTACCATTCTGCCAGGGAGCAGCTGTTCTGTGCCAGCAGTAGCCCTTGAACTGCACTCCAGCTGGCCGCATCTGCCTGGAAATCTGGGGGCAAAGCCTGCTGCGGTAACTGAACCCAGAAGCAGTTGGCCAGAGCACAGTTTGGGGGCTGTGTTCACCCCGGGGATGGATCTGGACATACACCAGATCCGGCTCGCAGGCCAAGGTTTAAAGAGCCCTAGCCTAAATGATGCTTCAGATTCACCACAATGCCAACAGTTAGATTCTTTGGCAAGTCCCACACTTAAAGATGTTGTGGTGTTCAATAGACTTAAAATCTTCTTTTGCTGAATCAATCACAATTTAAGAGCCATAGTAGCTAATGCTATTTTCCATTGGTTATGTAAAATAGGACATTTTAACTATGTATTCCGAGTTTCTCTAAGGGCCCAATCCTATCCAGCTTTCCAGCACCAATGCCAGTGGAGCATGCGCTGCTTCCTACACTGGTGTGAGGGAGGCTGTCATGGAGGCCTGCTCAAGGTAAGGGAACGTTAGGAAAGGACTACATTTACCTATGTGGAACCCAATACCATCCATTTCGAAAGGGCTACCAAATACGAGGCTTCCAAAATAGCCCAAGATGGCTTAGTAGAATTTGGAAAATGATCCCAGTATAGTGGAATTAAGATTAGCCTGATGATATAAACTGTGATCTGGGAATTCAAATCCTCCTTCAATATATAGAAGCTGCATCCTCTTTAGGGAAATTTCTGGTGGGGATGCACAAAAACTTCCTGAACAAGATGTAAACATATATGATAGATATAAAGAGATTGCATGTAGCACATACATAATGCGAGGAATAATAAACCTTGCCCATAGGGACAACTTTAAAGGGGCTCATCTGTGTAGATCCAATACTATTTCATTTCTAAGTATATTGATTTTCAGTACAAATATCTGTGATATCTTTCTAGGAATCAATATTCCTAAGCACCTAATGACATTTGGGCATCGTCTAAATTGCCAAGCACTATACTGTATATGCTGAATGCCTTATTGTCTCTAAGAGCACAATCCTATCACACACACGCCCAAACTGGCACTAGTCCCTAGTGCCAACTCTCAAGTGTCATGAACGTGCCATAAAACATATTTGCAGCTACTTGGGAGAAGACTAGGACAGCGCACAGACAGGCACTGGACTAGCTGCACTGGAACCAGCAGGCCGGCACAGGGAGTTGGAGAGGACAGCAGGAGGGGAGTCTGAGGGTGAGGAGGGGGCGTTTGTGGGTGGACCGGGAGGCAGATCAGGTCTGGGATGGGGAGTGGTACCAGCCCCGGCACTTAGGCCAAATCCTAACCCCTGGCACAACTGACATTACACAGGCAGCTCAGATTTGTGCCTGCACAATCACAATCAGACCGGCTGGCGCATGACATGGGATAAAGGGACTAAAAAACTCCTTATTCCCTGTAGCGCCCAAGCTTGCTCCTGTTCTAGCACAGGTTAGGATTGAGCTCTAAATTGCATCAATTCAGATTTTGTCCAATTAGTCAAATAACCAGATAAATTTCCAAAAATTATTACTTCGTCAGTTCTAAGATAGAAGATTGAGGTTCAGAAATAAATAATGTAATATAATCTATGTAGGCAACAATATACTTATTTGAATTATCTATACATCCATTAATATTACGGATTGCACAGGCCAGGGATTCCAAACACAAATCAAAGATCAAATGTTAAAGAGGACATCCTTGTCTAGTTCCCCTCTCAACAGGAACTGCAAGAGAAAGATAACTATTGGTCACTTCTCTCAGTCTTGGAGACTATAAAATTTCCATTTCAATAAATTCTTAAGAAATCAAAACTTGATCAGCATAGCAAAAATAAGTTTCCATGGTACCATTTCAAAGGCTTTTTCAGCATCTATATATATAAAAATGGACGTATGTATGTATGTTATTTATACACGTCTCCATGCCTTGACCCACGGCCACGAAACTTGGCACACAGGTACCTTGCAGCCTGGAAAGGGTCACTGCGGGGGTCAGACCCCCCTACAGCCCCCCGTTTTTTGGGGAGGGGGGCCAGATCGTCAGGAACCAAAGGGATTGCATTGGGCTACAGGTCTGCTGCCACCCTGTGGTCACAGACGATTCTGCAGGGTCTGTGATACACAGGGAAAGTGAAACCGAAAGCAATTTGCACAGCCGGAGTTGCAAAGAGTTGCAAATGATCCAGAGAGTTCCAGCACCCAGTCGATCTGAGAGGGCCCTATTTCCAGGGAGCTGACTGGCCACCTCTGCCTGTTTCTCATACATCAGGGCTATCCTGCCACAGGACCTGCAGACAGTAAGTGGGACCTTCATGTTCCTCTCTTAGGGGATTGTGTCCCTGTTTCCTCATTCATTTCACAGTGATACTGTGCATTTTGGGTTCCAGGTCATCAATACTGTTTTATTTCAGGGACGGGTTCTATATATGGATCTCACTATGTCATACTTTTGAGGGATGTTTGTATATTTGTGTGTATGTTCCACCATTACTCTGGAACGCCTGGAACGCTGTGCGCCACACGTGGTACACTTATTCCTTACGATCTGGACAGATATACTGTGGGGGTAGGCCCCCAGAGGTGGGGGTGCACTACAGAACAAACTCATTTCTCCTCCTAATAGAGCCTGGGGATTATTTGTGCCCCCGGGCAACGCCGGGTCACAAAAAGCTAGTCTTATGATAAAATAGCTTGCAAATCAGATGTTTTGCTTTCCAAAGCCACCAAATCAACAACTTACCTAAGATTATCAGAAGTATTGTCTTGCTTCTTTAAATCCAACCTGATCAGCATACATCAAAGTTCTGATAACCTTTTGAAGTCTAATAGCAAGATTTTGCGTCACTTTGGGATGGAGAACCATATTTTAATTATGTCACGTAGCCTGCTTTGAGAATTTTTGTTGCACAGCAGTATAGAAAGATTCTGAATAAAAACAACAGCAGTAGCAGCAGATCATTGTAGTAACTGTGGGAACAATTGTTAAAATTTAATTTTTGTGTGAGAGCAGGAATTTTGCCTGGGAATTTTTTTTCCGGGGTCTTGTCTGGAAGGGGACTTACCCAGCAGGAGAGGGGAGCTAAAGCCAATGTCAACAGCCTGTAGAGCTGGGGCTGAACGTGTCCCTGCAGTACTCCACAATCATTGTCTGTGCTTTCGGCACTGGGGCACAGGACTGACACAGTGGAAGGAACACTCAGCCAGGCTGGGGAAGTGCCACAGATTACCAGGGAAGTGACAAGGGAAGGAGGAGTAACCTGAGAAGCTGAGAAATGCCAAAGGTGGCAGGAAGGGAAGAGGTGCCTGCAGATGGAACGGACCATCTTTATGGGGAATAGGGGGTGGTTAGACCAGAAGGGGAGGGGCAGAGCTCAGGAATAAAGCCTTTTAGGGCCAGTCCAGGCTGACGATGAGACTTTTTGGCCAGGCATGCAGCCCAAGGACAAGGAGGGAGGCAAAGCCAGCAGCACGACTGACCCAACCCACTACCCAAGAAGAGAAGCAGATGGGCCTCATGGCGGAGGATTCTGGATGGAACAACCCCCTTCCCACTCAGAGTTCTGAGGCCCTGGATTAGGGCTGCCAAATCCCTGGGTGAGGCCACCCCCTGCTACAACCACTCCTATAAGGAGCCTGTGGCTGGGCCTCGTCTCCAAGCCTGCTCCGCAACCAGGAGAGACAGACAGGTCTGGTTTGTTTTGGGAAATTGTGAACAAAAAGCATCTGCATTGAGGTTCATTTCATTATTTTATTTTCATTACATTAGAGTGCCTGTCCATAGTTGATGGGGAAGAACACTGATCAGCATTTAATGATGAAGGAATTGCATTCACCTACACAAATTCATTCTTTGGCTATATCAAGGACCAGACAACCTATTTATCTGACACACAAGATCACAACAAAGGATTCCAACAAAAAATATGGATTATTCCATCTTGGATCACTCTGTAATATGACTGTGATAAGCCAAGCCATATAACCAAATAATGAATACACAATTCCCATCTTGGCTTTGAACTTGGGAGCCCAAAATGACTCCCCTATAAAGGAAACTACATAGCAGATTAAACAGAGCTATTCCATGATGGCCTTTTAAAAACTGGTTAATGGGGAATGATCACCTGTGTCAATATTCCATCTTGTTCTTATGGGAAATTTGAATTTGTTCAAACAAGGCTAAAAGCATAATCAATTGTCTCTATAGTAGTCCAAATTACTTTAGTGGGGCATTTATGGAATAAATGGGTTGAGGACATTTGCCTTAATTAAGCTATCCTTTCAGCAACTAGAGAATTATTTTGCATTAATTATTTTGTCAGTGCTGTTGCTTCAGATGACAGGCAGGAGACTGTCATAGGGAGAAGACTGCTGTTTTTTCCAGGGAATGCCAAGAAAGAGAGAGGATTGATTTCATGTGGTACACTGTGAGGTCTGGATTGTAGAGATTGATTGATACTGGGCAGATGTTCCTGCTGGGCTTTTAGTTTATTTTCAACACTGATGCTATGGAGTAGAGGTTCTCCACTGTAGACTGAGTCAAAATATTGGAGAAACTGATTCTTGTATGAAGTATGAAGTATAACAGTAATGCTGAAACGATTCCTCAGGTTCCATCAGCATCCTTTTTGGACTTTTTTGTTTCCTTCCTCTCACCTGAAGATAAAAATTGACATTCATATTACATATTACAATGTGTGCATGGAATTCCAAGAAATTCTACAAACTAGATCTTGATTTCCGGAAATTGTTTAGTCACAGTTCAGTCAGTCATTTCTAAGTGATGAGGTATTCAGTCTTTTTTTGTTGTTTGCTTGCTTCTTTTAATGAGACAGGGAAGAAAATTGCGCTAGAAAATCTAGGTCATGACTTTGGATTATATTGTGTTATGCATAGAAAGTCTTCAGAACCTCTATGGAAAAAGCATGGTTTTGATCCTAACTACGTACTAGTAGAAAACCTTATTGAAACCCATGAAACCCATATTTGACGTAATGTATGTAGGATTGGGATGAAATAACAGAAATCATGGGATCCAAAGTGTGGTAGAAACTATAGCATCCATAGGTTAATACAATATGCAATAGTCATAAAAACAACGGTGCGCATGGAACATAAAGCTGTAAAACACAAACAAATGGGAAAATATGTGCTAAACTAGCCTTTAAAAAAGGCTGGGCTGTGGCTCTGACTGTATAAGTTCAATTAAAGTCAATGGAATGCTTGGATAGTGAATCACATTATGCCAGCCAAGTCTTGTTTATCAGTTTGCGGTGCTCATATCCCAAGTATAAGTCTTTGATATTCCTGTATTATCTCATCTGTTGACTAATGACCATGGATTTTCATTCTGTGAGTCAGTTTTGACTCTGTTTTTCCTTTTACGAACTGTGATCCCAAGAGCTCTTTGTACAAAAGCCTCTTGGCTTTCCTTTTATTTTTCTATAAGGCAAAAGCTGCTTCTCAATTTTTTTCTGAGCTTCAGGGTCATTTATTTAGATTTGGCAGCTCTGCTTCCAGATGGAGTGACTTCAGAAACTGTCCCACTGAGAACACAGAGTTTGCTGCATGGCGGTTTCCATGAGGAGGGCAACTATACATTATTTATTTATTTATTTGCTTATCTGGCATGCTCAATGTACATGGCACCTAATGCAGAATGAACAGCCAGAACCCTGCTCCTAAGGGAGGGAGGTGATAAGTGAACAGAAAAATGTGTGGTAATGTCTGCGACTTGTACTTCAGCTGAGGTTTCCCCAGGGCCCTCTGGGATCAGGAGATTTTGGACACCTCTTTAACCACCACCATTCAATCTAGCAGTCTAGCACTATAGCTCCTTGGAGTAAAAATGGAACTAATAGCCCAATTATATCCCCCACCACTCCAAAGAATACAGCTGCACCAATGAAGTATGGGAAGCGCCCTATGGGGAGGGGGAGTGACCAGGATAAGGTGAGATTGAGGTATCCTAATGTATTTTGTAACACATTTGTTTTGTGCTGGGTCATTTCTTTTTTCATGGGCTGGGCCCCCTCGAATCCCAGACCCTGGGGATTTTGCACCCCGCCCCTTCCTCTTCTCGGGCTTGGGAGTGACCAAAAGGCCTCCGAGAGGTAAATTTTCCCTTTTAATTTTTTACCACCTGGCTGTCAATGGGTCTCCTTGGACCCACTGAATTAAGTCAAAGGAGAGGAAGGGGGCACGTTAAGCAGAGAAAGAGGAGAGAGCATCCTGTGCCAATCGCTGCCCCTGAGATTCACCCCTCCCTCCCCTACCACCTCAGATGAATATCCTAAACTGGGATATCCTAAACATCCCCTTCCCACCCTAAACTGCTCATGAACCACCCATGCCTACGTGCTCTGTCACGTTGTCTAGGTGATTATGGCACATGCAGAGAGCCATTGCATTGGCTTTTTCTGCCAGTGACTCCATCATGCACAATGTTTGTACAGTTGCTGGGTCTGTGATGACAGAAGATTGGAAGATACACTGTAGTACAAGGCCCATAGGATTGGGCTGTAAGTGCACATTTAAATGCTTGATTCCAAAGGGATTTCCCATGTCTGATTCTTGGTCAGTTTCGCACATGGAGCTGCAGCCAAAGTACAAGAGCAAAAGGAAATGTGGCGAAGAAAGCAGACTTTCCAGACACCTCCTTCCCATTGCAGCCCTCAGCACCCTCCAAAAGGAGTGTCAGGAGCCCCTCAGGAACAGAATGGGATCTAGTGCAGGCAGCTGCAAGCCGACAGAGGAATTTCTTCTAGCTGTGGTGCCTTGGGTGAGCAGAAGTTACTTCTGTGAGCTTCTTTGTATTTGCAATACTTTAAATGCAGCCCATTGTGTCTTTTATATTAATGGCTTGCCAGTTTGTTATCATTAATCTTCAGTGCAAATAGCTAATTTGGTAAATTTGACAACCTAAACAATGTATGCAGTGTTAGTTGCCTTGTTTGCAGCTATGAAGAATGATCTTCATAATATTGTAACCTTTCTTCTCTGCATGCGTCCCAAGGCTATTGAAAAAAATTGAATGGATATAGCAGGCATCCTTACTGCTGAATGGGAGAAAATGTTTATTGCTTGGATTAACTCAGGGTTAATCCAGGGTGAAAATCAGGGTGCAATCCTAGATGTGCCCTTGGGCCTTCGCTAGCCACTTCTGTCGGCCCTGCGCAGGCAGCGCTGGCACGAGAGCTCCATCTCGAACCCCCATGCCAGTGCCGCATCCACAGGGCCTGTGCTGGCAGGAGGCTCAGAACTGAGGAGCCCATTGGGCCGGCTGGCACTTACCCCAGAGTAAGGGTGCGAACGTGCCCTTGCCTCGGGGGGGGGGGCTCCAGCCTGCTCCCAAGCTGCCTGCTCCAGCACAGTTTAGGATTGTGCCCTCATTGTCATTGTCACGTCTGCTGTGTTACAGAAGATTGCTGTAAAAGATCAAGCGACAACAACTGTTGCTCTTTTTAATCAACAACACTGTCTTATTCAAATAATATTAAATAGTAACTGGTGAGTTGCTACTGGTGCCCCAGGGCCTGCACAGAAACATAACTGTTACAAAGAACAAGGCTTTCCTGTTTTCTTCCCTGTGATTCTGGATCATGCTTTTTCTCAAACACAACATTAATATTTTTTTTAAATAACAATTTACTAACATTCCAGAACTTTTTAAAAATTTTATTTTATAGACTAAAGTTTGGGAAAGTCACATGTGAAAGCAGTTCTGGTTTCCTGTTTCCTGCTTTAGGGCTAACAGGGCTAGAGCCCTTGTGTCAAAAAGGCACTGTCCTCCCTGCTTGAAGAATTATATGTAACATTTGTATTGCACAGTGGTTCGGGACCCACCAGTTGTTTGCGAGCCAATATCAGGTGGGTCGTGAAGGACCTAGCACAGCCATATTGAAAATATGGGAAGATGGGATGCTGGAAAGGGGGAGGGATGGGTGGTTGTTTTGCTTGTGTCAAGGTTGCAAATAGGCTTTTATTCTTTCTGATTCACGTTGCTATTGGAAAATGGCTGAGAAATAACCATTGGAAAGAATGATGTCACTTCCAACCATGACATCACTTCCAGATTGTCATTCTAAAAAGTGGGTCCCAGTGCTAAGAAGTTTGAGAACCACTGGAATAACACTTTCTGAGTGCACAAAGTTTTTTATGTAATCCTCCTTACAACTGCCTTGTAAGATAAGTAGTTTTATCATCTTACTGAGCTGAGACAGAAGGAGCAATCCTAACCAATTTTCCAGCACTGACATAGCTGTGCCAATGGGGAATGGTTCTGCATTCTGCAGTGGAGTGGTAATCACGGAGTCCTCCTCCAGGTAAGGGAATGTTTGTTCCCTTATCTTGGAGCTGCATTGCCCTTACCCCAGTGCTGTAAAGTGGGTTAGGATTGTGCCCTGAGTCACTTGTCAAAGGCCACCTAACATGTTCACAGCAGAGACCAGAGTCAAACCACGGAAGTCTTCATTCGTAGCTTCGGCTGTTAGCCATTACGCCACAACAGATCTTTAAACTGTCATGCAGACTGCATAGCTGGTGCTTGTACCTAGCTAGTCCTTTTTGGCATCAAAGACTTCTGGCAACAGAAGATGGACAAGCATTCTAGGGTTAGGGGAAAGTCATTTTCAAGGTACTTAATTTGTGTTCCAGTTTTCACCACACTTTAAAATGCCCGTCACCACCCTTACTAGCACTTCCAGCAAATCTTCTTGTAGATGAGCGCTGTTGTCATGTTCAAAGTAAATACAACTGATCATGTCTCCAGTGGAAACTGACCATGGTATTCAGGTAATCACTGAATACGTCATCTGCATTACCTGCATCTGCATCTGCATAACGAGGAGAATCTCATCCTCTCCAGCTTTCTCTGATTTCTGATCAGGTACTGAAGTTTGTAACATTTACTACAGGAAGTATGGAGAGACAATGGTAATTGACCATTTTGTAAACAAATACCTGTGTCACCTAGCAAAATCTACTACATGGGGTTGAGATGCCTACTCCATGCCCTGGCCCTAGTATAGTCTGTATTCGTACATAAGCTTTTCTACAGGGTGTATCAGTGATGGGGATACTTTGTGTATTTGGCCTCTGAATTACATTATCCATCCTCCATAATTCAAATTTTGCTCTCCCTCTTGCTTATCAGAGTGATACCTTTTGTGCTTTTTTCCCCTTTAGCATGTAGCATTGTGTATCTCTCTGCTTGTTTGTCACATGTGAATTAATCACAGCCAGCAATAAATACAGCAATATCATTTATTTTTGTAAGACGACAAAGCTAATTTTTGGTGTTTTTTTTTCAAGGAGACGCTATATATACAAAGCTGTGGCATACTATATCTTAATGATGCCACAGAAGCTGTACCTTGCCTCTGGGGAAATGAAAACTACTCAGTCTTTGTGTTTGTGTGTGTGTATACAAGAGTTTATAAATCTCAGGGCAGTTGCTTGTTTTTTTTTCCTCTCTGTTCTGCTTCTGTTTTTGTTTGAAGCTCCCCCCCCCTTTCATTCTTGCCTCTAGGGTTAATGATGACAAGGTCACCACTTCTGCAAGGAAAAGAGGCGATTAATAGAAATAAATTCAGCTATTTCTGTAGTTGTGTTTTTCTATACATTTTGTATCACAATCCCCCCAAAAAATCACATAACACAATCACAAGACTATTGTGGTCTGACAATTTTGATATACTTCTTACTTTCTCCTAGCACATCTTTTGTACACACACACACACACACACACACACACACACACACACACACACACA
>JAJKFI010000002.1:2430355-2521161 GCA_029204185.1 Lerista edwardsae | reverse complement strand
CACACACACACACACACACACACACACACACACACACACACACACACTTTTCCTACAACAGTGGGCTGGAAAATTTTTCCTTACAGATGAAATCATGGTCTTACAAGAAATAAGAAACAGACTGCATAGCATTCTTCAGTATTTAGAGTCGTCCTCTGATGCTATTCTCTATATTAATAAAATGCATTCCCCTTTAATTACCCTTTCAGAGAGAGATGTTTTAATGTAACTTGTCTGATTCTGTTTGAAGTGAAGGAGAAAACCTGGTAGAGGTTGTCTCTTTAAATCAGATCTGCAGTGTTGATGGACCCTCTAGCAGGCATGGTAAGAACCATTCTCACCTCTGCAGCAGGGAGCTTGACCATACAGACTCGCACATTCAATCAAAACCTTTTCTGTTTTAATATGCACTGTACCAATCCTATTCCCATGGTTACAGCTCCTGCTCCTTTGGTTGCTTCTAGCATGTTGGAAAAGAAGAGTGGCAGTGAACATTTCTCATATAGGAGTTTAAAACATAATGAAAGCAACCCTGTTGTGATTTGCATTTTAAATTTTCTTTTTTCCTTTCATTGTACAGAATGCTGTGGCAGTAGCTTCAGTTCATTTGCCACGGTCTGTCTTCTCTCCGTCTTCAGCCTTGCAATCTGTTGATAACTCCTCTTGCAAGCTACAGTTTATTGCCTTTCGGAATGGAAAACTCTTCCCGATCACTGCAAACTCATCTAACCTTGCAGATTATGGGAAGCATAGGACGGTTGGAACGCCAGTTGTCTTCGTTAAAATAGGTAAGTGTGAAGCTCTGTTTCTTTAATCTGAAAGCCAGGCTATATGTTAAAGAGTATATAAAAGAATGGTGCAGTGGAGTACACAGGTACACTGATGTATGCTGATGCTTTAACACAAATGTGCGGCTTTTCTTCACGATTGCATAGTTATATGTGACTAAACTTCGACATCGGTGGAGCATTGCAGCTGTGACTGCATGATTTACCTTTCCTAGCATGATTATTTATGTAGCTTATTCAAATAAGTAAAGTCAGGATGATTGGAGGGTGAGGAAGGAGAATGTTGTTTGCAGATCTTTATTGTGGGCATTGGAAAAAAACCTGAATTGTTGAGATTCGCAATTTAAGATTAATGAAGTGGGAGTAAGGTGCCCTGTTGCATGCATATTTATGGCCATCAATATACCTCTGCAGATGAGAAATCTGAAACAGGTGCTTTTAAAGGTGAAATTAATAGCCTAAAGATTATTCTTTTGATAACTATGCAAGCCATATAATTTTAACCACTTCGTGTGATCCTGAATTGGTGCACATTTCTGTTCACATGTTAGGAGTTGTGTGGATTTTGGACTAAGGCATTCCCTTAACTATTAATCATATCAAAGAAATAGGTGTTGTTGTTTGGCTGTTATTTGCTACAGTCTATCATCACTCTAATTCAGGGCATTTCAGCGCAGTATATCTACTTTGGGAATAATTAGATTGACTGACTGAAATGGCAATTGTGGCTAATAGTAACTGTTCCAAACTTTTTGTAGAAAAGAGGTTATCCTCTTTTATACTGATAGACCAGAAGAGGGATTTAGGGGCTATTGGTTCTACTAAGGGGTGTGTATGTGTGTGTGTGCCTGCGCACGCACGCATGTTCATGCAACATTTTAGAACGTACAGAGCATGTAGCGATAAAGCTTTTTTTCCACTTTGTTGCTCTAATTCAATTTGTTCTTTTTGCAGATGGGTGCAGTATCGGAAACCTCACCAGTCCTCTTACTATAGCATTGAAGCACTTTACACAGGGTATAAACCCCATTGCAGTCTTTTGGGATTTTGACCTTCTAGATGGACATGGAGACTGGTGGGGAGAAGGGTGCCACATAATTAGCTCTGCAGACAATATAACTACCCTTCATAGTGCTCACTTCGGTAACTTTGCAGTGCTAATGGTGAGTAGATTAGTGTGTGTGTATGTGTGTGTGTGTGTGTGTGTTTACTTAAGATTCTTGCCTATTAGTTACTTATTGTTTTTGCATTCAGTTGTATGTGATATTGCTTTGAAGAAAGTAAATTAACTACTAGTGATGAAAAAGAAGTGGGCTCATCAATTGTATATCTAGTTACAGGCCTTGCTGTAAATGACTTTTGATGCAATAGTGGAAAGCCAAAGTTCCATCAAGGGGCTATTGAAGCACAGAGTGCATAGTAATAAATTTCCAGACTTGGTATATGTAATGTATGTTTGCTTGTCCCTTTACATCTCAAAAGGGAATGTCTACCCTTCTTCGTGTCCAGCACTGTGTTGCTCATATTAATTAGTTGCTGGCATACTGCAATGTTGAATCATTTAATAAATGGGAACTAGTAAGATTGCCTGCTTCTTTAAAGAAGGATGCTGTAGTCCTTGCTGGCTGCTCTTGAAATCTATGTGCTGACGACAGCATCCTTTTTACTAAATGGCTGTTTGTAAAGGAAAAAAAAAATATTTCTGTGCAGTGCTAACATGCCAGGCTGCTGAGGTTTGTCCTCAGTCACTCTTGCAGTTCACAGTGCAGTTATTTAACCAGGAAGTTACCATGATGGATATGAAAGACATAGTACATTTCATACTGTATCAAACAAAGGAATAAACATAAATAGTGAATGAAGCATCTGCAAGAAAATCAGGTTAGGAAGTATTATATTCTCTGCAGCATTCAAAAGGGTTATTCCGACCTCTGAATGGTTGAAGGGAGGGAAGACTCACATCTCTGCACTTTGGTATTGGATCGAGCATTAATTCTGGTGCATAGTTGCATGTGGAAAGTGCTGCTTATGAACGTTACTGAAAGGTTTGTATTTGAGTAAATAATCCATTGTGTGTAATGTGTAAAGGACAGCAAACACGGGCAACAGGAATTGAGAGGACGTGTGCAGAGAATACCAATCTGCTGCTGTCAGATGGAGCACAGATGTCAGCCAATCATTGCAAAAGCCTGTGACAATGAGTAGTTAAATACAGATATTACTGTCTGTAATTCCTTCAGTGTTACGTGATTATTTTTTTCATTCATTACAGACTAGTTTAGAATCTAGTTCAGAATAATCAAATGCATTTCATGTTTTTGGGGATACTTCAAACAAATGAAGTTATATTCAGACATATTGCTCTTTTATCAGGCAATTAAGAATTCTGCCCTAGTTCCTTAGATTCTTTTTCAAAAGCACCTGTTGATACTGCAGGTACCACACCCATTTTGGCTTATCATTCCTAGAATTGACTCATGCCCTTAAATCTTTGGGTGTATTTGTACGGATAAAAGTAGAAATTCTACTTTTTCCTTTTTTTTTCTTTTTTTTTACAAATAGCATTACTCAAACTATGAGTTGGGACCCACTTGGGTTGTGGCCTGATTTCTGGTGGATCCCACAAAGCCTCTAATGAAAAACATGGATTAGATGGTAGAAAGCTCAGATAACTAATTGCCAGGCCCTGAAGCCCTTCAAAAATTACTGTCCTGCAAAGAGCAGAGCTCTTTCAGTTTGCAAGATAGCTGCTTACTGCCCTGCAAGGAGCTGACCTCCTCAATAGGTGTAGTGTTACAAATTCTGTTGTATTTAATGGGATTTGACTTACCTAGGATGCAATGCTAACCTGGAGTTAGGCGGGCACAGGTCCCTTGTGCTAGCCTAGGAGTATCACAAATGTCCCATAAAGCACGTTTGCACCACTCTCAGAGTCAGGGATGCTGGCACACACATATGTACCAGCCTCTTTGACTCTGAGTGGTCCAGCATGCTTTATGGTCCGTTTGCAACACTCCTAGGCCAGCACAAGAGACTTGTCTGCACCCCTAGAATGGATAAAGAACAGGAATCTTAATGTTTGGCCTGACCAAAAACAATCTTTGTAAGCCCCAAACAATATATAAACTTGTTGAACACTTTGTTCTCAGTAGTATGGTTTCTTTCTATCTTTTTAAAAGCAGATCAGTTGCAACAGTCATATTAAGCATGGTTTCGCCAAACCTTAAAAAAAAAATCAGGAGGAAAACTAAAAAAAAAAAAGGTTTCTCTGATAATACACCATGATGGACACTCGAATTGAAGAATTCTTTGTACATATAAGCTTGGAGAGTGTCGATTAATACAATATGTGAAGTAATCCCCTATGCAAGTACCAAGTCATTACTGACTCATGGGGGTGATGTCACACTGCGACGTTTATTAGACAGAGTTTGTTATACAGGGCATTTTGCAATTGCTTTCCCCAATCATCCTTACTATCTTTATTCATTTTACTGACATCATAAGGATGGAAAACTAAGTCAACCCTGAGCCAAACTCCTCCAGTATTGAACTCAGGTCATGGAGAGAGCTTTTGACTGTGATACTGCAGCCTACCACTCTGTGCCACATGAGGCTCTTATAAATACCATAAAGCTGGCCTATTATAATTGGCATTAGTCATTGGAGGCACATCATATAGAATATGCTTTTCTATTAGCCACATAGCTGTCTTATATTCCCTATGTATTCTGTAATACTACTGGTGTACAAGAATTGTAGCAGCAGTACATATTTTGTATTTACTGCAAAGGTAACATTGGACTAAGAAGAGAGTCGTAATACCACTCAGCCATGAACTTTACTGGGTGGCTTTCAGGAAGTCCTCCTGTCTCCATCTAACAAACAGCCCGATCCTAACCAACTTTCCAACACCAATGCTGCTGCACCAACAGGGTACGCAATACATTCTGCAAGAATGGGGGGGGGGTCGTAATGGACGCTTCCTCAAGGTAAGGGAATGTTAGTTCCCTTACCTCAGGGTTGCATTGGCACTGGAAAGTTGGTTAGGATTGACTGTCAGTAGCACAGGATTGCTAAAAGACATCCCAATCTCATGCATGCCTAAGAAGTAGGCTCGGGTCCAGAGTATTTGAGGGACCGCCTCCTTTCATATAATCCTACCTGTAACCTCAGGTCATTTTGACTGTGCTGCCACCAGGTAAAGTGAGGGGAATGGCGGTCAGAAATAGGGCCTTCTCGGTGGTGGCTCCAGAGTTGTAGAAGTCCTTCCCCTTAGAACTAAGGGTTCTTTTTGCGGGCTCTTAAGAAATTTTCATATAGGGAGGCCATTTTTATATAGGGAGGCCTTTAGCAGCTAACCTGCTGGGCTGACATTTTTAATGGCAATAATTTTATATGGGGGGATCCATTGGGGTTGCTTGTTTTAACTGTTTTATGTCTACATTTTTCATTCTGTATTGTTTTATTGTATTTTACTGATGAGAGCTGCCTTGAGTGCCCCAATATGGGGTTCTTTAAAAAGAATAAATAAAATAAGTAAGTCCTCTTATCGTCAATGGGGCTTACTCCCAGGTAAGTGTGGATAGGATTGCAGCCTAAAATGAGATAACAAATACACTACTGTGAGCATTTTGGGACAAAGACATGGTATTGTCAAACCTGATGATGAAAGACTCCACTGTGGAAGATCTCTTGTGGCCACTGAAATGAAATTTACTTTTTGAATGCAACACAGTTCTGTTCCTGGGATGTATAGATATGTGCTAGTGTTTTTATTTTAAACAGAAAAACCATTGCAAAAACCTCAGTTACATAGATACATAACAAAATCTTAATGGACTGTTATCATGTTGAAGGTTAGCTGCAGTAAAACAAAGCGCCGTAGTAATGCACTCATTATTGAGAATGTTGTTTGCATTACTACAAGGGTAATGTAAATCCTGCTGTGGAACAAGATGAAGTATGGGCCCAAATTAGCACAGCTGTGTGTTGGAACTGTTAGTATGCCACTATGTTCAGATTCATTATAACTGTTTGGTTATGCGTCAGGGTTGCTTATGTTTGGTAGTGGAAAAAAAGATCCAGCTCTTTCGGTAGGAAGGTTCCATCTCTGATCAAACAGGTGTTAACTGTATTCTAAAAGTAAAAAAGAAAATTAAGATGACATTCAGTTATTTAGCAGCCCGACACAGCTGAGATGGGAGAGGATTTGCCTTGCCAAGGTTAAAATGTTGGAACGGCTGCTTAATCATTAGAGCAAGGATGAGACTGGTTGGATAGAGGAAGTTGTTTTAGCTCCTCTAAATGGTTATCATAATCCTTATTGTCATTGTCATCATCATACTTATTAACATTTTTATATTTTTATTGAAGGATTTCCATATTTCACAGATAAGGTATAGTGTGCTATATGTGGTGAGATGGTTATAATAGCAGACTAACAATCTAATTCTATTCTCCCCCCTCCCCACCAATGCATCAATGCCAAAATGGCTACGGCTACATCCTGCAGGGAGGCAGTTGCAGGGTAATCCGCTGCACTGTGGAGGGGTTTACTTGGACCTGTGCTAGCTAATTAGCCGGTGCAGGTCCGCATGGACTCACACTGCGGGATTGGGTCTCCAGTGTACTCATTCATCCTTGCATTTGAACAGCTGACAAGACATTTTAAGAGGAGGAAGTTAGCACCTGGCAAAGATGAATTTGGTACAATGAATCATGTGTGACTATAAGAAATTATTACTAATTGGTGAACTGCCAGGAGCCTTGTTGTAGTTGTTAGGGTGGCTGATGAAATTATTACTAAGTGAGATGTGGAACCAACTGGAAAGTTCTTTTCAAGAATGAAATGGAGGATTTGGATTTGCTGGGTAACAAGCTTGGAAAGTATGCATGCATTAGTTTTATGCCTGGAAATGATCAGATGTAAAAAATATAGGTGCTTACAATCTAAGATAGACAACAATTATCAGAGACAAAGGGCCCAATCCAGAAGTCCCTTATCATTGGTGGTACATGTGTATCACTGGCAAAAATGTTGCGAACATCCTGTAAACACTTTTACACTCACGATGGGGCGGCACTCATTCAATGCCAGGCCCAGTATGAGTTGGCAGCCGTCCAGTGCTCCAGCAGCACTGGCCGCTGGTAAGCCCGTTTGGGGCGGGGGGAGGAGCTGCCCTTGAATGGATGGGACCCAGCGGTGGCTTCCACTACGGGATCTTATCCCAGGCAGTGGCTCGGGTAGCCCGACATGGGGCTGCTCAATTCACTACCAGCAAAATAGGCATCGGTGAGCCGAGGAGCCCCATTGCAGGTGACGGGGCTTTTCCCAGAGGAAAGAAACGAATGTCCCCTTCTCCCTAGGAGCCTCAGGCAGCTGCCTGGCTCCCGCAGGATTCAGTGGTCACCATTTTGGTACCACTGCTCCTGCGGGAGCCGGTCAGTTCAGGATTGGGCTCGAAGTATGTGTTTTTGAAATGAAAACTCAAGGATGTTGCCAAGGATGGCAGTTTTTTTGCCTACCCCAGACTGAAGAGGGAGGGATGGGTGTTCAGTAGGTTACATGATTTACATTTGTGCTTAATAAAGTTGAACCCCAACCTCAGTCTGGTGTCTTCCTTGGGGGTGGTACAAGGGTAATAGTCTACTTCAAAATGCCAGATGCAGGGGAGTGACAGCAGGATACAAGTATCTGGTTGTCTTGTGTGATCTGGTGGGCCACTGTGAGATACAGGAAGCTGGACTAGATGGGCCTTTGGCCTGATCCAGCAAGGCTTTTTCTTATGTTCTTTTCTTATGTTCTTAAACTCCTGAAATGTACAAATACAGGCACATTGTTTTAATTAAGATTCTAAGTAGGAAGGGGATGAAGATGGAATATATATACTGTATATATATAGTTAGAAGGACTGTTAGGAAGAGGCCACAGATCCACAGGCCAGGAAAGTCAGATTTTTAATTAAAAAGTCATGTAATAACCCACCCCATGTGTGCGCGCACACACACACACGTCTTAATTGATCTCTGAAATTCAGCTCTCCAAATTTGGAGCTTGTTTACTACTTATATGTTAATATGGTTTTCATGCCTCCAAAATGAAGTTGTCCAGCTCTAAATTCTGCTGAAATGGTAGACTTAGGCTGCAATCCTATTCACACTTACCTGGGAGTAAGCCCCATTGGCTATAATGGGACTTACTTCTGAGTAGACATGCCTAGGATTGGGCTGCAAATGGTTTGTGACTCTAGCCGCTTTGCCACACTGTTTCCTGACTTGGGAAAAACCCCTGTTGAAAGACAAAGAAAAGATACCTCTAACATCATGATGTCCTCAACATCATGATGAAGCTCAGTTTGGTCATCCAAATGGACCAAGTTATCACAGCCTCAACTGTATGGCAGGACAAAAGCAGAACTCATCAGTGGCCCATTGCTAACAATAGAAGACCTCTTGATTTGAGTCACTCTGCCTAGGAATCCCATAGGATTCTATGGGGTGAAAATCTGTTAAAACCCTTGGCTTTAGCGCCTAATATTCTTTGGTCTGCATTAGTTTCTGATTTTTCCTGGCTGTGCTGCAGGTTCATTGTGGATTCTTAACTTGCTGGTTTCACAACATGTCACCCCCATTCTGGCTTCTGTTCAAGAATCACTGGATCAGCCAGCACTTAACATCATAACACCCCACAATCTCCTTCCTTCTCTGGCTTTTCCCTTCCCTTCCCTTTTCCCTTCCCTTCAGCTGCCATTAGGTGAAGCCAGCATGGTTTGGTCAGCCAACATTTTAGGGCCACTTATGCTCCTAACTCCCACCTCCTTCTTGGGTCTAAGTGTCCTAAGTGCCTTTAAGAGGAGATTGTACTGATTTCTGGAAGAAAAGTCCATCGTGGGCTATAGGCAATGATGGATTGTAACCTCCTTACATTAGTAGTAGGCTACTTCAGAGTACTGGGTACAAAGGAGTGGCAACAGGATCCAAGCATCTTGTTGTCTCATGCCTCCCTGGGGCACCTGGAGGGGCCGCTGTGAGATACAGGAAGCTGGAATAGATGGGCCTTGGCCTGATGCAGCAGGGCTCTTCTTATGTTCTTATGTCCCTAATTCCTGTCTCCCTCCTAAGAAAAAACGTAGCTTTCCCAATTCCTTTCAAATATTCTGCCTCCCATCCATGTGAAGGGCTTGCTTCATGGCTCTCTTTCTGCCTTTGAGACACCTCTTAGTCCAGGGAGATTGTGTGGTTGGTCCCTTTCTACCGCAGTCCCTGCAACATAATGTTCTTAAGCTTCATGGAATGAGATTGGTAACCTTGGTCTTCGGCACAGTCACGTCAAGGACCCACCAAATCCCTTGTGCTTTTCCTTGTCTGTCTCAAAGTCAAATTGACTGCATGCTTAGAGATTGTATCTGTCTCTTCTGCATTTGTGAGGGTTGTTGTGTGTGGGAGAGAGCTGGGGCTTTTTCTAGTTTCGGACTTTGAATTCCTTGGCCTTATTCCAAATAAACCTTTTTGATTGGAATTTCCAGGCATATCTACTTTAGAGGCCTTGGTCAAAAGAGTTTGGTCAGTAGGAGACACTAGGTCCCCCACCACAAGTGACCATTTTGCAGTGAAGGTAAGCCAGCCGTGGGGACAAAAATGGTCAGGGAGAGGAAGAAATGGGGTGGTTCTTGGGGGGTTCTGACTGGGGACCGGGCAGGCAAGAGGAAGAGAGATGAATCCTGGCAGCATTGGGTTGCACCTGGTCCTAACCCTGTTCCCTCTCCCTTTTCCTCAACTTGCGCCAGCAAAAGAGCTGGTGTAGATCTGAGAAAACCCAGGGCCCAGCCCTAATAAAAGGCTGCCCATAGAGTGTGCTACCAAAAGGCAGTGCTAGCACAGACTCTGCATCTTGTAGGAGGCCAGAGTCGATGCCAGGGGTTGTAGGAAGGTAGGTAAACATTTCTTTTTCTTACCTTACTTGGTGCTTGCATTGGCCTCTCTTGGCCTATTTGGATCTTTAGCAAGTGGTTGTGTTGGCACCAAAATGCGGTGCAGGCTATCAGTGAATTCATTGCCCATGATCAATCAGTCAGTCAGTCAGTCAATCAACAGGTACATATATACCGCTTTTCAACATGAAGTTCACAAAGCGGTTTACTGTACAGGCAAATAGTAATAATAAAGCTAAATGGCTCCCTGTCCCAAAGGGCTCACAATCTTAAAAAAAAAGGCAGACCACCGGCAACAGCCTCTAAAAGGACACTGCACAGGGGTGAAGAGGAACAATTACGCTCCCCCTGCTAAATATAAGAGGAACACCACTTGAAAAAGTGCCTCTTGCCCGTTAGCAGGGGTAGATGCCTGCTAGATGATACCCACCATCTTTCCGTCCCCACCTGAGGCCCCGATCCCTGTCCCATTCTGCCCACCCTGCTGGCTTACTGCTGATGGCAGGGATAGCTGGGTCTGGTGGCAGGTCTCTAGGGTGACACCTCTATAATGGTCTACATCAGTGAGATGCAGGGGCCTCTGGGGGCCATTTTAGAACCGTGGAATGAAAGTGCTTTTACCTTGGAGGAGGCCACCAGGCTGCCCTCCCCTCCCTCCCTCCCCAGGATACAGTGCACGCTTCAAGGGGCAGGATTTAGTTAGGGTCAGGCTGTACGAGGGAGGAATTAAGGCCTTGCCCACAAAAACTATTGGTGGAAAGCCATGCTGCTGATACAAGAAAGAATGAGACAGTAGGAGAGGATACACCAGAGAAAAGATAGAGTAGTCTGTGGGGGAAGTGCTGTGAGGACTGAGAGCTGTTACTTGGAGGCCATAGGGGTGGTTTCACTGATCCATTGGTAAGCAGAGGGTGAGGTGGAAAGTCTACCAGTCCTGTTGTCTGTGATACACTTTGTGGGTTGTGGTTTTTGGTTATCTACTTAGATTGGTTTTGTACTGCTCTGGATTATTTTTTCAGTTCATTTTTGTGTGTATTGTATTTGAACTAGTCTATTACTTTTAATCTTTCTAAGCCATCTTGAGCTTTCTTAGGAATTGGAAAGGTGGGATATAAATGCACACAATAAATCACTGCAGATCCCCCAAGGGAGCAGGATCTTTTGTGGAGCAGCAGGGATAGCTTGCAGCCCATCGCTCCTTGGCATCTAGGAAACTCAGGGCTCAGGAAACGACAGCAGCATTTATCCAGACTTGCAGCTCAGAGCACTTGCAAATGGCTTTTAGCTCTGGCCCTATCCATTTAGCTGTTTCATTCCACAAGCGCACTCCTTTGTATTCAGCCCCAAAGTTGTTTTCTGCTTGACCTAAAAGAATGGCTCAGCCATGTTGTTGCATCCATGAAGGATGAAGTGTGAAAACTCCTTTTTCCAGCTGACCCTCAGCCTCTAATTGGTTGTTGTTGTTTTTTAAATAAAACATTTGAGTAGATTAGCCACAGCTTGGTTTCTTCAAATGCTGCACTTAATAAGGTCACATCCGAGAACCAGTGTCGGCAATTGTTCAGTCCTTGCATCCCCTGAAGTTTAGAAGCACCATGTGCTCTGAATCATGTGCAATTCTCACTCTCTAAAAAGAAGCCAGTTCTCAGTATTCTGCCATGCTGTAAAATGAAATAGAAACTGAACCCAGGCTTGGACTGTGCAGGTAGGAGCAGGCTTGATTCTCAGGTTTGCCAGTACAGTTTACAAGTCCATTGGTATCTCCAGTTGTACTTATTTCCTCTCCCACATCTCCCACATCTCCCACATCTAAGTGAAGTGTCACCAGGGATATGCTCCAGTCATTGAACTCATCGCCACCACATGCCTGTCGCGACTTGACCTGAGTCACTTACAGCCCAATCCTATGTTTTGCTGGAGCAGGCTACAGCTACAGTGCTACAACTAGTGTTGGCCTGGGAGCCATAGCGCCAATGCGGGGGTGCCAGTCGGCACGCCCGCGTCAACACTACATCCATTATAGGATTGCACGCTTAGAGTCATTTTGACTCAAGTTGTGAGTCATTACGAGAAACTAATCTCGGGCATACAAAAAAACCCTTAAGCCTTCCTCCTCCCCTCCACCCTTCCAGCGACTGCCTCCTATAACCAACCTACCCTCCTCTCCTTTATAAATAGGGGAGATCTATTTGTACACATCTGCCAAGACAAAGAAAACCACATTCTTCAGTTTTGTTTGTCACCTGGTTTTCCTGTTTTAAATGGGCAGGAGGACCATTTAAGGGCAGCCAGGAAAAATTGCCCCTCTACCTCTTATATTTCTGATGACTTGTAATTGTTCCTCAGGAGCAACTATATTTATGACCAGTTCACTCCATCTACATATTATGACTATTGTTTTATAATAAAATTGACCTGTGTTTCACATGAAAGACAGTTTGACCTACATTGCTAACATCACTATATTTCTCATGTGATATGAGAAATTAACCCAACAAATGCCCTTCATATTTGGATGTATTCAAGATTAAATAACAAGAATCAAAGAGTGGCCTTGATTCTTGCTTTCCTCTTGAAATCTACAACGGCACCCATTGCATTCATAAAAATGACATCCTAGGCATTGAAACCCCATTTAATAGGTACAGTTATGGATCCCCTGTGCCTGATAATGTTAACCCTGTGCCAGAATTCATTACCCTTCAGATTAGGAGCTATAGGCTTGTAAATCTTGTGTCTAGATAGATGCTATTTAATGTAGATCAAGTATGTCTCTGGAGCTTAAATTACACGCTACCCAAAGATTGCTGGACTCATGAAAATGATAGTGATGTTCATTCAAACTAGGCATTATTTTTGGGCTTTGAAAAAAGTGAGTATATATATGTGCATTTCTGCAGAAAGTTTTTTATGTGGTATTGAAGTCGTGAAATAAAAAAATGAATGCTTTGCCTTTTTTGAAAACAAATTAGTTAATTCTGTTAAATTCTTAGAAATCTTATTTTAGTTGTTTAAAATGGTGATCAATGATTAATTTTGTGACATTTTTTCTTTGAATTCTTCAAATCCTCAATTTGAAATAAAGAAAATCAATTTGTCAATCCATGTGAAAGAATGGCAAATCTCTGTCTCACACACTCACTCACACTCACTCACTCACTCACACTCACACACACACACACGATTTTTGTAAGAACTTAAGTGTTCTTAGTGGTTGAGGGATTTCAGTCTTCAGTCTTCTTGAGAAAGATACTCAAACAGGGCTACTGCACTGTCTTTACTTACATTTTTTCAAGCAATAAATTACAAGTTTTCAATTTGCATAGTTGCTGGTCTTCATTGTTTCATCACTCACCCACCCAAATTCCCTCCCCTCCAATCAGAACTTTAGTGCATTTCTGTCAAACTTCAATACCTCTTTTGGGATGTGCCACCATTAGTGAGGACATCTGGATAAAGAAAAAGTATCTTTTGCTGAGCTATCTGCAGTCTGGCTATTCAGGGTTCTAATCCACCATCTTGAACTCTTTCCTTTCAAAGAATTGATTCTTTTGTAACTAGATCCAACTATAGAGATATGGTATCTCAAGCAAATCATCCTGGGCAACTTCCCACCACTCCTTCAGCTTCCTTTTTTTCTTTTTAAAGGAAGTTGGATTTGAAGGATGTGCACACAAGGAGAAGTGTTTGAACAGAATAATGCTTTTTCACTGTTTCTTACCTCCTCATGGTTTTCAGGAGAGGCTAGTCTCTAGTTTGTGCTTTTTCCTTCCAGGGCTGTCCATTCCATGAAGAAGCCTAAAATGGCCACAAAGAGCAGCATCCTGGAGGTGCTGTGAACAGATAAGCCCCCAACCCATCTGTTCACCGCCCTCTCCAGCCTACAGCTTTCCAATCCTCTCCCAACTTGTTCAATCCCGTCCAGCACAGGAGCAGCCGAGCAAAACAACCACTGGATCCTTTTCTGTATCCGAGCATGCTGGGGATCTCTTAGGAGAAAAGGGACGTTTTTCTCCTTATCCTGAGTAAAGCCCCAGCCTGCTCAATGGGGCTTCTTGAAGTTGCATCTGCTATTGTGCTGGCCTGGTGCAGACTCGACAAGCCCTATGTTGGGCTTCTGAACCTGGGAAGGGGTTATGGATTTGGCAGAGGGAGCCTCTGCCATGTCCACTCCCCTCCCAAGCCCATCCCTCCCCCACTTCCAATTCTACCCAGGAATGCCTCCCTCTGCAGCCCTCCCAAGCTTCCTGTCCACCGACAGCCAGGGCTCAAACTGTAGAGGTGACAAGGCGACACAGGCCTCCCCACTGGCAAGATTTGCTCTCTGATGGAGCAAATGTGCTTTATGGTACATTTGCAGCACCCAGCACTGTTCCGAGGTCTCAGTGCCTGCACTGAGGCAGCAATAGTTCAGGCTGTAAATCTATAAAATTGCTTAAAAAAGATTACTTTACTATAGGTTAGCCAGACTTGAATTTTATTCACCATACTTAAGTATAAGTTGATCTCATGGATAAGTCGAGGCAAGTTCTAATCCCAAAATAATAGAATTTGCTATGACTCATGCATAAGTTGAGGGTAAAACTTAGGGGGCGGTTATGAAATTCTTTGAAAATGACTTACCAGTAATTGTTCTAAGGCAGCAACAGAAAGCCAACCAAAAAAGGAGCTATTTCACATTCTTCTGAGGCAGCACAGAAATGGAGCTATTCTCCAAACAAGAAGGGAGAGAGATGAAGGTGCTTATGTGAGGAATACAGCACAGCACCTCACAGCAGCAGCCTTCATAATGACTACAATTCCCAAAAGCACCTTCACCTCTCTGCCTGTTCGGAGAAGAAGGAAAATGGCTACTTTTTTTTTTGTGCTTGCTGTCTGTTAGTGCCTGAGACACTAAAAAAGGAGTAAAATTGCTCCTTTTTTCTAACACCCCCCAGCTTTCTGCCTCTCAGCCCAGCCCCTATCCAAGCTGCTGTTAAAAGCTTTATTAACTGTATTGACCCATGTATAAGTAGATCCATGTTTTCAGGGTCAATTTTCAGGCATAAATTTTTAGACTTACACATGAGTATATACAGTACATCCAAACAGTACGCATGTGCTTATTTAGTAGCATTGGTCTTATCAATATCTAGCTCATTACAATCAGTGCAGTTAGTGTGCGTCCCTTTACAAAATTATGAGTATCTTTCATGCATTCCCTATCACATTGTGTTGCATAAGCTTGTATATAAGCTAGACTCCCCTTTGCCAGATGCAGAATCTGACCTCAGTTGTCAAGTGTGCATGGTGATTTATTCCTCTCCACCTCTCACTTCCACCTTTATGCTACCAGACAAGTATCTATCCATTTCTCAGATATTGTATTTGTTTTAGGTATTCCCTAAGGCATTTGTTGGACCACTGTGAGATACAGGAAGCTGGACTAAATGGGCCTTTGGCCTGATCCAGCAGGGTTCTTCTTATAGGAATAGACAGCTTGAAGGGTATAAGAACATATGATGTATATACAGTATATACAGTACATTTCTCCTTTGTACTTTATTATGAATTTTTGTTCATAATAAAGTTGTCTCAAACTTTTCCCCAAAGGAAAAGAATAAAAGCCCTGCCTTATTTGAAGCTATTTAATAACTACTGTACTGGCTCAAAATGATTCAAAGGAAAGGGATGATTCAAGAATAGTTTTCTGCTTCTAATATCTAGGGCTTCACTGTCCGTCCATATTCCAGCCATGCTTTGTTCTCAGCATTCCTGGTTTGAAAACAACAACAAACCAATCTCAGATATTTGTTTCCAATTAACAATATTCATGTCCCCTAGATTCCCCTCTAGGAAATGGAATCAGAAAGCTGCCTTGTTCAGATGTGATGTACAATTACGCTACTTTGCATACTGTGTGGAAAAATTATCTTTATCTTTGGCTTGCTTTTCCTCTCAGGGGATCACTCATGGGAGGCTGACAGATCAATAAGATTTAATTATCATTAAAAGGCAGACAAGATTAATGTATCACATATCTGTAATGAAATCAGCTTCCTGCGTACAGAACTGAATAAAGGGTATTTTACAATGTCATTAATACGTTGTAGTACTTTAGCTTAGAGTTTCATCGGTTGACAGGTTTACTGTGCAAGATCAGAACTGAACTGAAGATAAAATTATGACTAGTTTTAAATGAAAGGGGCCTTTTAAAGGCCTGATGGTGCCTTTCGTAGGCAAATGGCTCTACTGAGCAAGACTTAAGGCATTTGCTTTCATGGAGGCACTTGAGCATACCTTGATGGAGTGAATCCTGTGTGTACATACTTAAATGCTGCTAAAGACCCCAGAATATGTTAAATGTGTCCGTGTGCAATGAAATGCTTCTAGGCATACTAGTTTGCATGTCTCCTCTGTAACGTATTTAATACAGCTGTCATAGCTTTCAATTGTGATCTCCTTGGAAGGGAGGTGTTTCCTTTTCCAAGAATAGGTGCAGCAATGTCAAAGTAGTGCTTACCCCATTACTTGCTGAAAATCGTTTCCTTGTCGCTATCATGTTAGAACATTCCAAAGTGAAAGCGGTCGGTAAACAGAATTCTAACACGCCTTCAGTACTCCATAGCCCATAACAGTGATTACATTTACGAAAGCCAGAAGCAACTGCTGCTGTTTTTTTTCTTGCCAAGCAGCAGTCGCAGGCAGTCACACTGCTCTTGAAGGTTGCAATTCTGGGCTGAGCTACACAGGCTTACATTTCTGGAAGTACAAAAAGGTGCATAATAATATTGTAAATACCAAACAGCGGAAGTGCCATCATTGCCATTACGTGCAAATATAATTACATGCAATGTTTACAATGAGACCAGAAGTGCCAGGTGCCTGGGGCAAAACTAATGTGGAGGCCTCTTAGATTAGAGATAGCATGACTGTTTGTCTGTGGGGCCTTAGGATTTAAGGCTTAATGTGCAAACGCCAAGTCAAATTGTCCTTGATATGTGTTAACATGTTTGCCTAGTGCACAAAGTTGGAGGACTGAAGAGTCATATTGCAAGTATAACTATAACAATGCAAATTCAGTGTTTGCTTGTACTAAGCAAAAGACAAATAATTTCGAAAGCCAGAGCTTCAAAATACAATTATGGTTCTGGTGACAACTCAACTAATGGTGCTTAGAGATATGGTGTTAGTGGGATGCAGTCTGGATTCAGCTACCTGATGCGAAACCTACAACATATGGATGTTTGGAAATCTGGATAACAATTAGCGCCTAATCCTATCCAACTTTCCAGCACCAATGCAGCTGCAGTACAGCCCCGAGGTAAGGGAGCAAATGTGACCCACCATTGAGAACCAGAACTAGGCCATTTACCCTTAAGGGGAGTGGCCCAGTAATGAGTGTCCCCATGGCGCTGCACTGATTACAGCACTGCAGGCACCCAAGGGCTTTGGGTTTACCTGTGGAGTCGTGCTGGCCTTGGATGGGGTCCTGGAAGCCCGCAACCCCCTCTGCGTGCCTCCCCAATGCTCCAAACCTCCCCAGTTTGCAATTGCAGCACACTTCCGCCTTTCAAATGAAAACCGGAAGTGCGCTCCAATGGCAAAACAAAGCAATTTTACACATCGGGCAGGCTTGCAGAGGGGGCTGTGGGCCTTCCGGACCCCTCCAAGATCAGCACTGTGGCACTGTCAGGAAACCCTCCCCAGTCCCTGCCCCTGCCAAGACTTCAACATCCTCAACATCCGAGTAGGACTTCTCATCTGTGGCCTCAACATCCGAGTAGGACTTTGAGGACCTCTTTAGGGAGACTCACTAGACTAGCTTGCTTCTGCCCTTTAGAAAGATGGTAAGCACCTTTCTAACTGCTGTGTTGGGGCAAGGCTGATGGTTGGTTTAGCTGAGCAGACATTTATGTTTAGCAATGCTTTTGACATTTCACTGATATTGTGTATGATTGATGGATTTCTTTATTGTTTTTAATCTGTTTAGATGGCTGTTTTTATTGTGTTTTTGATTATTGCCTGTTACACTGAATTGACTTCATGTTTGTGAGCTGCTTCCGAAACCTTGATTGGGAAGTGGAGTATAAATCCATTAACCAAATAGACTGTGCATTCTCCAAGCTAAATACAAGTTCTCCTGAATTTCTTTGCATATTGGCTGCAAAATTAACCTGACATTTTCATTTCTTTTTCAAGCGCTGGCTGGCAGTAGAACTGGTAGAGGTCAACAAGTACAATGAATGGGGCAGGGAACTGTTCCCTTTTGGGATCTGCTGTACTAGCTCCTGACCTTTCACTCATCCTGGAAAGGTTCTGCAGGTCTGCTATGGTGATTTTTGAAAAAAATTCAATTTTGTCGTAATTACAGAATCTGGAAACCATGGCAGTGCCTTCATAGGGAGCATTATTTTTTTAGTCTTATGAATGAAATGCAAAAAAAAAAAAGGAAGGAAGGAAGAAAGAAGGTAAACTATTTTGCAACTATTTTGCAAAATTGATTAGAACTATCTCTGTTACTACATTACAAGATGCCAAATATTTTAATTTGCAATCCAAAATACACTTTCCTATGAGTAAGACCCATTGAACACGATAGGTCAAACGTCTGAGTAAACATAGCATAGGCTTGGGCTGTGCACTATCTGAGCAGTTTGGCTTAATGGAGTAAACCTGGGACCTGCCATTTAGTAAAAGCTGCTTTTAAATTCTTACGTTCATTCTTTAGAATAAGAAAAGCAAAACTTGAACTGCATTAAATGTGTTAAAGGTAAAGGTTTCCCATCGACCGAATGGTCTAGTCGTGACCGACTGTAGGGGGCGGTGCTCATCTCCGTTTCTAAGCCTGTAGAGCCGGCGTTTGTCCAAGGGCAAGCTTCCGTGGTCATGTGGCGAGTATGACTATACGCCTTAGCATATGGAATGGCATTATCTTCCCACCGAAATGGTCCCTATTTATCTACTTGCATTTTGAAGTGCTTTCAAACAGGTAGTTTGGCAGGAGCTGGGACAAGCAACGGGAGCTCACTCCGTCATACAGTCTCGAACTCCCAACCTTCCGGTTGGAAGCTCAGCAGCAGCAGTTTAACCTGGTGCGCCACCACATCCCGATAAATGTGTTACTTCTATTAATACCACGTTAAACATGTTACTTCATCCTAAAGCATGTCACCTCTTAACATTCCATATCTTCCTGCAAACATATCCATTTTTGTGCACTTATATGCATACTCCATTCATAAACCAATTCTGCGTAAGTGATTGTGTCAGTTTTTTGGACCCTCTATGTTTATATTTTGCTCCCACTGGGAGGGTTAATACTTAAAGCTGAAATAAACTGTTATTACTAGTAACAGAGCTGACATCTGGGTTAACCAAGTCAGGAACTGGCTGAACGCCCATGCTCTCAGTGGCCCAATGATTGGGACAAATCCTGGACACTCAATTCCATTGGATTTGCCTCTTTGCAGATTTTAGCACCCAATACACCATTGGAGTGGGCAGCAGGTGTTACGGTGATCTACTGCAGGGCTTTGCTCCTGGCCCCCCAACAACCTGGCACCATTAATTAATACACTACTACTTTCGAGGTGTATTCGATGTATTAGAGTATTACATCTATTAGTGTATTTGGTGTATTAGAGTACCCTAATGACCTTATACACTGTATATATATTGCGACCCCATGCACCACAGCATGCCAGGCCACCCTGTCCTCCACTAGCTTCCGGAGTTCGCCCAATTTCATGTTCATCGCTTTGGTGACACTGTCTAACCATCTCATCCTCTGCCGGGGGCCCCCTTCTCCTTTTGCCTTCAATCTTTCCCAGCACGAGGGTCTTTTCTAAAGAGTCCTCTCTTCTCATGAGGTCAAAGTACCTTGCAGTGACACTCCTCTTGGGGCCTGCCTGCTTCATCCAGCAGCACTGGGGTGGGGGCAGGGGCTGACATTGACAGGCCTCCCTCAACTTGTCCTCCTCAACAATGTTGTTTCCAAAAGGCTCCTTTCTGGGCATGGTACCAGAAAGGTATGGTATGGTACTGCTCTTGGGGTCGCAATCCATAGCACCCGTTGGGGCGATAAGGCACGTCTTCACCAGCCAAAGAGGCGCTGGACCAACGCAAGCCCTTGCATCAACCCAGACATGCCCGTGGAAGCAGCCAATAAGCTGGCCGAGTTTGGCCAGCACAGGGGCTTTTCTGGGTGGGTTGGAAGGCAGGAGGGGCGGCGGGAGGGTGTTCCAGTGGGTGGGGCAGACCATGGAGGGGGTGGTGGAATGTGGATGTGTCCATTAGGCTGCATCTAAACCCCTGTCCCCAAGTTGCGTGGCCCCAATTCGGGCCTCTGCAGGAGGCTCAGACTTGTACCTGCAATTTTGCAGGCGTAGATTCAAGCAGCCCTATTGGGCTACCTGCGGCTTACTGTACTAAGCTGCTGCTGCCTCCAGCTTGGGTTTGGATGCAGCACAGGCCAGGCGGCCAGCCTTCTCCAGCTCGAGTTAGGATTGGGCTATGAGTCAGTTTGCTCGGGAACGTGTTCTAGAATATGCCCCTGGACTGGACCTTCCATCTGTTCTTCTTTTCCTCACTGCCATGTTGTGTTTACAAGAAAGTACAGCAATATCGCTTTCAAATGAATTCCCTCAAATCAAAATGTTGTCCTTAACAACAATGAAAAGCTACAATTAAACTAAGTGAAAGAATGCAGGATTCGAAGGTGGAGCAAGGAACCAGAGACATGGCCTAGTTTTGACTCTGAGCTTTGTCTAAGAATGGCAAGCATTCTTTGGATGCAAAAATGCTGAATGTGAATGAGGTCACAGTGCCTTAAACAGACGAGGCCTGACGTGCTCCATCAGTTACAGTTAACTTGGGATAAGAATCCCTGAGTTCACTTCAGGCTCTTACTTGTATACAGGTTCGAAGAATTAATCAGAAACCAGAGTCAGATGAAAGAGAGAGTAAAAGGGCCTCTGGTGAAAAGGCAGACTCTGACAAACTGCTCTTTCATCCGAGTATAACTGATTATGTAAACAAGAACAGGGTTTTTATCTCCAGCGTGTAGAGCTAGGTGAAGCGCAGGATTTCCCTTCATATTTGCAGCACCTGTGGTGAACAAGGGACTGTGGCTGCAACAGCCAGGATTTGCCTTGCAGATGGGGATGGCTGATTGAGGACAACCACTGTTAATAAACAGTCTGTGAAAATACCAGACTGTAGCTCTGCTCTGGTGAGGAAGCAAGCATTGCGTTGCAGGAGTCCGACTCGCATTGTTGTGGAGATGATCAATTCATGTGACTTTTCTTCCTTGGCAGGATCTGAAGACAGTGTTGTCCCTCCCCCAGTACCCTGGGGAATTCCTGCACCCTGTGGTCTATGCATGTACTGCGGTCATGCTATTGTGCCTGTTTGCTTCAATTATCACCTATATTGTGCATCACAGGTAAGGAGAGATGTGCCAATTGCTAGCAGTAAGTGGAGCCAACCTTTATTTTGTTTTTCTTTTCTGAGAAAAGGTTTGAGTGGTTAACCCTCTTAGTATTCTGGAGCGCGATGAGGATGTCATTGCTGAGCACTCCACATAATCACCATAGGGTTTTATGAGCTCTAGGGGAAAATTAGAGGGAACATGGGTTTTGGGAGGCCGAACTCCTATTTTTCTCATTGGCTCCCCAGTGGTAGGAAACCTCGACTCAACCCCCTGGACCTCCCCTTGGCCATCATAGGACATTGTCAGGCAAACGTGGACCATGTAGGGTGTTAGTGCATCCTAGCAGGTAGTACACTTGTGAGGTTCAGACTTTCTTATGTTTGTGCCCCGGGCCAGCCTTGCACCCTAGTAGGGGTGGTGATTGGATTGGCCCATCTGTCCACCACCCTCTCCAGCCTGCCATTCCATAAGAGGCTCTGATCATCTTCCAACTTGTTGAGACAAAGTCAGAAGAGGATTGCAGCAGTGGCAGCTGCTGGAGAAAGAAGTAGAAAGAAAAAATGTTGCTGTGGCTCCAAATCGGTTCTCTTATGAAGCATTAAGGGAAAGGCAATGAAGAGCCTGCCTCCTTCCCTTTGCCTCTCATCCCTTTACTTATGACAAGTGTGGAATGTAGCCTTCCTGCTCTATGCTGCTTTTGTTTGCAATAAGCAACAGCAAGCATCCCCTGTTCCTATTCATTTTAATGATGAAGCCTGCGTTCTGCACACATCATAAGGAAAGGGGATGGCGGTGCACTTGCTCATTGGCCCACCACCTTTTCCTCACTGCCATGTTGTGTTTACAATCAGGGCTGGCCTTAGGAGCAGCAGGGTCCAATGCAAAATATTTTTGTGGGACCCCCTCCCCACAGGCCAGGATGTGCAGCCACTCACCAGGATGTGCGGCAGTGACAAAGCACTCAGCAGCTCACTGATTTTGGTGTGTGTGTGTGTGTGTATCGATTTCAAGCCAATGGGACCCAGGAGCAGGCAGGAGGGAAGGTTATTCGGAAGCAATGCTCTGCTTGTCACACTCTTCTCACAGTCCGTCAGCATGGGAGATTCCATGCCAGAGCATCAGCTGCAATGCAAGGTGCCAACTGCAGCTTTGGGCCCACCAGTGCGAGGCCTCTCCAGGTGTGGGTCCCAAATTTGGCCAAATTGGTCAGATTGTCCTAAGGTCGGCCCTGTCTCCACTCCTCTGTGTACATGCAGAAGTGACACTCAGAGTGGGATTCAGGCAGCACCTGGCTAGCCACTCCTGGTTATACAGGTTATAGATAGGGTTCCCAGATCCAAACTGGGACAGAGTGCCTATACCTTTAACCATTATAGAGGAGGAGGAATTTGGGCAGGTGCAGCTCATCATAGAAGGGTTTCAAAAGCTGTACCTGCCTCTTCTATACAATGCCTCTTCTATACAAATTCCCTCTTCTAAACAATGGTTAAAGGTATAGGCGCTCTGTCCCAGTTTGGATCTGGTAACCCTAGTTATAGAGGTCATAATATTAGACTTTTCTAGCAGTCTGAAGCAAGCCAGTGCCATGTTTCACATGAATGCAAGGACTTTTGCTATGAAGGCTTCCCATTCAGCAACAGCCAGCGAAAGAACAGCACTGCTGTGGCTCACTTACAACTATTGAAATATGAACATGGGGCCTTTATGACTTAACAATTTCCCTTATTTCATATTACGTATTCTCTGCTTGGACTACAGTATGCTTTGAAGAGTCTTTTGCTCCATCTCTGAAGCTAAGCTGATTTTGCCCAGCCAATACCGCCCTGAATGGATTGAATAGAAGGGCAACAAATAAATATTGACTTGGTTGTCCATAGAGCTTAATATAAAAAAGAAGAAGCTATTGTTCTGTAGGTAGTAGATCTTTCTGAGCATATGCTTTCATAACTTTAAAAGTTGCTTCAGTTGCCTGTTTACACTTTTAAAGGGCTAACTGAATGCTGAATCAAAAGTACAAAGAGAGAGAGAGGGCACTAACTCCTAGTTTAAAAAGTGCTTTGATATCCTGTCTTGAGTCATCTCAGGGTAAGTGGTCCTGTTTCAATGTGGCCACTGATAGTTATGCAAAAGGAAAGTAGTGTTCAAAATTAGTGCAAAAACACAGTAATTTGAGACAGTGGCCTGTTGCAAAGGGTGAGGCCCAAACACACGGTGATTCTGTAACGCTCTGTCTATGGTGCAGTATAAGAACTATGGCTCAGCCACTTCTGAAACACCTTGAAGGAGTCCTGAGTTGGAATGATGTGTATTGATGGGGGTTTCTGTGATACTTTTTGCAACAGATGTGTGACTTTATTTTTCTGTCGATTTTAAACAGAACCATTCGAATCAGCAGAAAAGGCTGGCACATGCTGATCAACTTCTGCTTCCATACTGCTCTCACTTTTGCTGTTTTTGCTGGAGGAATAAATCGTGTAAAATATCCCATTGTCTGTCAAGCGGTGAGTGCGTGCATGACAATAAGCATATTGTATATACCTTGGCGATCTTCACTCAAGCAGAGGGATTCTTTAGATTTCTGAAATGCTTAAAATACAAATATTGGTTTCCTAAAGTCCACAATACAGTTTGAAGCTCAATCCTGTCCAACTTTTCAGTGCTGATTGTTTCCCACCCACCCATCCTGCAAGCTGTAAAACACCATGTTGGCATGGCTGCATCAGCCCTGGAAAGTTGGACAGGATTGGGTCCTCGATCTGCTTTTCTAGGCACTTGCAACCTTTGAACTGTTTGATACAAACCATGTGTACTTGAAAAGTAATGCTGATTTCTGTAGGTAGTAAGACTGCAGCTTAACTCTTAACTTCTTCCTGCTTCTTTCTTCTTCTTCTTCTTCTTACACCTGCAGTCTAAAGTTATTCTTTTCTTCTCTTTCTGTTCAGAGGAGAGTTGTTGGTTATTTGTAATTCTCTTTGAGATCTGATAGTGAATATTTTTTAATATTTCTATGTCATTTACATAATGTCATCAGCACAGTAATAACATTGTTATTACTAAGTACAGTTTAGGGCATCTTGTTTTAAAAAATAGACTTTGCCTTAAATGAAATGAAATAGTGGAAGAGCTCAAGTTTTACCACTGTATTTTATAGAGAATTTGGATTTTTGACTAAATTTTAAATCAGTGGTGGCTTTTTTAGACAATTTCATGATTGCCTCATCCTATCCCATCCAATTCCAACAACAGAAGCTCCATAGTGCAATAGAACCTATACAAAATAGTGCTATAGAACCTATACATAGAACCTATACAAAAGGTTCACAAAGCTCTTCACAAGAAAGCTCACAATAGCCCTTGAATGAAAGTCAGTAAGTTGCTTTATCCCCATATTGCAGATGGGAATGTCTGATGCTGAGAGTGTGTGGCTTATTTAAGGCTAACTAATGAGTTCATGGCAGAAGCAAGGTTTGAAGTGGAGACTTTGTGGTTCCCAGTACATTTCTGTGAGAAGCACTGCTCACCTCTAGTGGATGAACTGTTGATCTGAATGATCAACATCAGTGCTCTCATGCTTAGAAGAATTCTGTTGCAGTGGTGCAGGCTGAGAGCTCTTGAGTTTGGGATGCCAGATGATTTGGATTCTTGGGTCACTGTGAGCCCAGGCCTATGCATATCTACTCAGAAGTCCCATTATAGTCAATGAGGCTTACTCCCAGGAAAATCTGGGTAGGATTGCAGGTGACAAGGTTTGAAACCCGTTCTTTGAAAGTGCAATTTATGGCCCAATTCTATTGAGCCTCTGTGCCACTGGAACTAGTGTTCTAGTGGTGTATCATGTTTTGTGGTTGTTACAAAAGGTGAGAAACCATAGAGTGCAGCTGGGCTACATCTATAGTTGTGAGCCACTGCTTCTAAGTCAACAGAGGGCGTAGGTGGAACTGAGCTGGCAAGGGAAGGAATGAGAAGACCAGTCAGGGACAGAATATGTTGAGGCTGGAAGGGGGTGGCATTGGTACCAGTGGCCCTGCCAATATCCACCCCTTCCCAGCCTCAATCTGCCTTCCCAGGTTTCTACGCCTTCTACTCAGACTTGTGTCAGCAAAATTGCTGGTGTAGGTCCTCTGAGGCCCATTTAGGCAGTGGAGGCTTACCCCTAGGCAAGAGAGTGAATGTCTTGCAGGATGTAGTGCGTGCTCCGGTGGCATAGCTCAATTGGTGGTTGGGGTTTAGATAGGATTGGGCTGTGAGCAACGGCATATCAAGGTCATTTGGCACCTGGGGTCCATTTTTTTGAAACAGCCCCATGACAAAATTATTTTCAGTAATAGTTATGACATGAAATGAATAATAATAATAATGGCCAGAGAACTATGTAATCCACTTTGTGAACTTTTTCGTTGAAAAGTGGTATATACTGTAAATACTTTATTATCGTAACAAATTGTTCTGTACTCATCCAACTTTAGCAGCAGAGATGTCAATGGGCTTGAATGCAACTCAGTCTTCATGTGTAAACTTGTCGCTATCACAACTTGTCACGATCACAGTGCATTTATTTATCTGGAAGCTTCTTCAGCAAATTCTGCTACTCTGATGTGCTGATATTGTTACAGAATTTCCTTCAATAAAACACAATGCCTTAATATTATGTGGAAGCTTCAGGCCTGAGCCTCTAATTTCTGAAATTTGTCCCCTCCTTTTGTTCAGCAAGGAATAATATTTGGAGCTAGTCTGGTGATAAGATTGCTTATTCATTCTTTCTTTAATTTGTGGAAGGATACAAATCTATATAATCTAATGACAACAAGGCAAAAAGTTCTGGTCCTTTTCTCTTGTATGTCAGAAAAGCACAAAATTATATTTTGAGCTTATGAAAATATGTAGGAAGAATATAATACATTTTCACAGGCATTAGTAATCTATTTTTCCTTTCTAAAAAAATTAATTTGTGATCATTTTCTTGGCTTGTAACAAAATTATCTCCTTTAAATTACAAATTTGTGTTGGTCATACATTTTAATTATTTGTCACAGTTACCTTTGGAAGAAATATTTTGTAGACTTGCCAACTAGATTTTCTGAATATACAGTGTTATAATATGGGTGTGGAAATTTATACATGTCCCTACATACATCTATGTATATAGCACACAGGGCTGTTGAACAGGGCGACTGGATTAGCCTTATATTACAGCAATAAAGGTGTGCCCCGGTATCCATTGATTCGGTATCCATGGTTTCAGTTATATATGAATACCATGGATACTAGGATGCCTATTAACATTACAATAACATTAAACAAATCTCTTTTTTTCACCTTGTTGCAGCAAAACCTCTGATGTTCTCCTATCTTTAAAAAGGCATCCCCAGTATCCACGGTTTCAGGTGTCCACAGCGGGTGTGAAATGGAACCGCAGCAAATACCGGGGCAGATACCAGGGCATGCCTGTGCCCCTGTGCACATTGTAACTAGTTACAGTGGGTTAGTGAACTAAAAGGGTATAGCATTAACCGGTTTATGGTCTAGATCAGTAGTTCCCAAACTGTGGGTTGCAAGCCAGTTTCAGGTCGCAAAGCACCTAGAGCAGTCATACTGAAAATATGGTAAGATAGGATCCTGGAAAGAGGAAGGGCTGTGTGGTTGTTTTGCTTGTGCCAAGGTTGTAAATTGGCTTTTTTGTTTCTGATTCACTTTGCTATTGGAAAATGGCTGAGAAATAACCCAACTTACTGCTGCATTGTCAGGAAAGCAGCAGGCTCTGGTGTCACAACGTTGGCACTTCCAGCCATGACATCACTTCCGGTGGGTTACTGACAGACTGTCTTTCTAAAAGGTGGGTCTCAGTGCTAAAGGTTTGAGAACCACTGATCTAGATCTCAAGGAACTACTTTAACTTGCATAAAATAATTTTAAAAATTCTTAATGCCTAATTTGTAAGAATTCTTTAGACCAGTGCTTCTCAAACGTTTTAGCACCGGGACCCACTGTTTAAAATGCCAATCTACCTTGACCCACTAGACACAAACATAACAAGATCTATTAATTATAATCAGGGTCCTGTGTTCACAAAATGATGTCCTGGAAGTGACATCATAACAGGAAGTGACATCATAGTTTAAGTTTAAGTTTAAGTATCTTTATTACAGTCAGAGACCAGCACAAAATGCAAACATGTAGTGCATAGAGACCCAAAATACAAGGGATTTCATTCTAGCAGGCAATAAAATTAACAATTTAACCAAACATTCATTGCTCAATGTAAAATTAAATTAAAAAAAAACAAATACAGGAGTAAAACTAAAATCTAATAATTATTACTCTCCTTCAACATTACAATCTGTCACAGCCTGTTTTGATATTAGATCACATGACTATAGTTGCCCAGTGGATTCAAGTTGGGCCATTGCTATTAGTTCCTTCCGAATAGCAATATAATAGTCTTTGAACAAAACCTAGCAACTGAGCATGTAACTCCTGGGTTACTATCGGACAACAGTATATCAATAGCACATCGGCTTGAACAATTGGAAAAAATTTTAATCAAGGGTATCGTACAGGAGTTTCGAAGATCTCTGTAAAATGAGCAGTAAAGAAGTATGTGTTCAGTAGTTTCTACCAACTCGGCTCCACAGGGACATAGTCTTTTTTCATAAGGGATCTTTTTAAACCGTCCCTCAAGCACAGCGAATGGGAGACAATGGCATCTAGCCAGTGTGAAGGTCCTGCGATGTCTAGGAGCCTCAACATTAGTTAAATACGAAGCAGGGCAAGGTATGTATCTCCGATCTTCACTTATTGGAAAGCTTGGTACATTAGAAAGATCAAGTTGTCTCTCAATATTGTGAGAGACACAATATTTTCTTATTTTTCTTATTCTGAGCTGGAAAGTGACCATTGGCATTTTTTGTTGTAATCAAAAACTAAGATTTATATGACAACCACCTGCCTTTGTAAAAAAAAAAAAACAGTTGCAAATATCACAGGTTTATCTGCTAACACAGGAAATGCAGAGATTGGCATAACATTGAATGACTATCTGTGGTAATCAAAGTCTGGCAGGTTACCTTGAACGTTGCAGCATTGAGAACATTAGCATGCTTATGAAAAATGGATTTTCCAAAATGGGTCATCAATAAATTTCCTATGGGCAACTTGTAAAATACTTCTGTCATAAAATGAATTGCTTTATAGTGGTTTTGGATTGTCAAGGTATTTGATTCAAGAAGAATAATTTTACAGAACGGTAAGATTCTTGCTCCAAAGGAAGAGTATGGCTCTGTGAACTCATGACAGCCGTGTGAGTGTGTGTGTGTGTGTGTGTGTGTGTGTGTTTTATTTGCCAATCCTTGCTGACTTTAAACTGCTCTGCCACAGGGAAAGCTGGTTCTGTGACTGCTCATTGTTCATGCTGAACTGAACACAGATGAGGTTTTTGCATTCAGTCACAACTTCAGTTTTCTGAAGCGGTTGCAATCGGATGCCAAAAATGGATCCTTGCCGAGTTTGACACGTGCGGTAGGCAGTCGTGTGTGGCACATGGGTGCTATAGGACTAGCCCAGTCCCCATGTTTTAGGAAGAAAGGAAAGACACAGCTCAGATCAGAATCTTTCTAAAAGCTGACCAAATTGCTAGTGGGAATTTGTGGAAGATAATTACGATTTTGATTAATCAGTGGGGCTACCATGCCCCACTTTACTCTTTTTTGCCTATTTGGGGCCAATAGCTTGTTGCTGCCACTATTCTTTGCAGATACTTCAATAAGGAAGTACTTTATATGACTTCTGGCTAATTGGTAGAGGTCAGCTAATTAGTATTGTTTGCCTTCTTGTACTGGTACATATCTATTTTGATTGAGCAAGTCTTATGTATGACCTATGTTTATTGCATTTTGGAAAGTACTGGGCATGATTTAACGGTCTAACACCTACAATAGAGGCGCCCTGGTTGTTTAAATGTTAGTGTCCTATAGTTTTCCCCTAACATGTTTTCCAGTCTTATTAATTAATGGAGGTATAAATATATTAATAGCTAATTATACCTAGCTGTTATACCTAGTTATAACAGCATATATAAGGGAGCCCTGAGGTGATAATCAATGAGCATCAGTGTAGATCATCCTGGAAGATGCCACATGGCATCTTGCATTATGCATTACCGATAAAAAGCATTTGCATTTCCAATTGATGCACTTATTGCTAGCAAATCTGAAAAGAGCCATTGTCCTCTGAAAATATAGCAAGTCAATTCTTGTTGGAGTCCACCTGTTTTAATGTCATGGATTACCTCTGGCATGTGCTCAGGCAAGTGTGTGTACCACCACTAAGGGCGCAATCCTAACCGACTTTCCAGCATCGGGGGAGGTGCGCATGGAGGCCCGAGCGCGCCCCACGGCTGGCACTGAAACCGCGCCTCAGATGTCACCCCGCCCCCGCGCATTGCTCAGACACGCCTCCCTTACCCCGGAAACGCTCCATTTCCGAGCGTAAGGGAAGCATGGGCAGGCGGGAGGGCCGAAAACCACACGGTCTCGCCTGGACCACGCGCAGTGGCGCCCTGCCACTGCCCGTTGCCCCATGGCTCGCGCCATCCCGGGCCACAGGTAAGATACGCGCCTGCATCGGGGTAAGGGCAATGCAGCTTCCAGGTAAGGGAACAATCATTCTTTTATCTTGAAGAGGCCTCCGTGACTACTAGTCCACTGCAGCACATGCCCCGTTGGCATAGTGCTGGAAAGTTGCTTAGAATTGCGCCCTGAGCTACTGCCCCGGCTATGGTGGGATAGTATGTGCCCCCTCAGTAGTACATTGAGGTGTGTTCAGCCTCTACTATTCTTAGAAATTGGTTAACGACATAAATAAATATATACATAGATACACAAATACATACATACACCTATGGAAATACAAATAAGATTGAAACCTTTTCCAGTGACAGGTATTTTTTCTGGACCCAGTACAAATTGTAACACAGATCCCTCTCCTTCTTTTTCTTCTTTGCATGTAAACTGTGTCTGTTTTGAAAAATTCTGAACTGGAAGGACCCAGAGCAAGTGAGAGAGAGAAAGAGAAATTGACTAAAGGAAAGAAGTGAAACTTAAGGTTTCCCAAGGGAGCATTACATGCCAGCATGTTATGTAGGTTTACACACATTTTTATTTGGGTAATCAATAATGAAACTAGTCATTACCATAGCAACTGCCACTTCACATAGGCCTTAAGCTGTCTCCAAAGATAGTGAATACATTTTAAAGGCATACACAAATCCTCCACCTTCTCACAACTTCTGTTCAACACACATGGTGCAATCCTAAACTGTTAAAATCAGTGGAAGCTTTGCTGTTGACTTCACCAGCTTGTAGATTGCACTCACTTATCACATTTTCAGTTGAATAATGGTATGTGTGATACATTCAGAGGATTTTAGACACTAGAACACACCAGTCCTAGTCCCTAGTACTTACCTCTGCAGTAACATATACTAGGAAATAGAAAATCAAGACTATATTAAGGGGAAAATACGTTTTTGACTTTCCTTACTATTTGTATAACAGCTCAACCTACTAAGACTTCTTAGAGAATCCAAAGTATACATCAGTACAGGAGCTGTGGGTCCCAGTGCAAGGGGAAAAAAAACCTCCAGGGCCCCCCTACTCACCAGAACAAGCGGCGGCAGCCAGCTAGGGCCAATGGACCCTGTGCAAAGCACGGCACCCAGATATAGGTGGCAGTGACATGACGACGTCAGCACCAACTGCTTCCAGGAGGGCCATTTTGAGCCTATTGGATCCTGGGCACATGGGAGGACTGTCCAGCACAGCACTCCACTCACTGCACTCTTTTTGCGATGCCTCAGCGCGGGAGAATCCATGCCAGAGCATCAACTACAGAGCGAGGTGCCTGAGCTCAGGGGCGTAACTAGGGTGTGGCAGGGGGTGGCACGAGCCATGGGCGCCATCTTGCAGGGGGCGCCATTCGCATGGTGCCCGCCCCCCCAAAATGGCGCCCACGGCCCGCCCGCTCCCTGCGCCGCATTCTCCTCGCTCCGGCTGGCCTTAAAGAGCCAGCTGGAGCGAGGAGAATGCGCTGCCACCCAGCGCCCCCTCCCGCTTGTCAAGGGGGGCAGGGCGCTGGGCGCCGCCGCGTTCTGTTCGCTGCGGAGCGAACAGAACGCGGCGCTCTGGCCGCGTTCTTTCTGTTCGCTCCTGCCGGCCTTAAAGGGCCGGTGGCAGTGAACAGAACGCGCCTCTTAGAAGGGGTGGGGTGCTATGGCATGACGTCACGATGGGACGTCATGACGTTGCATGCCCCTGGGGCGCATTTTCATTGGGCGCCATGGGCGCCCTTTCAAATAGATTCGCCCCTGCTTGAGCTGTGAGCTCCGCTGATTGCTACAGTGCAGGGCCTCTCTAGGCTCAGTTCCCAGTTCAGCCAAATTGCCTTAAGGGCGGCCCTGGCTCTGGGGCCAGGCAGGACACATTTGCTTTGCAAGCGCTCACTCGATCCAGGCAGCATCTCTTCTGCTTCGGCATGGCACTACCTGGAAGTGATCTCTAAGGCGAGTGCCACGATCTGCTGGCCTAGCATGGGGGGCCCCTAGGAGCAGGGCCCTTATTGGTCAAACTGACCCAAAGCTTGCCCTTCATCAGTGGCACGAGTCATCAATGAAAAGAGTTAGTCACTTTTAACTCATAAATATCTGTGCCCTGCTCAAAGCTTTTTTGTGATGAAGATCCATTTACTTATTTGGTTTTCTCTGTAAACCATAATGTAAACTTGGTTGTTGAAAAGCAGTATCTAAATACTACTAATAATAAATTTTCTCTGCTTGAAAGCCCCAAAAATCTGTTTTTGTCCCCCTTATGTTCTGTATCCCTTACATCTTGAGCCTGATGTAATGGAACCTATTACATCCTGAACCTTTTCAGAAATGAGGGAAAGACAACCAGCACAGGCACTGAAACTAGTCTAAAAGAGAGGCCTTTATGCCCCTTTAAAAGTTCTGGAGCTGGTATTGAATTGAGAGCAATTTTCTTACAGATTGAGCCATGGACTCCCCACCACCACTCATTTAAAACAACCTATTATACTGAATAAAAACTCAGAGAAAGCATGACTGAACCCTTGTTGCTAATCTGCTAGCTTTCTCTGTGCAGAGAGCTTCTACCTTTGGGGAGGATTTCTTCAAAATGTAGTCCCCCTCAACTGCAGGAGGAAGTGCAGGAGAAACTTCACGGCTTGATTTTGCTTATTGCATGAATTGGCCCTCAGAGAGTATTGATTAAGCAGCACAAGTCAAAAGAGGAAAATAAAGGTTCATGTTAATAGAGCTTGTGTACCTGACACCCTTCAGTTCAGACATCTGCAGCATTTGTAATTTATAGGATATGCTCTGTGTGTTTTATCATTTACTGTTTTTTAAGTCCTCCTGAATCACAGATGAGCCCTATCATATGTTGACACCGCAGTAAATGGCCTTATTCTTAGCAGTTCATTGGTGTGGGAGTTTTGCTTATTCTGCTACTGTGGAAAATTATTTTTTAGATCCTGTCTTGTTATTTAAAGGGGAATTATGCAATTGCATAAAACGCACGACAGAACAATTGGAGTAACCAGCCACCACCCATCCTGTACCAGGTGAAAAACAGACTTGCCTAGTAGACCATTGCTTTCTATATGCAGCAGAATGGGCACAAAGGAAAAATGAACTCATATAGCAAGACTCTTCGATGATTGTTGAATATGGTGCTACTAACTCAAGCAATCCATCCTTTTTGTTCCTGGGTAACATTAGCTTATCTTGGAAGTGATACAGTGTAGACATTGCAGGAGACCTGCTGGTTAAATCAATTTCAACTCAGCAGTACCCAGATAATTCCCATGGAATTTTCCCCCCCATAAAGAACTAGGCATACTGTGGTACTGATCATTAGCAATTAATTTATTCTTTAAAAAAAGCTTAGCAGAAGTGAAATTGGTCTGTGGATGAAATGACTAAAATGATTAAAGTTGTATTTGGGGGATTGCATTTTAGCTTTTGGATTGCTGCTTTAGTTGTCTGAACATATAAGATTCTATTAAATTGGGAGCATTTTTATGAATCGCCTTAAGAAATTCTTGGGAGTGGAGGGTATCATGACACTTGGGAGCCTGGCCCTTCCAGACTGCTCCCAGGGGTCGTGGGATGATGTCCCCGTTCTGGCCACCAGAAACCTCCAGTGGCCCAGGAGGCATTACCTTAGCCCAACCCGTAGTGTAGCACAGCGTCAAGACTAGATTCAGCTAACCCCCACTCCCAGCACACAAGGCACACCATGGAGTAAAATATAATGATTTATAATATATAATTTGTATAATGATTTATTAAAAACTACAGGTTACAGCATAGAGGCTTAATAAGGCCTTTCAAAGGCCAAAACATGACATAACTACATGATGTTTAATGCAAAATAAGAAAACATCTATCTCCTAGTCTATCTCCATTCTAACTATCACTCATCCAGCAAAGGACAGAACCAGGTGACATGAGGGCAAAATGGTCCAGCTCCTCTCCAGCTTCAAAAGTCTCTTTGTTCTCCCCCCCCCCCCGTGCCTTCCCAGCCCCCCTTGTCAGCCAGAGGCAAAACAGCTCCCAGTACTCAGAAGATGCCCTTGGGAGGTTTCCCTGCTAGAGGCCTCTCTATCTTGCTCCGGCCTGTTGAGCAAGATACAACAGCCTCCAGGGGAAAACTTTCTCACCGCTAGGGTCCTAGAGGGGGATGGGGAAAGACAAGTACAGGCCTCAAAATGGAGCCGAGCCGGCCTGTTTCCCTACTGTTCATGACAGAGGGGTAGGATATAAATTTTAAAACAAAACGTAAAATGATAGAGCAGACACTCTCAATAAATGTGCCTGCTTTAAATGCTAAGGTAATTGTAAAATAGGGAGAATCTCACTGGATCAAATCAACTATTCTTTCCCACAATAGCTAACCCAAACTGTTTCCAGGAAGCTTCCACGAGGACAGAGAGGCAACAGCCCTCTGCTTGATTTGTCCTCAGAATATTGCCTACAAACCAAGACGTTTTGTTTTGCTATCTTGGTTAATCGCAGTTGATTGCATGCTCTATGATTTGTTCAGTTCCCTTTTAATTCACATCTTGTGGCAGTAAATTCCATTTAGTCAATGAATTCCAAACACCTATCTGCTGTTTACGATCTCTCTTGATGGCATGCATTCATCCCTGCAACTAGAGCTGCCCTCTGAAAGCATGACCAAAGGCTATCTGCTTAGCGAAAAGCCAATGCTATATAAATGGAAAATGTGTTTTGTTGTGCCATTTTATTAGAATTCTTGTTTGTTCCAGTGCATATTGTACCTGACATCTGCTAATATATTGTATAGCATTATAGTATTTGTCCTAACCATCTTCAGCTTTCCGCTTCAGGGAGTTAGTATAAGAATAATTGTGAAAACTCACCCAGAATTTGACAGGGCAGCATCACTGACTGGGTCCTTAATAGAGTGTTCAAATGTTTTTAAATCTTCCCTAGTTGAAGTGCTGCTCATTATTCTGTTCCCTTGCTGTTGAAAGCTGCATTTCTGCTAGGTCTAGACAGCATTAGCCACAGAACTGGTAGTGTTTGCCAGTTTATGGTACAATGTTATTCTCATTCACTTCTGCAACTCTTACCTCAAGCAACAACCTCAGTGGAAATTATGCCCCCCCTCTCATGTATTATGCTCAATGAAAACAAAACCAAATGCTTCTGTCCATTAGAAGCACTTTGAAAACCCAATCCTATGCTGCTATGCTATGCTGCATCCTGCAGGGGAATTTTGACAGAGATAAGGGGACATTTGTTGGCCCAGCAGTTGCTATGAGTCAACACAGACCTGTGCCAGCTGTATCACTGGCACAGGTCTAATCCAGGATCACACCCAGGAAGTGGAATAGAATATGGTGTGCATCGATGCCATGGATCCCGCCCCCTCCCAGGCCAAATCTGTCCAACCCATGCCCCAGTCGCCACTGTCCCCACTCTTCCTTCACCCCTGCACCAATCTTACCTGCTCCAAAGGGTGTCCCACCACTCTGGTCTTTCCATCGGTGCATGCAGCCTTCATGCCATCACAAAGTGCTTTATGGCACTTTGTGGCACTTTTGTTACAGTGTGCATCCCTGGCGTACTGGCAGAACACGCAATCCACCACTGTGCCTCTTACAGCGCAATCCTAGCGTGCCCCTTGCGTTGACGCGACGCCATCACATCTACGCAAGGGTTGGAGCTCCGCGCACGGGAACCGAGCAGCACCCCTGAGTCAGCACCCCAACTCTGAAGCCAACGCTGCTCAGCTTCAGAGTGCTGATGGAGAGCCTCCCTTGCACCGACCGAAGACGGTCGGTGCAAGGGATTCTCTGTCCCGTTTCGGGACAGGGATTGGGGGGAGAGGGGAGGGGGGACTTGGGCGGGACCCAGGCGGGCTTGGGAGTTGGCTGTACGTCCACATCCTAAGCCCGTCAGCAAGGCCACGCAGCCCCCTCAGATCCGTGCCTGCTCTTTAGCAGGCACAGATCTGAGGAGCACATAGGGGAGGCTGCCTCCCCTATGGTAAGGGAACACACACTCCCTTGCCGCGGGAAGGCTCCAGCCCATCCTAAGTAGCGCTGGATTTGGTGCTGACCGGCCGGCCTCACTAATCCAGTGCTGTTTAGGATTGCACCCTTAGTTTAGGATTGGGACCTCTTTATATGAACTTGTGTTTATCATTAAACTTTCTCAAAATTCTTGCTTCCCAAATTGGGAAGAAACTGACCATTGTTTAGCAAAGCAAAGATCTGTGTCCTTAAATATCTGACAGCACAATCCTATGCATGTCTACTCAGAAGTAAGAACAATTGTGTTCAATGGGGCTTACCCCCAGGAAAGTGTTCATAGGATTGTAGCCTGAGTTATATCAATTCACCACTTCCTAATATCAGACTTGGGGCACAATCCTAACCTGCGCTGGAATAGCAGTGGCTGGGAGGCCTGTGCCGTATCCAACACAGTTTGGAACTGCGCTGGATCCTCCATGGGGCAAGGGCACGTTCACGCCCTTGCCCCGGAGTAGATGCCAGCCAGCCTTATCGGCTACTCGGATCTGCTCCCGCTTCATAGCGGACTATATAGCGGCTGCAGCTCCAAGTTCCATCCAAGCTCCACCCCAGGCTGGCCCACCACCTGACCTGCCCACCTCCACCCTGCCCCCACCAAGAAGCAGCCCAGAAGCCACCGTACCTGCCAGCTGCTCTAGCGCTGCAGTGTTGACACAAGTGCTTGCGTCGATGCACATGCCTTGTGCTAGTCGCATGTGCTTTATGACACGTGTGACAGTGTTGGGCTGATGCATGCCACTTGCGTCAGCCCTAGGGCATGCTGGGATTGCGCTGTTAGTTGTTGACCTAAACATAAACTCATTTCATATCATCTGTTTGAAGACTTTGCTAGTAGAGTGAAACACTACAGTTTTAACTAAAATTCCAATCACCATTTCAATAATAATAATAAATACCAAGCATTATCATTGTGCAGTTGTTGAGATCTTGCATTGTTGGTGGCATGCTTGAAAAGCGACCCTGTTTACATGCAGGTTAACACATTTATTTATCGTCACCTCTGCAGTTTCTGCTTTGGCAATAGAGAATGTGGTTATAGAAGTTCTAGGAATTGTAATGATTGCCATTCTCATAATTCAAGGAACTGGAACCTCACCTGAACGCATGCCTATAGAATACAATCCAGCTTTAGGATTTAAGAGCAGCACATTTCTTTAAAGCTGTAATTCTGTGCATGTTTCTATGGGAGTAACTCCCATTGGCAACAGTTAGACTTACTTCTGAGTAAATATGAATTGGATAGTGCTGCACAACACATAATAATGTTTTCATTAATAACAATAACCAGGGGGACACTTGAATAATTAACACATTTCTTGAAACACACGGGCTCTGCCAAAATCAGCTGCTATCTGTTTCATTTTCCTCCTTCCTTTGTAACAGTGCAATTCAGTTTGTGTTGTGATATCACAGCATTGTATATTTCCCAGCCAGCACCAACCAATGATGTACAGCAGGGATGGGAAGGCGCAAGGTTATACGATGTACATTTTATTGTTTACATAAGCCACCATGGGCAGTTGCTTCAGCATGGGAAAGATATAACTTTTTCTATTATTAATAATATCAATGTCAATAATATTACAATATTACATTATCGTCATCATCATCATATAGATATGCCCCAGTATCTGCTGGGGTTGTGTTCCTGACAAATGCACACCCCCATGGATACCTGATATTGTGGATACTGGGGACGCCTCTTTAAAGATAGAGGAACATCCGTGGTTTTGCTGCAAGAAGAGAAAAAAAATAATGTTCCCTTATGTTTTTTAATAGGCATCCCAGTGTCCATGTTATCTATGGATAACTGAAACAGTGAATACCAGGGCATGCCTGTTATATGAAGAAGAGCTAATATAAAAGAGAACAGTGCCATTAAAAGTTTTACAACAAAATACCACAAACCCCAAAACCTTTTTACTTTTTATTACTTTTTTTTAATGTCATTGATTTTTTTCTCTCTCTCATGGTGGACTAGGGAAAAAAATAAGCAAAAACTTAGTTGTATAGCCTATATACCTGTTCAGCCTGTAGGCCACTCTTGTGTGGGCCTGAGAAAGATTTAGGATGTGCCACTTCTGTCTCTAAGCCAGGGTAAATTGAATGTTAATAGTATAATGTTACAGAAGGAGGTTGCCTTTTCATTGACCCTATACATTCAATTTCCATTACATGCAGCATAATTAGCAAAACAGTAGCAGGTCTATTATCCGTTTGCCAGCAAAGCTTAGCGAATCAATTCAAGTTTAATTCTAGAAGCTTAAATTTAGGCATGAACTGCAGCTATGATAGGGAATAGTTTTCACCATTAGAGTGGTTCTAAAACCCATTATCTACCACATATGGTTATCCTTTATATTGAGTTTATCCCATTGGGTATATGCTTAGATCTTCTGTATCCACCCAACCCAATAATCACATGTGAAATGAGACATAACTGTGGGGAGAGGATGATTTTTCTCCATCCTTAAACGGGGCTTCTGGAAATGGGAGCTTCTGGAAATGGGAGCTCAAGTATCTGTGTGCATCTTAGGCTGCAATCCTATACACCCATGTACCTGGGAGTAAATCCTACTGAATACAATGAGATTTAATTTGGTGTAAACATGCATACAATAGCATTGTAAGTCTTCACATCCTTGCAATCCAAATCCTGTAAGTAAATGTGAAGGAATAATTCTTTATGTTTGTAACTTAAAAGCTTATAACTTGCTTTACTCTAATTTAAGGAGGATTAAAAAAAAAGGTAATAAAAAAGATTTTAAAAGGATAAAAAAAGATTTCATAGGCTCTTGAGCCTTTGAAAGAAAGCTTGGATATTTTGTGTGCTCTGGGTTTTTTATTATTATTTACAGAAACCTACTTGTTTTCTAAGGTATTTGCCATTATCAGCATCATTTTAAGTCAGAGAAGGCACCTGATTTTTAATTCATTTTCATTTTCTTGCACTAATTAGAAGAGTCATTAGCAAAGCAGATATGAAGGCTGAAATCCTACACATCCTTCTTCATTCTTGTTTACTGTCACCCTTTGTTTTAGGTTGGAATAGTATTGCATTATTCTACTCTCTCTACTATGCTGTGGATTGGAGTGACTGCAAGGAATATTTATAAGCAAGTCACAAAAAAGCCTCAAACCTCCCAAAATAGTGATCAGCCTTCTTATCCAAAACAGCCATTGCTCAGGTAAGGATAATAATCAGTATGACTTCTGTATTGTTTGCTGTACAGTTAAACTTTAATATCCTTCAGAGCACAATCCTAAACTCGAGTTAGGCCGGCATAAACTAAACCAGCAGAGTTTGGCCAGCACAAGGGCCACCATAAAGTGTGTTTGGACTACTCTCTGAGTCAGGGAGGATGGCTCACATCTGTGTGCTGGCCTCTCTGACTTTTAGAGTGGTCCAAACACACTTTATGGTGTCCCTTGTGCTGGCCAAATTTTGCTGGTTTAGTTTATGCCGGCCTAACTCAGTTTAGGATTGCGCCCTCAGTTTAGATCAGAGTTAAAATGTAAACATCCCTGTGTGTCTGGAAATTATGGAAATACTTTCAAATCTGATCAAGTTTCTTTCAGGCTTTCCACCAAAATTGTCAGAGAAGGGCACTAGAAGAAGGCAGGCTGACCAAAGCATAGTTCCTAGTGGTTAGTGCTCATACATGCCTTTCTGCTTCCTGCCTTCCCTTTACTGGATCAGCAGCTGAATGGGGGAGTATCCTTGTTGATTTTGATTCAATGCTATCATCCCAGACAACAGAGACCAAGCCAGAGGAATGGTGCTGTCTGGGAAAATTAAAATAAACAAAGGAGGGTAGAAAAAACATACAAGCAGGCTGGTGGAAATGCCTGAACTGTGACTGGATGGACACAAAGCAAAAACTGTATTAAAGGATGCAATACAGCTTGGGGGTTCTCCTGGATCCACAACTATGCCTGGAGTTCCAGGTGTCGGCAGTGGCCAGGGGAGCCTTTGCTCAGCTTCGGCTGATTCGCCAGCTGCGGCCGTACCTGAGCTGTGCGGACGGTGACCCACGCCCTAGTGACATCTAGATTAGATTATTGCAATGCGCTCTACGTGGGGCTGCCTTTGAAGATGGTCTGGAAATTACAACTAGTACAGAATGCGGCGGCTCGGGTGGTTGCCGGGGCACATTGGGTTGACTCTGTCGAGCCGTTGCTTCGGCAACTACACTGGCTGCCGGTTCTGTTCCGGGCCCAATTCAAAGTGCTAGTTTTGACTTTTAAAGCCCTTTACGGCTCGGGTCCGGGGTATTTGAGGGACCGCCTCCTTCCATATAATCCTACCCGTACTCTCAGATCATCTGGAGGGGCCCTTTTGACTGTGCCGCCAATAGGAGAGGTGAGAGGGGCGGCGGCCAGGAAGAGGGCCTTCTCGGTGGTGGCCCCCCAACTTTGGAATACCCTCCCCTTTGAACTGAGAACTGCTCCCTCATTGTTAACATTTCGGCGTGGGCTGAAGACCTTTTTATTTCAAAAAGCTTTTAACTGTTGACAGGCTATATCTTGTTTAATTTTATGATCCACGGGGCTGGTTGCTTGCTGTTTTTTTAAATTTTTTAAATTGTATTTTAACATTGTTTTAAATTGTTTCTATTGTTAAATTTTGTTTTTATTGTTTCTTTTATTGTAATGCCGCCTTGGGTGCCTTCGGGCAAAAAGGCGGGATATAAATCTAATAAATAATAATAATAAATAATAACCAACCACCCAAGAGATGGAGATGTATTTCTACTCAAGAACAAAGCCCACAGCTGCTCCCCCAAATGCATCACATTCTAAACCAGTGTACAGCTTGGGTTTGCCGAAAAGAGCAAACAAAGCAAAAAAATAAAATTCTGAACACACGTAGCTAAGATTACTACTGCTATGGCTAGCAAGTCACATTGTCCAAGGAATCTATTGTCCCCACACTTACTGGAGAGAAAGAGTAAGTGTCTTCTGGATCCCAGCAATAGATTCCCTGCAGATAAGCAAGAATACACAGAGCATCCTTGTGCTTGGATTTAAGAATGTAGTTTTGATGATGTCGTCAAGTTACCAGATTAAAGGGGGTAAAACCCACCTGGCCACTCCATTCCACTCCCTTTTGTCGTCTTAAACAGACAGGTTTGCTGCCCAGTTAGCGGGGTCTACCTATCCCTAGGCAAACTAGCTACTGCAGACAGATTTATGGAAATGACAAGAAACACGCAGTTCAGGAAGACTCTCTCTCTCTCTCTCTCTCCCCCCCCCCCCGGGAGAACGCAAAGACCCTGACTACAGCCCCCAGAGGTCTTCGTGGCAAACCATGCTTGTACGGAACGACGTGCACAAGGCATTCTGGGGTGGCTGACCCCAGAAGTGGCTTACCTTGCAGACCCCTGGGGGCTGTAGTTGAGGTCTTCACTATCATCCCAGGTGGAACGGCAGACGCCGATCATGCAGGAGACGATTTTCGGTGGTGCATTGGTCTCCAGTCTGAGACTGCTGTTCTAGCCCATTGTGGATCAGAATGCAACTAACAAGACATATTTTTCAGCAGTGGAAATTCTAATGCTTTTTAGATCAACCTGCAGCATAAATCATAAATTGTACAGTGGCAAGAATGTGTTTGTGGGTTTTGATAATTTCTTTTAGTGTGAAATATTCATATTTCTTTTCATGACAAAACCTTTTCCATGTAACTGTTGGAAACCAAGGGAGAGTAGCAGGCAAAGGAGAGGTGTGCTATTTTACCGTAGAGTACAATCCTAAACTGGAGTTAGGCTGGCATAGTTAGGCATAGTTGTCTGGAACAAGGGCCACCATAAAGCGTGTTTGGACCACTCTTGGAGTCAGGGAGGATGGCGCATGTCTGTGTTCTGGCCTCCCTGACTCCGAGAGTGGTCCAAACACGCTTTATGGTGTCCCCAATGCTGGCCAAACTTTGCTGGCCTAACTATGCCTGCCCAACTCCAAGTTAGGATTGCGCCCTTAATGGTATTTAATCATTTGTGAAAATTGCAGCCCAATCCCACTGTGCTACTGGCTGGTAGTAAACTGGGGTAGGGAAAAACTGGCAGTAAAGCAATGTAAACTGCCTTACGACTGTCACAAAACACATTTCAGCAGCATGCGGAGTTGTGTATTGCTGGGGTGCTAACAGGAAAGATGGAGCATCGTCACATGCTGCAGCTCAGGTAGAAGCTAGAATGGTGGGGAGAGATGGGATGGGGCGGAAGACTGGTTGATCTGGTCCGTGAAGGAGATGGGTTCAGTTGCAGCAGCTACTGCTGAATCCTTCCTTTCCTGGGCCCAATCCATCTTCACAGGTCAACACAGACTTGTGCCAGCAATATCTCTAGCATTGGTCCATGTTAGCCTACTGGGCAGAGTATGCCTTATTGGTACCACTGTATCCCTATGCAGGGAGATAGGCAAGACTGGACCCTTAATGTAGATAACCTTAATTCTGCACTTTATGTAGATTTTTTTACCCTGAATTATAAATATAATTTTACAATTGCAACTTTAAATGCAACTAGCCTACTCTTAAGCTAGCCAACAATGAGTTCCTTTCATCTGTTGGACACAAATCCTTGTTTGCTTTCAGAGAAGATGAACTTAGGCAGTCATTTGTTTATAGAATACTTTTGTTCACTAGCTGGAACCTAGTTAAATGACTAGAACCAGTTATAGCCAGCAAGTCTACTCCAAGATAATAGGCTTGATGACTACAGTTATTATATGTGGATTTTTGGCTATCTTTCAGCATAGCTGGAAGGACTGAGCCACTGCTCTAGAATTTGGACAGAGAGTCATCCAGCAAATATTGTTGGGCAAGTGCCCAGTGGCCATCAGTGCAGGCAAATTCACTCCAACATGCCCTGCTCTGCATAAAAATGATCTCAAATAACATTTGAGGAAGTGAATCTGTTCTGTTACCATGTTGTTTATACATAAAACAAAAAAGAAAAGGCTCATTTTTTTGTTCAGAGAAATACGTTGGAAATCTCTGCTTATTCCTTCGATTGGTTTCCTGCTGTTTAAAATATTTTCTAGTTGGAAGAAATGGGTTATAACCCTTTAAAAATTGTCTAATGGGAGAGAGAAAACTACTTTTAATGGAAACCGTGAGTGCTCCTTATAAAATGAGAAGCAATGTCTTTATTGAGAACCTGACTTACTCAATCTGTAATTCATTATAATGTATCTCACTCAGTAGTTCATGGTAAAATGAATAATTGCTAGTTTCAAATGCTGCACTAAGGTTATTAAGGTAGAAGGTTATTTCTCACTGCAAAGACCCAGTTCACCAAATTCAACTCCCATGGGAGGTGGAGGAAAACAGACAGTTGGGTTATATTACTGAAAAGATTTACCCCAATTAGCCCTCAGTTGCAAGTATTTGCCAGGAACAATAAATAACACATTATCAACATTAGAGTATTAACAATAGAACTACATTTGCAAAGATAGTTGTTTTATAGCTATCTAAAATTATTCCGTAATTTTCTTACCTAAGGACAATAATATAATTACTTAAGTCACAACCTCAGACATATCTAATATAATTCAATAATGCTTAGTGGTAACAACTGAACAGTATTGATGCAACAATTTCATTTCACATGGAAATGGATATGTAATGTAGAAAATTAAAATACCTTTAAAGCAATAAAGTGCCTATATTTGTAATTAGTCTCCTTCCCCCCTCAGTATTCAACAGTACAGACTTACCCACTGAAATGGTTAGATGGTTAGGTTTAACAAGTCCATCCTCCTTATCCACTGATTCAGAACCTGTAGATTTGACCAATACAGGCAAAATCCATGGGTCCTGACCCATATCAGGAAGGCTGACTTTTCGGTGGCCTGAGGCGCAGAGAGGTGGCAAGAGGCCTCTGACAGCTTCATAAGCCCCCCAGGAGACCTTAGAAATCAACTTCTGGCTTTTGCAAAAACTGGAAAGCCTTTCATTTCTAAGGCCTTCTGGGGACTTGCTGAAGCCCAGGGAGGCTGGGCACCCAAATTGTGGATTCAATCCATAGCTTTTGGCATCTGCAGGGGTTCTGGAAACAGAACTCAAGCAGATGCCAAGCACCAACTGTATTTAAGAGTTCAACCCTAACCTGGAGTTAGGCCAGCAAAGTTTGGCCAGCACAAGGGACACCATAAAGTGTGTTTGGACCACTCTCAGAGTCAGAGAGGCCAGCACACAGATGTAAGCCATCCTCCCTGACTCCGAGAGTGTTCCAAATATGCTTTACGGTGGCCCATGTGCTGGCCAAACTTTGCTGGCCTAGCTGTGCCGGCCTAACTCCAGGTTAGGATTGTGCCCTACATTATCTCTAGCCACCGTTATTTTCTGTCACTTAAAATGTGTAACATAACTATTGCATATTTACATGTATTGTTAAGGGTGCAATCCCATTGAGGTGGCACAGGCCATCTACGCCGGCAAATGCTCTGTAAGGCACGTTTACCCCAACTCAGGAGTTGTCTGGGTTGGTACAGAGGCTTGCACTGGCTTTCCCAGACCAGATCCAGCCCTTGCACCAGCCAGAGAAGGTTTGTTTGCACCGACTGGAACAGGATGGCAGGAAGGGAGAACAGAGGCAGGGGTGTTTTTAGATTGGGGAGAATGGATGAGGGGTACATCAGATTCTGGAGGGGGGTGGCTCAGCAGCGGCAGTACATGCCAAATCCTAACCCCCCCTTTCAGGCCTAGCAGACTTACATGGGCTGCTTGGATTTGTACCAGCTAAACAGCTGGCCCAGATCCAATTAGCCCCATAGGGGTGGCTGGGGCTTGACATGGAGTAAAGGGAAAAATATTCCGTAACCCGAGATGACCTCCAGGCGCCTTCTAATATGTGCTGGATACAGCACTGCAACTGTGTCCTGCCTGTTCCAGCATAGGTTAGGATTGGTCTGTAAATGTTTTAGCATAATTCGGACGCAAATAATTCCTACCAGGCCCAATGCTGTTTGTATACAGTATTTCCAAGATTATGTATTGTGCCTTTTCTTCAAATTACATTTACTTGGGTGGCTTCATTTCTTGTCTCCGCCTGTGGTGAGCAAATTTGGCTGCAGTCTTGTCATCTGGTTTTGTGCATGTGTAGAATTGACTGGTTTCCCAGCTTCCAGACGGATATTTTTATAGAGTGCTGTTGCTGTAGGGGACATATGGATATTTGTTGTGATTCAGTAAGGAATATTGTGGCAGACAATTAAATAATCAATGTGCCTCTCAAGATATTTTACATTCTATTCTTTTTTTTTTTTTATGGAAGTCCGGTTTCCTGAGGCAGATAGAACTGCAGAAATATATAGTTGGCAGTTAGAGCTGCCAGATCAGTCAGGTGGAGAAAGGCAATTACCTTTTCCATTCCTGTTGCAGTGAGAGAAAAGGCAGCTGTGACTCTCCTTCTCAATCCTCCCTGCCCCTGGCATCATGCTTTCCTCTGACCTTATCTCTTTAATCCTCCAGTTGGCTAAATTGCTTCTGTGGGGAGATCAGGCTGGAAGAGGCACCCCTTGCCCTCCCATTCATCTGCTGGAAGGAGCTGCAAACAGCATCACGCAGGCGCACATTTGCTGGTCAGACAGTGCCCTTCAGAAGTGGGTCAGTGGCCTGCAACCAGCCAGGGCATCTGTAGAACCCACCCATCACTATGCTGTTTGTAGCTCTCTCCAGCAACTAAATGTAAGGGCAGGGAAACCTTCCCATCTCGGTCATCCCACAGTGGCAGGAGGCAATTTAGCTGCCGTGGGAATTAAGTAGATAAATTTAGAGAGGGAGGTAAACACCAGTGGGGAGGAAGAAGAACCACCATTGGCTTTTCTCCTGCTGCAATGAGCACATTAAAGGTAATTGCCTTTCTCAGACTAACTGAACTGGGAACCTTACTGCCAATTCCCGTTTCAGATGCATGACAGGAGTAGAAGGGCCTGGGCAAGTGCCACATATATTGTAGCGAACAGCAAGGTCTCAGATTTCAGTGTTTAAAATTGCATCTATATTTATTAGGTTTATTTATACAGCAGTTATAATCCTGCAAAGAAGCTCAGATTAGCTGCTTTAATCCCTTTGTTTTAGGGCATTTTTGGGGGGAAAAAACAATTAGAATCATACAGAGCAATTGTTCCTCGAGACCTGTGTCTTAAAAGAAGAAACGGATCAGCAAAGGCTTGGTTTTTGCCAAATGATGTTCCTAGTGATGTGGTATATTTGTCTTTTCTAGCTGATCTCTGCAGTATAATCTGATGGTTTCTCATGGTCTGATTAAGTGCTGCCGAAGGAGCTTCCTAATGTGTGATTATTCCATGGAAAATGTCCATTACCACATAGGTATTTCCATATTTAGTCTGGGCTCAATCCCTTCCCTGTGAATGGAATTTGCCCTGTCCTCAGCTATTGCACATGGGGTTTTGTTTTTGCTGAGCTATCCATCTCAACCCCAAGATCCCTTGCGTGGTTTGCTATTGACAGCTCAGACTTCATCAGTAGACTGCATGTGACGCTGAGATTTTTTGCCCCAGTGCACATCGCATTATACATATTGACATTGAACCACATTTTCTATTTGACTGCCCATTCACCCAGTTTGAGGAGGTCATTTTGAAGCACTTCACTACCATGTTTGAATTTTAGCAACCTGAATAGTTTGGTGCCATCTGCAAATTTAGTCACCAAACTCCAGATCATTTGAGAACAAGCTAAAATGTTGCTGAATAAATTTGACTCGCTGTCCTATGCTATGTTCAACTGAACTCATGCTGAGATTAAACAGCCTATTGTACTTTTTGAAAATCCAGAGAGCTGAAAAGTGGAGTATAATTTTAAGGGCACAATCCTAACCAGAGTAAGGGCAATACAGTTCCAAGGTACAGGAACAAACATTCCCTTACCTTGAGGAGGCCTCCGTGACTACTACTCCACTGTAGGATGCAGCATATGTCCCATTGGCACAGCTATGTCAATGCTGGAAAGTTGGTTAGGATTGTGCCCTAAATGTGATAGACAGATTGGCATATAAACAAGATAAGCTATTACAGAGTAAATAAATACATCCTGTAAGTAAAGAAGAGCCTTCAGTGCAGTGGTTGGGTCATTGATCCTTGGTGGAGGATACAGTATTATATTATACAAAAGCATCTATCTTCAACTCTGAAATATTGACAGTGGTCTGAAAAAAGTCTGATTGTCTTTACGATCCTGTCAAGCAGTAAAGAGTATTTTTAATATCAGGTGCAGATGTGTCTTAGCATATGTGCTATAATCTGGATTTATGTGGGCTCTAAGATACGGAATCATTTGGATTTGTTATCAGAGCTGGTGAGAGCAGATAGCACCAGGTCTCAAATAGCACTGTAGTAATTTTTCAAATAGCACTGCCTATAATTGCTGTGTAGCAATCACAAAGAATGATCAATACTCAGTTATCAAGAATATTGAGTCTTGACTGATGCATGATAAAGACACCAATGTTTCTAAATAAAGAAATTCATGGTTGCCACAATTTAATCAGATCAGGACTGATCAGCATCACCATCATACATTACTTCTAACATGAGGTTATCTTACAGCCTAATCATAGAGGACTGCCCCCCTGGTGGAACTAATGTTCCGCCAACTCGTGCTGCAGTAAGACAGCCATAAAGCACCCTCTGGCAGCACACATTGCTGCAGCACCAGCAGGAAGGCTGAGAGTTATAGGGAGGGTGCAAAACTGAATGGGAAGGAGGAACTGGGCATAGAGAGTGCGGGAAGGGGCGGGTCCAATAGTGTCGATGCATGCTGGATCCTATCCTCCTTACCCGCAGCCTCCCTGTCCCCTTTCTCTCCTTTGGCTTGTGCCAGCAAAATTACTTACACAGGTCCAAGGAGACCCACTGCAGGGCAGAATTCATTCAAGAGGGGAATGGGAATTTAAATCCCCTTTCCCTTCAGAAGCTTCCCATTCTGCATATCCCCCTAGATACAGCACATCTTTTCAGTGCAGGTGCACTGGTCGGGGGGGGGGGGAAAGGATAGGGTTGGGCCATTAATGTAGTTCAGCTTACTGTGGCTTACTATCAAAGCAAGCATGGCTCATGGCTCCTCACAAGAAAGTCCAGCTAAAGCAGTGGTGAAATTCAGCCAGTTCTCACCAGTTCTGCAGAACCCATTGCTAATTTATTGATATACAAAAAGTAGAGCTGTAGTAAGAAGCAGTACAAAGAAAGGAGGACATAGAACCAGTTGTTAATTTATTTGAATTCCACCACTGAGCTAAAGTATAGTGCTAAAAGCACAACTCTAACTTCCAAGTTCTATAAGTTTCCAGTAACATTTTCTAAACCAGGAACATTTCACACGTAGCAAGATTAATAATTTGAGCCTTAGGTTGTATCTGTGGATATATAATTAATGTAGTAATATTGGGTTTGTGCATAGCTATATTCTACCATCAATACAAAAGCAAAACAGAAAATATAACTTATGTCTCTGGTGTTAATTTAGATGCTTCTCATCTGAGCCAAAGAACACTTCAAATGAGTTCCTCTTTTGTGCAAATAATTGTAATGTGTATTTTTAGCTCATTTTGAATTGTGGTGTAATTAGCTTAATTCATTAATGAACAATGGGAATTTTTAGCAATTCTTATGCATTCTCAGGCTTGCATGTTCCTTGAATAGCAGAAGTCGATAGAAGGTCACAAAGCATAATAGCTACTTCCAGGCATTTCCCTACTTTTCAGCAACCCTTCTAGCACTTGAATTGAGGTTTAAAATACTTGCCAAGAAATTTGAGCCAGTTTGCAAAAGAACAATACAGCCTTTTGAATTCTTGAAATTGAACATATAGTATTTCATGAACAGCTGCTTTAATGACCTTGTTCTGTATTCATGGAAATAGAAATTAACAGTATCCCAAAGTATAAGAATAAATGAAAAAAAGTATCAGTTATGAAAAACGCATTTAAGTGGAGAATAATAAAGTTTTCTTTTTTTCTGACAGTTCTGTGAAGGAACTAATCTTTTAAGTAGTTTTATCTCTTCAAAGGTATTTGCATTTTAGCAACCTTTCCTTTGTTTGAGTCACAGGCTAAGTTGAGACATAATTATAATCCATAACTTAGAACTATGTAAATACTGCTGGTGGTTCTTCTGGTTCACACACTTCCATCTTACATATGAAAGCATGAAAGGGAGAACAGGGGTGGTGAAAACCAGGAGGGATTTTGAAGCGCTCCAGAGGGATCTCTCCAAACTGGGGGAATGTGCAGCCAAATGGCAGATGCGTTTCAATGTAGACAAGTGTAAAGTGATGCACATTGGGGCAAAAAATCAAAATTTCAACTATAAGCTAATGGGTTCTGAGCTTTCGGTGACAGATCAGGAGAGAGATCTTGGAGTACTAGTAGACAACTCAATGAAAGTGTCAACCCAATGTGCGGCAGTGGTAAAGGCCAATTCCATGCTTGGGATAATCAAAAAAGGGCTTGAGAATAAAATGGCCAATATTATTATGCCACTGTACAAATTGATGGTAAGGCCACATCTGGAGTACTGTGTACAGTTCTGGTCGCCACACCTTAAAAAAGATATAGGGGAACTAGAGAAGGTGCAGAAGAGAGCAACCAAAATGATTACAGGGATGGCGCACCTCCCATATGAGGAAAGGCTACAGCGTTTCTTCAGCCTAGAAAGAAGGCGCCTGAGGGGTAACTTGATTGAGACGTACAAAATTATGCACGAGATGAATAAAGTGGATAGAGGGAGGTTCTTTTCCCTCTCTCACAATACCAGAACCAGGGGACATCCACTAAAATGGAGTGTTGGGAGAGTGAGAACAGATAAAAGGAAATACTTTTTTAGCCATTGGGTAATTAATCTGTGGAACTCTTTGCCACAGGAGGTGGTGATGGTATCTGGTCTAGATGCTTTTAAAAGGGGACTGGACAGATTTCTGAAAGAAAAGTCCATCGCAGGCTACAGGCCATGATGGTTAGTGCAACCTCCTTACTTTAGAGTCAGGCTACCTCGGAGTGCCAGATGCAGGGGAGTGGCAACGAGATGCACATATGTAGTTGTCTTGTGTGTTCCCTGAGGCATCTGGTGGGCCGCTGCGAGATGCAGGAAGCTGTACTAGATGGGTCTTTGGCCTGATCCAGTGGGGCTCTTCTTATGTTCTTAACAAACTGCAGTTCTGTCTTGTGGATAAATTTGGGAGACTATAGTTTGTTAGTTAACTATATCTGGGGGGAAAAACAGGAGACCAAATGAGGATCAAAATGTGGTTTGATACATTGGTGTATTTTAAGAATAGTTATAGCACAATCCAATACATGTCTACTCAGAAATAAATTCCATTGAGCAACCAGCATGGACCCCTTACACATGGCTGGCGGATGTTTCTGCCAACCATTTTAAAGGGGTCTATGCTGGTTGCAGGTGCCATTCTGAAGGTCCTTGCAGCCTTTGGAAGGTCTTTGCATGTAGATGTCGAGGATAGAAGGGCTGATAAGGAGGAAAATAGCAATTCTGCCCCTTGCAGTTAAGCAAGATTGCAGATAGTGAGATCGCATATAAAGAGGACTGACTGTATACATGTTTTTTTTTGCAAACTAAGTTAAATGGTAGAGCAGGCTAGATAAAATTATAGTGCTGTTTTACCATTCTCAGGAAAATGATTGAAAAGCCTGACAGAATAAACGTGCATGTTCCCACAGAGGTTTTGTAGAAATTTTTTCTCAGATGTGATCTATGTATTTTCTTAAGAAAATAGATTGTCATGCAGCTGACAATTTTCCAATGCTTATAACCTGCTGCTGGATCCGATTCTCCCCTCCTGCTCCTGAAAGCCCTACACAGGTTCCTTGAATCTTTGCCAGCAATTTTGCTGGTGCAGATCCATGTAGCCCCAATGTTTCCTTACACTGAGGAGACCACCGGCTGTTTCTCCTGTCCTGCTGGTTAAAGCAGCTGCCATTTTGGTGCCGAGAAGTGCAGGGTAGGCGAGCAGCACAGGATTCGGCCTTCAGATTAATTAATTCTTCATGGCTATAGCAGGACTCAGTATATTGTTGACCATCTCAAGACAGCTTTGAAGTAGACTTGTTTTAAAATCTGGTCTCTAGGTAGCATTGTAAAACAATTTGGTTCTTTTGGGTCCTTTCAAACACCAGCAGAAAAATCCAGCTGGTTTTGAGCTGCAATTTGACACAATCATGAAAGATTTGTGGGCTCCTGTTAATTTTAAATTGATGTTGCTGTCAACAAGCAACACCAGACATCACTGGACTCTATCAAAAGCTCATTTGCTTACAGTCATCTGAGATTGGTTATCTGCATATTAAACTCATGTCATGATCTATTTTACGGCTTAACCACTTTGAGGTTTCAAACATTTCCATGAGAGTTTTGGAGGAAGTTTGCAAATAAGATATCTGCGCTGTGAAGGCATGGGAAAATAGTTGGCTTCTTCACGGAATACAGGCACTGATTCTCAGGCTTGTGCAGCAAACAAGCATGTTATCTTTTTCATCTTGTTGACTATTTTGCAAATCTCAGGTGTTCATATTATTGGGTTTTCGGTTCTGTATGACTACACGCCACAAGGAAGATGAACTAGGAAGATAAATCCTTGTTTATCTTGAACAAGGAAGATAAAAATAATTTTTATATAGTCCAGCCCTGTAGTAGTCATTGTCCCTAGATTAGAGATAAACAAGAGGAGAAATATTTTATAAATCTGCAAATGAAATGAAGGGCTGAATAAAGAAAAAAACCCACAAATTCATTGGAAAAACTTGTTTTATTTGTGTTTAATGTTGGGAAATGAGAATTGTACTATTCTCATGGATTGTCTTGTAAGTGAGCACCAAAGCTCAAATCTCACTTTTGTCATCAATGACTTGCAAGGCTGTTGGCAAGTCAATATCTCAAAGTTTAAAAAAAACCCACAAAATTATCATTATCATGATGATGGCACTTGCCTCACTCAAAATGTGTTAGAAAAAATATTTAGTGTAAACACAATCATTCATGACATTTTCACTTTAACTTTTCACTTTTAAACGGCTGATTTATTGTACCTTTCCTATTGCAGTATGACGTTTTTTATTACGCAACCAGTTTCTGACATATCTAATGTGTGCCGAATCTGCCGGGAGTCTTTTGGAGAAACTGTGACACTAGTGAAAACTGGCAGTTAGTCCTCCAGGTATTTCTATTCAGGTATCTCACTGCCATAGAGGTAGAAATCCAAGCCAAGTACTCTTCAAATGCAAGAATCAAACTTGCAGATATACAATTCCTTTTATATAATTTCTTTGAAATCAGAAGCTCCTATGAGTGGTAAAAACCTATACTTGTGTTTTACTATCTGCCGCCTGTAACAAATTAAAATGACCCATTTCCAATTTCTGATAATACCACAAATGGTTTAGCATGACTGAAATTATGTTATCGATACATGTAGATCATCATACATGACAGCAATATTGACTGAGTTCAATATGCATACTTATCATTCATTTCTTCATAGCAAGACTATATGAGTTTATTGAACTGAATGATAGGAACCAGAATACTTAGGGCTGCTGCATATTTTGTTAATGCTAGTAGTGGCTTCTCATTCATGCTGGAGTATAGAAATTAGGCCCTTTTTATTTCAAATCCTGGCATCTTTGAAAGCTGCTAAGAGCCTGTTAGATGGATGTGTGAGCACAGCTTTCAATGTGAGGAAGATCTGCTAATCCCACTTCATTCATTACAGAAAAATTGGGGAAGGAAGACATTTGAGTGATTCATTACCATAGTCAGGCATCTCACTTATCATTTTTGGGGTTTGTGGATGTGAGCTATTAATTTAGTACAGTTCGTCAGGAATAAAAAGCACAGTGTTCTATGATGCCTGTCCTTGGAGTACGTGTGAAAAAGCAAACACTTCTTATCATTCTCCTTTGTTATCATTATTAACCTGGAATTTTTGCGACAAAATGATGGTCGAAGAAAATAATTGAACTTGGATATCAGAAAGGAAATAATTTTGTTTCTACCTGTTATCTGCAAGTATAATCTTATTGTAGAGGCTTGGAGCACTGTGCCCAAAACCCTTAGATTTTTAGCTGGAGAGTCGAGGATGAGGGAAAGAAAGAAGGCAGAGGACTGAACAAAGAAGGAGCCATGCAGGAAGCAGCAACACGGCCATTGGCCCAGTAGACTCAACTATCACACCCTGGTTCCTTGAGCCCAGAGAGACGTCCTCAAGAATAATTGCTTGTGAATAAATGCTTGTCTAGGATTCAGGACTCACTTGTGGGCATGGCTGGAGAGCCATATGTCAGAGACAGAGGAAGGGGAAGGCCAAGGAGGCAGTCGCTGGTGAGAGAAAGCAGATCATACAAGGCTTCCCTGCCACATATCTATTTCTTTACAAAATACCATGTTGCCAATTCTCTAGACTTGTGTTTTTTATACACAACTGGCCCAATCCTAGGGGATTTTTATGCCCACAGGACTAATGTCCCTGTGACAGTGCGAAACTTGTACGCCGCTGCGCCATTTGAGGCTGTGGGTCCCTATGGACCTTGGACAGTGCCAAGGGGCTGATTGGTGTCAGGGAGGGAGCAGGTGGGGGAGCAACTGGGTGGGGATGGGGAGGATCAGGGGTGTATCAAGGGCAAGGGGGGGTGGATTCAGCAACAGTGTCTTTTGCTAGATCCTATTCCCCATTTTGCGGTGAAAATGCAGGGGGTTGTGGGGAAACCTTTACCTTTGAACCTTTAAGGTATGAAAAAACCTTATCAGAGGATGATGACATGAGGACAGTTTTTTTCATCAGAACCTCATAGGCATGTGGCTTATGGCTGTCCAGCAGCACTTTGTGTGGTCCACTGATGTCAAGGTGCCGCTAAACAAGCCTAGCACCCTCCCCCCATCAGCTGCCACCATTGGTAGCTTATGAGCTTACTCCAGTAAGGTTGCAGATCTTACTTTACTAAGGATGCAGCAGCTATTCAGTAGTGGGTGGCAAGTACCATCTCCAGTTTCATGCCTCACTTGACTACACCTGCAACTTTGAAGAAGAAAAGAATCTCCAAGGTGTCAGTCCTACAGCTCTAAACTTGGCAGGAAACAGGCAACAAGTTTGGGAAAGAAGGCTTTCCATCAAAGGTAAATTGATGGCTTTCTCCCTCCCCTCCACCTGCTCCCCCCCCCACCAACGCTTTGAGGAAAAGAAAGCTGTATTTGCATTGTTTTGTCCTCCTTAAGTCATCTCCAGGGTTGTAGGCAAGAAAAACGATGTGTTTATGACACTGTAGCAATCTCTAACACTCTGTGGTTGGCGCTTCAGCAAGCTTGAAGCATGGATAGACTCACAAAAGCAGGCCTGGCTCAGGCTTAGCTCCTTGATCTGCCCGCTGCAGTGGGTCCAGAAGTGAATGGAGGTGGAAGCAAGACAAAACTCCAGACAGGAAGGAGGACTAAGGCAATTGCAATTCTCAGCTAGTGCACACACGTACGCACACACACACCACAGCTGATGGGACTGGTATTTCCATCTACCCTCTTTCTTGACTATATTTCCAATGCATTTCTGCATTGGAATATCCAATTTCCAATAGGATATGTTGTCTAGGGACCGTTTAACATTTTTGCATATCAGTGGAAAACATCTGACAAATGAAAGTCCGACGTGTTGGAAACACCATTAAAGAGAAATATTAGCCTCAGCAGCTGTCCTATGATTCAAGCGTTGCCTGGCCACCCTCATCTTCTTGCCGTTCTCTCAGTCTTGGAATATCGGGGAGAGGCAGATGGAGAGGGACTAAAAAGAAGGTTATGTGATGGAGAACGACTAGAGCCCTCTTCCTCAAATAGTTTTCACAGTGCTGATAGGTTTCTGAAATCAGCAGCTGGTATTTAACAGGAGCAGCCGGATTTCTTAGGGTTTTTTTTTTACTGAATGGCTGCCAGCATGATACATTTTTTGTTATAGAACTGTGCTGCCAAAAGGTGGAGCAGTGACCTCATTCAGCCAAGATAAAGTACAGCTCTTTTTTTTTTTATGCCAACTTAAACTGATGTCCCTTTTGCGAGCATTCCTTTCAGAATGATTCAGTCTCTATGGAAGAACAATGCACACTTGTAGTACTGATTCATACTATTTCTAGCTGCTTGGGGTCCGAATGAAGTCAGTATGACTTGTATGAGTCACAATATGTGCTCATCAACATGACTGATGTCAGCAATTTGAGATTATAAGGCCATGGCAGATAAAAATAGGCTACTGGAGAGAATGGCCTTTAATACACGGCAGCAATTGAGTTAGGTGCTCAACTTTGCTTGGAAGCCAATGGAATGGGGTCCTTTCAAAATCATGCTGTGATTGTCTTTTTCTGTCTGAAGCGCAGCATGTCTGAATATTGTTAATCTAGCACCCAGATAATATCCAATACCCAGTGCTTCCTTTGGGTGCTGTGATGCCCATTCAGCCTTTGCTGCATCCTGTGGGCTGACAGGGATCCAAACTATTGCTTTTGAAAGCTCCTACTGATGAGAACATTTCCTTAATCCGTGTTATGTTTCCGGCCTGATCCTATGGGCTCTGTGCAGCAGTGGAATGAAAGTTCTGCCGCTGAAAAGCAACAGTAAAGTGCCTACCAGCAGCACATTAAGTAGTCCACTGCTGGAACAGCAGTGGGAAGGCCAGAGCCTTCCTGCCCTCAGCACTCCTGCCACTCGCCAGAGCTGACAAGAGAGGCAGGGGCGGGGAGGGTGGAATGGGGTGGGGAGGGTATGGGAGGGGGTGGATCCTGTGGAGATGAAGCAAGCTTTTACTGCCTCTCCACCCCCTTCTCTCCACAGACATGCAGTAGGAGACCCATTGCTAGGTAGGGGTGTGGTTTTATCTGTGATATTTTAACCAAGAAATTTTGGAAATGTTGCAGTGTTAGTGTTTTTATTCTACATTCTCATTCCAAGTTCTCATTTTTATGAATTTTAAATGCTTTAAAAACGTACTAGGTAGATGACATGGGTGATATAGTGTCAGCAGATGAACCCACAGTATTATTTCTAATTGGAAAAGTACTCTAATTTCTGAAAAAAATACCTTAACCCACAAAAGGCAGTGTTTTGTGTTTTCATTTGGTGTTTAACAACAACAGAACACCCCTGTCCATTGCAGGTCAGGAGGCTTTATATCCCTTTGCCCTGCTGAAACTTCCTTATCTGCTCCCTGGATTTTGGTGCAGGAGGAAGAGTAGGATTGGACTCTTAATGTATGAAATCTTTAAACCAAAACCATTTAAAATAAAGAAACTGGTCCTGTTCCAGATTTCACAAAGGTTCTTTATGTATCTCATTCTCTTGCTTTCTAAACCTGAAAGCTACTGAGTGTAAATGATTACTCTGGCAGCTGTTACATAAATGGAGAAGGGTAGTAATGAAAAACATTGTAGAGATTTTAATATCTGAAAAATTGCCAATTTCTACCTATTTTAAGAGGCTGTTTCATTTTGAGTGACCCTTTGAACTTGTAACTGATTTGATCCCATCATTTTGGAAAACATTTTAGATTTTTTTAAAAACTTGCTTTGAATAAAACTACTTGTTCATTTTTTACCTGAAGGGATTCAATAGTCTAAAATACTACTTCGAGGAGGGGGTACAGCAGTAATGAAATTCACTTGCCTAAGCAGAGTCCTTGGGAGGTAGAGAAAATTGTGATTAGAAAGTAATTGCAGGGGGAAAGATGCAGCATCCTTGCAGATTCACACTCAATTTCCTTTTGATGATGTACTTAACTTTTAAAAAATTTCATTAGCATTTTGTGCATGTGCTTTCAGAAACAATAGTTTTTTCAATCTTCTCAGACTCAAACTCATGCTATGTGTTACTTGGAGTTCTATGTTTTGTTTTTAACTTGAAGTATCCTTGGAACGAGGATAGCAGAAGAAAGACGTGAAAAGGATACTTTGATTCCTTGGGTCATTTTTCATTTAAAAATTGCTCTTTCAAAGCTGCATTTTCACTGGGGAGTGGGGGGAAGAGGAGATATGGAAAATGTATACAGTATATTTCCTATCACATGTGAAAAAGCAGCTTGGGGAGGGCAATTCTAAACAGGAAGATGACCAGAGAGGAAGGGGTTAAATGGTCCTCTCCCACCCTCCCCCATCCCTCATTTGCTCAGTGTGCTAAGGCCATTTTAGATTTAAAAAATGCTGAGGGAAAGAAAGAAAGAATTCATTGTAATGTACACCTCAGCAGAAAATCTCCATGCAACATAGGCAGAGACTTTACTTTATATAGGCAACAGGCCAGATTTTTAAAGGTGGAAAAACATATCATTTTCAATTTAAATTTCCCATCATCATAATAACCATTGTAGGAAATTGCTGATCGGCTTGATTCCACAGACACATAGTATTTTACATTATGGCCAGAATAGGTATAATTTGAACCTCTTTTGTGACAGGTTACTTTGCCTCACAGTTGCTACTTTTGGTGGAGCCAGCTGGTTCATTTCAAGAAATGAGGCAGTATTACATTTGCATTATGCATTAGAGTATAATTTTTTTTCTTTCTGTTAGAGTAACCCATTTTTTTTATAACACAAGTGGCAAATTTCATAGAGGTACATTACATTTCCTAGGCACATCAGTTTAATGTCAGGAGCAATCATGCCTGCCTTAATGTAATTCCAAAATGATTCTACATTTTGAATTGTGGATAGTTTTTAAAATCCCTATTATTTAGGGATGTACTTCCACGGCCAGACTTTTTCTGGTAACAAAAAAATAAAATAATAGACCTCATCTCTGTAGGACAAACAACCCTACAGTTTCCAGGTGCCATGTAAAAATCCAGCTTATGTTTGGACACATATTTGCTGTTCAGAAATAAAAATTAGTCTGTTCATTTTTTATGGTTACCAAGAAACATCTTAAAATAGAAATCTAGTACTCCGGAGCCTGATACTCCAGCACAAGAAAGTGTTTAAAAGGAATGCATAAATTACAGTGGATTGGTCTGATTACCAGCTTCATGTAAGAGAACAATAGACACTGAGCAGATTGTGGGGGAAATTGAGGTAGTCTGGCTGCTCAGAGGGAAAACATCAGTCAGTACCAGGTGGCTGCCATCTCACTTCGAGTTATTTACTTTTTAGATATTTCTCATGCACTATACAATGGAGACACACAAAGTGTCTTTTCATAAAATCTAACCCTGCAGCAATGGTATACGCCAGTGTTATTCAAACTGTGGGTTGGGACCCACTTGGTGGGATACAACCTGATGTCAGGTGGGTCGCGGAAAGCTGGGAGCAGCCATCTTGGAAACCGTAGACCTTAATTCTTGATATATTCCCTTTGTGAGTGTTAACAGTTTGAATTTTCAAATGAGAATTTTTAAATTTTAGTTTTAGTTCAGTGCTTTTACACTGCTTTCTTGCTTTCTGTCAGGGATATTTCATGATTGTACAATTGCTGCAGTCCAAGAATGCCAATTTGCCTTTCAGGAGTGTCATTATGTTACAATGACAGCACTTCCTGCTTGATGATGTCACTTCCTGCCACAAGATCACTTCCAGGTTAATGACATCACTTCCGGTAGGCCCCGACACAAGTGCCATTCTAAAAAAGTGGGTCTTGATCTAAAAAGTTTGAATACCACTGGTATACTCAATGGTGATGAACTGGAGTGATGGGAACACCATCCAAAGTGCTTCTTAGAATGTCAACCCTTTATGAGTAATACCATCTTGGGTGCACTTGCACATTCACAGTGATGTACCCATTTTGTGATGAGTTTTGAAGAAGTTTCGGGATTCTGGTTCAGTGGAATTGTGGGGTTTGGTAGCAAGACTCGTCTCAATATACTACCCTCAATCTGCCCAAGCGTACCTCCACATCAACCTGTTTAATGGAAGATTCAGCTGCCAGGTCTGCTTGAACCTGCTAGTGCAGTATTGTGTGGACTGGTGAAAGCAGATTTGGCCCAGGAAGGGGATCAGGATTTGACAAATGCCCCTGCTGCTGATCCTACCCCCTTCCTGGGTGTAATTTGTGCTCCCCCACTCCATTACATTCCCCCCATCTCCCTGCTGCCCCCTGTGCAAACTTACCTCAGGTAGCAGGCACCCCTGGTCTGTCGCCACTTGAACATGGCCACCTATCACTTGTGGTGGAAGCTAGGCCATGCTTCCAGCACTGCCAAATTGCAACCGCTGGAAAGCGCTGTTACACTGCCAGAATGCACACGCCAATGGCATAATGGCCCAACAGGAGTCTGATAAACCTTTGTGAAAGATTGATACAGGCATGCCCCGGTATTCACTGATTCAGTATCCACTCATTGATTCTCAATGATTCAGTTTCATTTATCTATGGATACCTTGGATACTGGTCTGCCTACTTAAAAGATAAGGGAACATTAAATAAATCTTTAAGATGGTAAGTTTAAAGACATATAATAAGAGTTATTTTGGATGCTTTATTTTTCGTTCTGCTTTATAAAATCCAAGTGCAATAAATACGCAGTTTTCAGAATTTCATGCCTTGATGAGACTAGATGGGTTAATGGTTCTTTTCTCCTCACTGAAAGCAGAAGGACATCTTGATGGTTATTGACTTTTTCAAGGTGTACTAATGCCTGTTGGTGCAGTCGCTTGGCTGGAGTTACGATTGAATTTGAGATTACAGCTCTGTACCAAATAGACAGACCATTTAGACAATCATCCCTTCTTTGGGAATCACAACAGGATTTTCAATTCTGCTTAAAATGTTAATTGCTAACGGTAAAATAGTTGACCTGTTTGATTCTTAGTTGATACTTGGAAGAAAGAGGTACCAACTGCCTGTGTTACGACTCTCAACTATTTTACCGTTAGCAATTAACATTTTAAGCAGAATTGAAAATCCTGTTGTGATTCCCAAAGAAGGGATGATTGTCTAAATGGTCTGTGTTGTTTGACAAATTTGGGTGAATGAGATTTTTATCTACCTGATACAACTTAACTGTTAGGGATATTGGGGCTTGAACTAGGAAACTTGCTTCTCAGTTCGAATTCCTCTGCCTGTCTGCCTGCAGATTTGATCTAGCAGGGAGCTCTGATGCAACATTTTGCCCCATTGCCTTGTCCCAATCCAATGATGGTTGGGCCATGGTATGTGCAAAGGCAACCTGAGAAACAGGCTACCTAATCTGTCCCACAAACTTTGCTGCTTTCCTTTTACAACCATGTCTTTCATCCCATGTCTGTTCATACTTCTGTTTCCATATCTACCTCATTCATTCCCCCATTCTCTTCACTTCCCTGCCAGTGTCTGTATCTATTTCTTTTCCTTGCTCTGTCAGGAAATACAAGTTTGTTTCATGTAGCTCTGAAGCAATGGAATACAGGCCTTCAAGTGTGAGCCTTAAGGATAGAGAGAAATTGGAGAAATATAATGCTGTGATGGCAGGGATCTTGGAAACTGAGAAATCAATTGGCATGGTGCAACTTGTAGAAGCTGTGCTTTCATGTCTAATTATGGCAAGAGTTTATTATTGCACCAGCCTATGTAATTGGATGCAAAATGCAGCTTAGAGCATAATCCAAACACCGAGCTGGAATAGGCAGGCAGCCCCATATCCAGCCCTGGATTGGAACTGGCTGCGGTACAACCCAAGGCAAGAGGAAAACATTCCCCCTTCCCCCAGGTAATGCCCAGCAATGCAAATGGGGCTACTTGGAGCTATGCCAGCGAAATCACTGGTGCAATTCCAACCAGCCTTGATCAGGGTCAACCGGGCTGGGGATGGGGGTTAGGATCTAGCCCAAGTGCAGGATCTTGTCTCCACCCCCTTTCCTGGGTTGGTCCACCCATGGGACTTGTGCCAGACTAGAGCACCCTTTGGAATGCGCTCTTAATATCAAGCTTTAAAATAATTGCATGAATTTGTATTGTAATTCTGTTTTTAAATAAGCCTACCTGTACTGTGGTAGCTAAATAGCTTTATTATCACAGAGCTGAAGCATTACAACTGAAAATTTTCTCATTGTATAAATGCCTTTGTCATGTAATCAAAAAGGCCAGGCCAGCAGTCTCGTACCATCTGTAATGGAGATTTGCAAATATATCTACAGCTCAATACAATCTTGAACTGGTGCTCAAGATTTAGGACTCCCATCAGAGAGTCTGCTGTATTTGGTGTGCCAGCGGGGGATCAGGCTGGCCAAGAGATGTAAGAAAATAAAAACTTATCTTCCTGGACGCTGCATGGTTCCCTGTGGGACTCCTCAAAGCTATGCCAGCTCTTCTGCTGGAATAGCTCTCAAGAGCCTTCCGGGCAGTGGCATCACTAGAGATTGCATCACCTGGTGCAGGAGGTCAGCGCATCACTTCCCTGATGAATCTCTTGCTCCCCAACCATGCAGAATAAATTACAATACCATACACACAACCTAAATGCAGTTGCAATCTAAATGCAGTTGCAAAATGCAATCACTAGGGTTGGTGTTACCCCCATCAACTTTATTTATTTATTTATTTAACTACATATAATACAGGTCACCCAACAAATTAGTAACCAACAAAAAAAACCGTGGCCAATTTGATGACACCCACACAATTAAATAAGAGTTCTAGTATTAGCTCTGATACGTGGAAATGAGAACTGACTCATACTAATGATTTTTTTAAAACTGTGATTTTTACATAAAGTTGTATTTTCAGTTTTTAGTTATTTGGCCATAGCTTTTGATAGAATAAAGCTATGACACCTTGGTTTTTTCATTGTGAAATTCTACATCGTGAAATTCCACATCCAATACAATGGTATTATTCCTTGAAACTGCGATTTTAAAAAAAAAATGTGATTTTTACATTAAAAGTTTTCATTTTAGGTTTTAGTGTTTCAGCCATAACCTTTGATAGAATGAAGATATTACGCTCCATTTTTTCTATTGAATTCCGGGTGAAATTCCACATCGAACGGTATACAGCATGATCGTATTATCTTTTAAAACCACGATTTTAGAAATTTTGGTCCCTGGTGGTGTCACACACACACACACACACACACACACACACACACACACACACACACGTGCATGTCACCTGCTGCGGCCCAGACCCCCCTAGCAATGCCACTGCTAACGGGAATGGGGCAGTCTAAGGATGGAGGTATAGGATTATACCGCTATCACCAAGATCCATCCCATCATATCTCCAAACTGCCCCCAATGATCTTCCAATCATACCCTCCCATTGGCAGAACTCCATCGATGGCCAGTCTGCAGGGCACTATCGGTGATGCATAGCATTCTGGGCAGTGGTGGGATTCAAATAAATTAGCAACCGGTTCTATGACATCATAGCTGGAGCAAAAAAAAACAACCAAAGCCAGCCGAGCTAAGCGAGTGGGCGGGGCCCGGCCATTAAACAACCGGTTCTGTAGAACCTGGGCGAACCCCCTGAATCCCACCACTGATTCTGGACCTTCCTCCAGCAGCAGCACTTGACAGATCAGTAGAGGGGCTCCTGCGATGGCATACCGCATGGATAGTATTGGGCTGCTAGTTTGGTACTTTCATAGGGATCTTGTTTAATAATTTTTAGTCCCATTTCAACAAGAAAAGCTGTTTGTGGGCAATTTCATTCAATTTTGTAAATAACTTTTCCAAAAGAACATGCAATAAAAGATGATAGCGTACTGTTCCTTGATTTAACAGGCAGGTTTCCAGTTGGTTAGAGCAAATAAAATGCATGCTGCCTGATCCAAGGGAGCTACATATCTGCATCCTCATTGTGATGCTATTCCAGGCCCCCCCCCCCCCCGAACTGGCTAAATGTTTCTTTTTTGCAGGTGGGCAGTAGCATCCCTGTCAAAGGGCACTGGTTGATTTAGAACAGGACCAGGGTCATCATCTGTTAAACTTAGAATTTGGACAGTCTAATAGCTATAATGATGCAGGACGGTGCATTTGCAGACTAGATCGGCTCCACCCAAAACACATTTGCCATGGTGAACTATATGAAAGTGTTCTCAGTGGAAGGTAAATGCCCAGTGAAAGAAATCTAGTTGACCTAACATGGGAAGCTCTCCTAAGTTTGGGTACTAACTTTGCTCTGTTTTAATGTCTGCTGCACTTCTTGAAATACAGATTTCATTAAATGTTGTAGTTATTAAGGGCAATGCAGCAGCACAGTAAATCTTGGAAGCAATTATGACATATAAAAGCACATTATTTTTCCTCAAGGAGTGAAAAATTCTATATTGAATTAATTTTTACATATTATTACCTAACAGCTGTATGGTTCTTTGAGTTTTTCTTTTACAACCTAAATCAAATGTGCTTGTAGAAATTTTCTACTAGCTGACTTATCACTGCTGAGACGTATTTGTATAAATGAGCATTTAATCCTTCCACTCTAAATTAAAATACATACTTAATACTGAATTCTTTCCCTTTATGAGTCATGATGTTTGGCTTGCACACACATTATCCTCATGATGTGTGGAGCTACAGCAGTGTTTGGCTTGCACTGAACTAACAGTTCTCTAAATCATCTCAAAGTATTTGCCCTGAAATTACGTTTTTGCAGAATACCTAGAGCTTGTTGCACAGATAAATCCATGCAGAGCTGATGGTCCTTCCCCTCACCCACAAGAAGCTAAGCTAGGTGATTATTTTGTTCCTTATGAGTCTTTGTTGTGCCCTATCAGGTGACTGTGGACACTCAAGTTGTTCACAAAGAAAGGTCTGTGGATTTGTCTTTGGCTCATAACTCAGAGGGCGCAATTCTATGCCTGTCATTCTAGCAGCAGCATTGGCCCAAGGGCGTCTGCCCAAGGCCACGCTGCGCTGCTCCTGTGCCAGCCGAGTTCAGCTGGCACAAGAGCAGTTCTGGAGAGGGTGGGAGGGGAGGAGGAATTGGGTGGAGGTGAGCATGCTGGGAGGTGTGCTGGCCTGGGTGTAGAGCTGGGATGCAGTCATTAGGCTGCATCCAAGCTTCCGTCCCCAGGCCACAAGGCCAGAATTCGGGCTGCGCGGCTTGCTCTGAACTGCACCTGCTAAACAGCAGGCGCAGATCCGAGCACGCCCATTGGAATCGCTGGAGCCAACCCCGGGGCAAGGGCACGAACATGCCTTTGTCCTAGGGAGCTCTAGCAGCCTCCTAACTTGTGATGGATACTGCGCAGGCCCACTGGCTTTGCCATTCCAGCACAAGTGAGAATTGCGCCCTAAGGCTCATAGTTTTTATGTAGTCTTCAAGGCATTGGGACACCTCTCCTAAATTTGTCTTTGGGAAGGAGGAGAAATACTGTTATTAATTGATTTTTGCACAGTCGGACAGGTGTTGTGAACTTGTTTGTTTTACGCAGACATCAAGTCCTACTACTAGTACTAGTACTACTACTACTATTACTCCTATTCAGTATTTCTGCACTGCCTTTCTCACCAACTCTCACAAGTGAGAATATTACAGACTCAATGTGATCCACATAGGTGAGCTGTCAACCAAACCTCATTTTTACAAATGGAGTTTTTACAGTTCATGTTCTTTGAGAAACTAAGGGTTGATAGGTTGACAAGTTGAAAGGCAAACTGTAGGACAAGAGGAAGAGCAGGAAGTAGGGTTGATGAGGCACCCAAGGAGGATCCTTTGCAGTATGCTATTATTCAGAGAAAAGAGGCTGTTGAGCGGAGATATAACATGTGCGCGTGGGGTGTGCACTTGCATGCTTCTGACCTATTAAGTCAGAAATTATATGTTGTTGAATACAACAGCAAATTGTAATGTGTTGTAAAACACTATTGGCAACAGTCTCATTGAGGGTATCAAGACACAGAAATGTATGCACGCATTCACCTGAGACCAGTGAGTAATATAGCAAACACAGGGAGCAGTGAAAGTATCCATGACCCCATTTAGGTGACCACAAACCCAATCATCCTGAGGATGTCTCTCCTCATTGCAAGCCTCACTGCATCCAGCCAAACCTTCCCTGTCGCTTGATTGCCAGAATGTGCTGATTTTTGTCCCCTAGTCTCATAAAACGCCTGCAATTCCTATTCAAGCACCAAAATGGGTTTCCCACAGATGACCGTCTGCAGGAAAATGGTCAACTTGCCACATTCATCATTTACACACAGAGAGAGCATTTGGTGGAAATGAGTGCATGTGGCTGTCAGCACTGTGAAGGCATAGTAAAGTTGTTTCATGTCAGGAGACCTTGTTTGTACCTAGCAATGTGCTCACTTGCTGTTGATGTCATCACAGAGTGTAGTGAAGCCCCGTTAACTACTCAAATACTTTAATACTTTCTGGAATCAGCATATTTCTTACAAAATCTTTCTGTTGTCTGTTGTATAGAACTTCATGGAGGTTTCCTTTTATCCTATCATAATGGAAAATGAATAGTAGGCATTTTTTTCCCAACTTGTACTCCTTCTCTCTGTTATTAAGCAGCAACTTAACATGTTTATAAAACTATCCATCAATCATCATTCAGACAAAATGGATGCCACCTTGCAAATTTAAATAAAAAATGGAGCATTAAAAATGTGAAATCATCTGAGCAGTGGTGTGCAAACATTGCCTGGGCAGTTTTCAAAGCAAGGTATAAAACTTCGTGAGGCCTCTGTAAGTGCTTGCGAGGGCGGGGAAAATAGCAGCAACACAATGGCTATGATCACGTCGCTTCTGGCAAAAAAATTGGGGCTTTCAGAGAGTTTGAGAAGCTCTACTGTAATGCCAACTTCAGCTTGCTTGTTGTTTGCTTCACCGAGCTCACTGCTGGCCTCCTGTTCTCTTTCGCTCTCTCTCTCTCTCTCGCTCTCTCTCTCTCTCTCTGTCTCTCTCTCTGTCTCTCTCTCTCTCTCTGTCTCTCTCTCTCTCTCTCTCACACACACACACACACACACACCCCTGAGAAGAAACTGCATGATTTCGTGGCCCATCACACATAAGGTCATGATCTACCAGTGGGATATGAGCGTTGTCCAACCTGTGGATCGTAACTCATGGTGGGTAGTGATGTGTTGTATGATGAACCCATGTGCTGGGCTGCAACCAGATGGTCCTTGTAGTGTTGCAGTGCCTTACTGAGACCTCTTCCAGGTCATGCCAGGCCAGAAACCCACTCCATTGGCCTCAGCCCCAGAATGCCCCACAGAAGTGACTGCAATGAACTTCCAGTTTGCTGACCAACATCCAGTTTGACCAGAAATCACTCCTGGTTGCTTCTTCAGGGTGTTCTGTGGAGGCCAATGGAGTGGGTCGCTAGCCCAGTGCAAATCAGAAGAGGCCTCTGGGGGCTTCCGAGAAGGCATTGTGCCACTAAAAATTTTAGGTACCGCTGCTCTAGAACTTATTCTAAAGGCCTTTTGGGTTCTTTTTAATGCAATGAAGATTATATTCTGTATTTTATGTATTCCATGTCATAAGACTTAAACCCCACCCCCAGGTCTAAATAAATTGTAATCTAATTGTATCAGCAAAACCCAGTGGTCATATCTGCTTTACCCACCATAATATTTTCTGTGTGTCACGCGTGGTAAGAATATGCCCACTGGCTTTTGCTGATTGGACCAGAGCACTGAAAACCTGCTGAAACAGCTGCAAACCTGATGGAACCCAAGAGCAGTAGTATTTCTAAGCCCAGAGGGAAATATTCCAAATAAGCATTTCTGTTCAGGCTCCATTTGTTTGGCTTGGGGGAAGTTCAGTCTATATGACATTCTCTGGCAAATGCTTTAAAACATTCATAGAAGTGGATAGTGTATTAAGGTTGTCAGAACTAATTCTCATTGTTTCCCTCTGAGCACTGTCAACAGGAAGAACCTTCGGGTAGATGCAGAGAGGCCAGCCCTCTTATCTGTCCTTCATCCTTTTGTAGAGTTCCAGGAGATTTTCGAAGCATAGAATTTAGCAGAAGGGGCAGGTGTATATATTTACCCGGAAACTCGTTGAACTGGAATATTTAAGAGTATGAACTCTGGTTTCCTTGCCCTTTTTTTTTTTTACGAGAGAGTATTATCTTCACCTTTTTTCCCCTTTGGTATAAGTTTAGTGTTGAAGAAGAATAAATATGTGCTAGGTTTGTTCATTAAGAGACTCGGTTCAAGTAAAAAGTTGATTTGCATGTGCATGTTGGACAAGGATAATAGTGGTTGTACTTTCATGGGATTGTAAAGTCAAATTAACTTTACAAAAAAAGTTTTATTTTTCTAAATGAGAGGCACTGTACAAGTTGATACTATTTTCCATACACTTTTTTGTTCTACTCGCTGTTATTTTTCTGTTGTTTATTTATCATGTAGCATAATTTATTGCTTGATCTTTTGGGATTTGAGATACTGGGCAAGGTCTATGGAGAACCAACCTGGAACTGAAGACAGTTCAGCAACAGAGAACAAAAGATAATTATTGATAGCTGGCTCTCTCAGCCAGTATGGTACTTGGAGAACTCCCAAAGACAGTAGGAGCAGATCCAGCCAAAGTAATGTGTCTCTTTTGTCACATTTATATGCCGCCTTTTCTCTTCTTCTGTTCTGGCTTACATCTCTAAACTGTGGCACCATGAAATTACCTCTGAGTCTCTTTCCTTCATCAGTGGAGATCTTGTGGGAAATAAATAGCCTTGTGTGGCTGATGATTCTGGATTCACACCTGAAAGATCTCAGCTGCTACTTCTAGTTTTGAAATACAGAAGTTCTTCCTCTTCCTCAGAAACATCTATCTAGTGTGTTCAGAGGCCATGAAACCTGTTGGGCAGATATTTCTGATGCATGGTATTCGTTAGAAGGCGCATCATCAGAGGAAATGATCACACCATGATTTGTACTTAAAAGTTAAGTTTCTTTTTAATGCAAATATTACACAGAAATTACTGTGTGCTATTAGGAGAAAGCAGGTGGATAGTTAAGGGGGCTTTAGAAGTTTGGGCTAGGGAGTATAGGTTTGACAATTCTGGACTCTGAGAGAGCTTCTTTACACAAGGATTTTTGTAGAAGGGAGAATTCCACCAAGTGTGGCTTCTCTCATTATATTACTATAACCTGGATCTTCTAAGCATCAATTGCAAAGAAAAATCTGAATTTTACTTAGGACACAATCCTAACCTGAAGTTAGGCCAGCAAAGTTTGGCTGACACAAGGGCCACCATAAAGTGCATTTGGACCACTCTCCAAATCAGAGAGGCTAGCGCATGTCTGTGTGCTGGCCTCTCTGACTCCAAGAGTGGTCCAAATATACGTTATGGTGTTCCTTGTGCTGGCCTAACTGTGCCGGCCTAACTCCAGGTTAGGATTGAACTCTTATTGATTTAAACTAACCAGCCAGTTATTTGACTTCAGGCTTCTAGTTTTCTAGAAAGGCTTCCCTGAACAATATAGTTTCATGGTTTATGATCCTTGAAATAGTTGTTTGTAAATGTAATCATGTTATAATTTTTGCATTATTCTGGGTTTTTGAAAGAGCTCATGTTCATAGCTGAATGTGACATTTAGGCTAGATTTCCTCTAGCTCCCATCAGCTTCAGGGCAAACAAAACCCTTGTGTTCTCCCAGAGTGCTACAGGGGACATTGTGTTAAATGTCGTGCTGTCTCCATTTAAAACAATGAAGCGGCACCTGAGGCTTGGAGAGAGCACATGGTTCCAGTTCGAGAATCCAAGGATTATCATTGAGTCCAAGTAACCCAGAGGCAATCCATCTAAAATGTCACATGTGGATAAAAATGTCTGGTTTTGTAAAATGATTGCTACTCTCATTTTATTTTTCGTTTTGATGGTCGTCTGAGATACAAATCACCCAGTAGGCTTTAACAGTGCCTATTTCACTGAAATATTATCAAAAGCAAGACAGCAGAGACTTCCTTACTTGTTTTTTTAAAACTGTATTATGGGGAATCTGCAGGCCGCATGGAGGAGGTCAGTTTTTTAAAAGGCACTAATGGATCAGCAAATAAAGGATTACAATAATCTGGGTCACAAATTCCTGGTTTATGGGCCTGGAATGAAGGAAGTCAAGACTCAGACCACAATCCTAAACTGGAGTTAGGCTGGCATAGTTAAGCCAGCAAAGTTTGGCTGGCACAAGGGCCACCGTAAAGCACATTTGGACCACTCTTGTAGTCATGGAGGATGGTGCACATCTGTGTGCTGGCCACTCTGACTCCGAGAGTGGTTCAAACATACTTTACGGTGTCCCTTGTGCGAGCCAAACTTTGCTGGCCTAACTGTGCCGGCCTAACTCCAGGTTAGGATTGTGCCCTTAAAGGATGTTTTCTATTTCAGTAGAGTTAATGCCATCTCTAAAAAGATATTAAAAGTTAGACAGGATGATAACAGTAGCAACAGGGGCTTTGCCTGTATGTATTAAGAAAGGGAAATGCTACTTTTGGGCAAGTTATTGGGGAGCAATTTCTAAGCTTTGGCACTTCCCTGCTTCTTTGCCACAAGGAAGATTATGTTGGTTAAAGTTATGCAAGGGTATCCCGGAGTGCTCCTCTGCTTTGCTTTCTGGAGGCGAAGTGACTTCTCTCACTCCAGATAGTGGCACTGTGGAAAGGGGTTGGTAAATTCCTGCTCTGGTACAATCCACAGTTACAAAAACAGTTCAGTTGTAGGGCTGTGCAAAACTCTTTAAAGAGATGTACAGGTGGCCCACAATTTGCATGTGACTGACTTGCATGAATTCAAGTATACATGCTTAGCCTCCCACCAAAAAAGAAAGAGAAAAACAACAGTGTACATAGTGCAGGCGATTTTGCCACCATTCCATTTACTCTGTTTATGCCCTGGAGCAAATCTGAAATGGGAGAATTAAGGTGCCATTCCCTCAGTCCCCTCATTTGCTATGTATTTCTCTTGTACTGTGCTTTTAGTTCTTAAAGAGACAGTTTGCAGTTGTTGGATTAAAGGGGTTTTTGTCTTTATACTATTTTGGCTTTATACATTGATCTCAGAATGTATCCCTCACATGATGTGAGGTCAGATGTGGGCGGTACATACCCCTGATTTCCCTTCTCTCCTTTTAATTTTTATTTGCCTGAAACTGAAATTGCAATATGGTAAGTGTAGTAACTGCAAACACAATTTGAGGTGCAGTAAGAACAATTTGTAACACGTCTTATTTATCCAAATGAATGGGAAAGAAAAAGGGTGTCTGCAATTTGGAATTCCCTGTCTGGCAATGAATGAAGGAGGGTAGTAATACATGCTGTGAAAGAATCTTGTTTGTCAAATTTTGTTTTGAACCAAGTATAGGCAACCATAGCAGTGATACTGCAGATTTTTGGAAGAATGGAAAGCTATAAAGAAATTTTAAAAAAGTTTCACAAAGTGGACGTGCATAGTACATTGTTCTAAACCAGAATCTCCTAAATGCGGCCCTCAGAGAGCCTCAGTCCGCCCTGCAGCAAGCCTCTGGTCCTCTATGAGCCTCTGGCCCTCCTGACCTTGCTGGCATGGGCCGCATCCTCCAAGCTGTGCTCTGGTGCAGAGGGTGTTCTGACGGCCAGCCTCCCCCAGCACTCAGAATACCTCTGGTAACCAGTCAATCCCTGGTTTTCCCGAAGACACGGAAGTGACGTTTTTAGGCCCTCTGAAGGCCTCCTCGGCCCTCAGAACCTGTTCTGGGTGTTTCCTGTGATCCGCTGGTTCTATTTACTTCAGTACACTTAAGTAAGCAGCTTGGGGAGTAGGGGAGTCCATTAAAGTTTGTGCTATATTTCTGTACTGTGGGTTGGCGGCTGGGAGGAATCCTGGAACTTTGAGCCCATTCATTCATCTATATTCTGTCTCTAATGTATTGTTTTAAAATGTATTTATTTTTCCGGCCATTAACAACATGCCAGATATTTGATGCGGCCCTGTTCTAAACCACTAGCAGCACAATCCTATGCACTGTGGCACAGCACGTACCTGTGCCAGAGGTAATCAAGCTGGATTCAGCACCAGCAAGATGGTGCAGGCCTTTCCACCAGCACTGCCTACTCACAAGTCACTTTATGACAGTTTTCTATGACACAGTCCCACAATAGGATTGGGCCATTACGCATCTTACAATATTTTAGCCATCTTTTTATCAAGCTCTGTTCATTTAGGGTGCAATTTACTGACAAATAGGGACTATTGGAAATTTCTTATTGGTGATGGGGGAAAGCAGAGTAGGGTAAGCAGCGGATTCCCCCTTAGGGCATCACCTCACGGGAACCTCCCTCACCCAGGCTGACTGCTATTAACAAAAGACACATGAGAGAGGCTTGGTAAAGATGCAAAAAGAAAGGTTTACTCACAGTTGCATCCAGTGCATATCCACAGCGTCTGATTAGGATCAGAGGTACAACTAACACTTGGAAGGCAATGCCTCATAGCTGCATCGCCGTGCATGGAGGTATGCTTAAGATGGCAGGGGCATCAGAGCCCTTGGTCTGCACATCTTATCAGCTTGGTGGTCAGAGGACAAAAAGGTACATGCTCAGAGCAGAAGGGAAGCAAGTAAGGCCAAGGACACACCCCTGCAGGAATCACAGACAGAACAGGTAAGAAGGGTCACAGGACATCACATTTTCCCCTTTTGGACATTAGACTGCCCCCTCTAGACAGCAGACGGAGTTGTGCCAACTCCAACAGGAACTGCCCAAGAACCGTGAAGTATCTCATGGAGCTCCCATTCACATTAATGATGCTTAAGTGGGAACACTTCTGAGATACCACCTGAATCTAATACTATGAGACCTTTTCCTGTTATGAAACACAACCAGTATTGCTTTTCTTAAACTACAGTACAGCTATTTTACATGCAGATTATTTAGATTTTGGAACTAGATCCTAATGCTGGGCAGCCCTACCCTGAGCTGCCCGGCTCCCATAGGAACAGTGGTATCAAGACCGCTACTACTACGTCCTGCAGGCTCCACAATGGGATACCTCGAGCCTCTGCCAACTATTTTGCCGGTGGAGACTCAAACAGCCCCATGTTGGGCTACCTGGACCGAAGAGGAGGAATAGGATCCAGTGTTGAAATCCACCCCCAGATCACATGCCCCGCAGGGGCTCTATCCTCCCCTGCCCATTTCTGCCCCCTCCCTGGTTCTCTCCCTGCCCCCAGTGCACTTACCAGTCACTGGTGCTGCTAGAGTGCTAACTAGCGCCCGCCCAGGACCAGCACTCCCGCCTGCCCTTGTGTTATGTACGTGCTTTACAGCATGTTTGTGACACATTTAGCTGGCGGTATGTACATACCACCGGCAATGAGGGCCCCAGGATTGGGCCCTCAGTCACCCATTAAGTCCTTTTCTGATGCTGAGCTGACAGGCTCTCCTTCTGTTTCAATATTTTGGATTTATTTCCATAAATACCCCACTGAATTTTCCATTTGAGGACAGCAGTCCAATCCACATTTGATTGGAAGTCCCAACTGAACACAACTTCTGAATAACCATGTATGTGATTGCCTATACATTATTTGTTGTTCAGTAGATCCCCTCTATTATTATTTTTTTGCACAAATTATCTGCTAAAATTGAAATTCTCAATGTATTCCAATTTCCCATTTACCCCCTAAGTTGGTTAATTCAGACAATTGATGAAAAATAGGAATGAGGTGAGATTGAGCTCATTTATTTTAGAATGTGCCTTTTCCCTACCTGTTTATATTTCTTTTGAAAACAAGCTATCTCTTTTACATTCTTCCCTTATCTTCTCTCCTCTTTAAGTATTTTATTCTTCCATCATCCAGGATTTTTCTTCCAGGTTATCTCAGAGTTGTTGTCCTTTTTTTTTTCCTCTTGGCACTGTCCTTACAGTGAAGAATCATCCGTACAGCCTGTCATCCCCAGACAGTATTTTAATTTTCTTTCAGCAATGAGACAGGGCAGGCAGCGTGCTGGACTTGATATCATTACAGTGTACCTCAGGTACATTGAAAGCATTTGACTTTACTCTGTGTCGTTTCTCGGATGTGTTTTCTCGTGTGTGACAAGGAGGCAGAAGAGGCTGGGTGGGAGGCTGGAGATGGCTTTCAGTGCTATCCTATGCACGTCTATGCAGAAATAAAACCCGCTGAGTTCAATAAGACTTAGATAAGCATGTATAGGATTGCAGCTTTTGTTGCGCATTGCTTCCTAATGAGCTTGAGAAGTGACCAACATTAAGCACATTCCATGACCCAAAATGAGATACTATGATGGTTACCTGTGGCATATTCAAAGCTCAAAGCAGGGAAGTCTTTGAGCACTTCATCATTTACTGGCTTGGTTCATTGAATTCCTATCCTGCTCTTTCCAAAGGGCTTGGAGCAGGTAACATAATGCAAGATAAGACCAAATGTACATCACAATAAAAATAAAAGTACTCAAATTAAAGTTCCTCTACAGCTGATTAATCTTGGCAGTTAAATGCTAGCCCAGAGGGGAATATTTTCTTTCTGCAAAACAGGAGGTGTGCCCAGACTTAGAAAGAGAGGTTGTTGTACAACAGTAGGAATGCCATTAAGAAGACATCGTCTCCGTCTATGAAGTCAGGCAAATTCAGTATAGTACCCCAAGCAGGGGTCTACAGTACAACTGACTGGAGCCACTCAAATTGCCACTGTCATTTTAGGTTTTGTGTTGTTGTTTTTTAATGAAGGAGGGGCATGCATATGTTTCAACTAGCTGTAACATTACATGAAGCTGCCTTACTGAGAGCACAATCCTAAACTGGAGATAGGCCAGCATAAGCTAAACCAGCAAAGTTTGGCCAGCACAAGGGCCACCATAAAGCGTTTTTGGACTGCTGTCGGAGTCAAGGAGGATGGCTCACATCTGTGTGCTGGCCTCTCTGACTCCGAGAGTGGTCCAAACATACTTTACGGTGTATGTTTTACAGGAATCATCAGGATGAACCAAAGAGCTCTCTCTTCACTGAGAAATCACCTGCAAGGCTAAGATGGTTGCTCATGCTTGAGCTAGTAATTTCAATCATGCAAGTCTTGAGTGGACCCAGTTCAGTGAATCAAGACCTGAAAGGACGATAAGATAATGGCAACACAGGTGCCACCAATACTGCCCACCAAGACTTGCCCCCCCGACCCGACCCCTGCTACACCCCTGCTGTAAAGGGCAGAATCTCTCTCTCTCTCTCTCTCTCTCTCTTTTTTTTTTTTAAAGGTGTTTGAACTTGGATTGACCCCTTCTCTGTAGGCCACTTCACTTTTTGTCTCCAGCCGGAACAGCATAGGCAGCTCTCAGACGTACCTGCTGCCCTTGAGATTTGCCTGTTCTTTCCAATCCCAGGATGAAGGGTTGGATGCTGGACAATTTCTGAGGTTTTTCTTTTCATTCAGTCCTAGTTTGGACCTCACACACACCCTTAACCCACCAGCCTTCTAGACAGGGAGCTTTTTTGGAACAGGGATCTATTTATTTATTTATTTTACTATATAAATGTTGTGAACATCTTTGTTGAAAAGAGGTTTATAATCATCATCGTCATTGCTGTTTGAGCCTTGTCCTCAAAGTTGAGTCTTGGCATTTCCTGACTCACTACAGTTTTATAAAAGCCTGTGAAAAATCGTGAGTTGTGCTTCCGCTGTTAGGTTTGAAAAGAAATGTAAGTAGGTCAGTGCGCAGGCTGTTTCTCCATCTGTAAAGGCAACATTCAAAGTCACTGCAAGTCACATATGACCTGAGTTGCAATCATTTCCTACGCATTCAAAACTCATGGGTATACAGATTTTGCCCATACAGTGGAAGGAACACAAACCAGCTCTGGAATTGCCCTTCAGGGACTATTGAAGAAGATTACCTAACCATTACTTTCTTGGTTGCTCAGTAGACAGAACTCAGTATTCCTTCTGTGGATTTGTTTGCTTTATGTTGTTTGTCATTGTTGTCTAAGGCAGCCAGATTGTTTCATTTTACTTCTATAATATAAAGTCTGCCCTACCCATATGGGATCTTGGCAAGTAAGAATACTTGGGTGGTGGGGGGGGGGAGTGACAGCATAAAGGACATGATCCAGTCTAACTTCAGCACTTTTAAGTCCCAGTGATTTCTACAGGAGAGATGACTCACTGGTAAACCCTGGAACACTGATGCAATATGCTGCTCCCATGTTTTGAATCGGTTGACAATGTGCTAAAGAGTTATCTGCTGTAGCAGCTGTACACAGAACACAGTGCAATAACCTATAGATCATGAAAGCATGAATAATCGTCTTTCAGCCTGGATCTGAGTGAAAATGCAATAAAAGTAAAAATTATTGAGTGAAAATGAGTGAACTGAGTGAAAATGCAATCGCCTCCTTTTCAGATGAAACTGATGAAAAAACATTGTTAAGTCAGTGCTATAACCTGAGTAGCCAGGTTTAGCAGTGGACCAGGGCACAGTGCTATTGGCAGGAGCATTGTTCAGGCATTTGCTCTCCTGGAGGTGGAACGTACGGCATGCTAAACAAGAGCATATTGGCCCCCAACTTCGCAAAGGACAGGCACTTGCTAGTCCTTCCCCAGCCTCATCTGCAGAGAAAAATACTTTCTCCCTTACAATATCTGTAGTTCCAAGGTTGCGATCACTGGGTGAGTAGGGCAAGGCTAATATGTATACAGGATTGGTGAGATTGCACATTAATGGAGTTAAGCCCCTTCACTTAATGGAGCTAAGCCCCTCACATATTTGCTTTGCACAGATGAGCACACACCTGGATAGGTTTATAGTATTCTACAAAAAGCTTTGGGGTGTTACGTTTGGCTGGAAAATACTCATACTCTTGTGGTATAAGTACTATTACGTGAGGAGGGATAGTCTTATAAAAGGCATTTCGAAGGAAGCTAATTTAGCTTAGGGCACAATCCTGACCAACTTTCCAGCACTGGGTAAGGGCAATGCAGCTCTGAAGTCAGGGAACAATCATTCCCTTACCTTGAGGGGCCTCTATGACTGCCCCCAACTGCAAGATGCAGCACATGCCCCATTGACACAGCTATGTCAGTGCTGGAAAGTTGGTTAGGATTGCATCCTTAATGATATAGAGTGTGGTAATGATTAGCTGTGCAGTCACAACAATTATTAATGTACATTCCATACACTTGATGAACTTGGTTCCAAGAATTAAGGAAGTGGCAGTTAGCCTGTGAAGGGCCCAGTCCTAGCCCACTTTCCAGTACCAATGCAGCCATACTAATGGGGCATGCACTGCATCCTGTGGTAGTGGGACAGTCAATGAGGCCTCCTTAAGGTGGGGGAATGTTTGTTCCTTTGCCTCGGGGCTACATTGTGGCTACACCAGCACAGGGAAGTTGGATAGGACTGAGCCTTAACCATATGATACCATGGTATCAAACTCCAAAAAGTATTTTTGAAGTTTTCCCCCTGCATTTGAAGAGGCCAAAATGCAATCCACAATGCATGTGCAGGCTGCTGATGATTCTCCTGTGGTCCCCTCTCTAAATCAGCTATAGTTTCTGCCAGAAGAACGTCTTTGCAGAACATGGTGGCTTATGAGCACAGAGTCAATGGCTAGCTTGATAAAATTATAAAATAATCCAGTGATTTTTTTTTATTCCACACTCTATAAAGCAGGTCTCTGAATGGTGGTCACCTGTCTGCTTCCCTTCCCTTCCCTTCAACTATTGGCATGCACTCTGCCTCTCTTCACATAGTATGTTATGGCCAGGCCAGGCCAGGTCTTAGAATGAGCTTCACTTAAACAAACCACATGTTGCTGGAAGTCTTTTCATGCATGATACCTACAAAGGAAAATTTACTTAGTGGCCACTGGAGGATTACAAGGTCTTATCTTAAGTACTACAATGTCTTGGGGCACAATCCGAGAGCACTCTTGGGCCGATGCATGTGTGTTGCGTTGGCCCAATGCCGTCGTGAAAGTGCCACAAGGCACTTTTGCATCAGCCCAAGGCGCGCTGTGTCAACCCAAGCACTTGCATCAACACAGTTGCGCTGGAGCAAGTGGCCAGTAAGCTGCCGCTGCGCTTGCCAAGTTCAGCCAGAAGAGGGGAAGTAGGAGGGGTGGAACGGGGCAGGGGAGGGTGTTCTCACAAGCGGGGCAGCCAGGGAGGGGTGTGTGGAGTTTGGATGTGGTCGTTGGATGCAACATCCAAGCCGCCGTCCCCAGGCCGCTCTGCCTCAATTTGAGCCACCACGGCATACTCGGACTTGTGCCTGCTAAACAGCAGTGAGCTTCAGAGGCAGCCAACCTGTGTTGCATGCAGCACAGCCCAGCCGGCTGGCCTGCCTGTTCCAGCATAGGTTAAGATTGTGCTGCCCATGTACTCTCTCATTACTTAGCTAAGGCTTGAAGCATGCTGTCTTCTTTTATGTACTTCTGAGGCCTCAGTCAAGGGTTTGCTGATTTTTCTACTTGATTGTAGCCACAAATTAAACTATTAATGGAAAATTTCCCATTTTATTTATCTCTAGTGCTGAATGGCAAGTAAATCTCAAAGGCAGAATTTTTGAATAGGTTCACTTGAGATGTTCGGACATATGCTGTGTAGTTTATAAGGATAGAAAGTAGGAGACTTTTAAGTTGCATTAGGATTTTCATTCTTTACCAATTAGGTTGCAAATATAGAGAAGTGTCGGAGGTGGGGAGGAGACTGGCTCTAAGGTTTTGGTTTGGTCCCAGTTTTTCAGAGGGCAGTTATTTCACTTCTGTGCATTTTCTGTGCCAACAATACTTCCCTATAGTGTTCCAAAATACCTTTCATAATGTAGATGTTTTTGTTTTTAATGGTAAATAATAATTATGCTTATTAAGCACCCCAGGATTTGGGACCTGGCCATAAACTGAACACTTGTAGACATTAATCTTTGCTTTGTACAGCACACTGTATGTTTGAATGTGCTTTATTTCTTATTTCAATGGGTATTTAAAGCTCAGTGACCTAAGCTACATAGTGCTTTGATAGCTCGCTGTTTTTCAAGCATGAACATTTATTTTTATGAAAACTTCTGACCTGCAGCCAAACACATTCACTTGTCAATCATTATCTGTTAACAGGTTTTATCTGATTAGTGGAGGTGTTCCTTTTATTATTTGTGGAATCACAGCAGCAACCAACATCAATAATTATGGGATAGAAGGTGAAGCTGAAGCCCAATAGTAAGTGTATTCAAATATGCCTTCAAACTCTCAAATGGTCTTTCTAATATAGAGTCACTCTGTTTTGACACTTGCTTCAAACCAGCCTCTTTAAAAAGAATACTTTCCATTCATATTCTTTCTTCCTCTGAATCGTTCAGAGTAGCACTTAGCCTTGCAACAACCATGTAAAAGTAGTCTAAAGGAGAATGGCTTGCCCAAGGCTGTGCACTTCTCAGCCAAACCAAACATCCTGGTCACTGGAATACACCAGCTCTCTGGGAGTTCTCTATAAAGCATATACTGACAGTATTATCTGCAGACTATGTGGTTTGAGGATCGTACTTTGCTATATGCTGTCCAATTTTTTAAAATACATTGAAGTACACATTAAATGAGTTTTCTTTTAGCCGATTGAATTGTCTTGTGTTTCATGTCAGATGTTGGGGTGTCTGAAATTATTCAAGCATGGGCCTCATGACTCCTCAATGGATGGTTTTTTCGGTGATCAACACAAAATGCTAAATAATGAGAATTTCTACTCAAAACACTACATAAAATGAAATTTAGATCAAATCGCAAAATAACAACACTTTTGCTTGTTTTTGACACAGTTTGATACAAATTTAGATCAATTTCACAAAAACAACAACACATTTGTTTATTTTTGACATCGTTTTGAGGAATCTACAAATAGTTTTCAGTAAGGGATCAGGAGGAAGAGAGGCAGAAACAGGAGGAAGCTTGCTTAAACTTGAATGAACACGCATGTTCATAGTTCACAGTGCATGCTGGGGCAACTTTAATGGAATGTGGAAGTGGAAGTAGTAGTTTCTTGATGCTCCAAGCAGCAACCAGAGTGCAACTTGGGAACTTCTGAGCAGGTCCTTTCGAGTTGGGGTGTATGTGCCAGTGATTGCTTGCCTTTGTAGGGCCAGTCACCCTTATTTATTGCGCTGTTGCTACAATTTTCAATAGAAATTTGGATAAAAACACATAACACCACAATTTGCTATTTTAATAAAGAAATTTTGGAAAAAATATCACAAAAAACCCACCCCTGTCAATGGTTCATGATTTCTCCTGAGCTTCTTGGGAACAAGGATGCTGCCCATTAAAACCCTCTAGTTCAATGGTTCTCAAACTTTTAAGCACCAGGATTCGCTTTTTAGAATGACAGTCTGGAACCCTCTGGAAGTGATAAGTGATGCCATGGCTGGAAGTGCTGTCATTGTGACCCCAAAGCCTGCTGGTTTCCTGAGAATGAGCAATACATTGGGTTATTTCTCAGGCATTTTCCAATAGCGAAGTGAATCGGAAAGAAAAACACCTATTTACAACTTTGACACATGCAAAGCAACCACATAGCCCTCCCCCTTTCCAGCATCCCATCTTCCCATATTTTTAATATTGCTGCTCTAGGAGATTCGCGACCCACCTGAAATTGGCTCACGACCCACTGGTGAGTTCCAACCCACATTTTGGGATCCCGTGCTCTAATTTGTTTTATTTACATTTCTACCTGCCTTTCCAGTTCCACGGAACATTCAAGGTGACTTTTTCAAGATTAAAAACCACACATCCAAGGACAATAGACAAAAAACAATAGAACAGACCAGAACTGTATAAAATGGTCCAAGAAACAAAAGCCGCCAGGAGAGTGATAAATTAATTAGGCAAAACAAGGCTGGAGATTTTTAAAAAAAAATTGTTCTAGGTATATTGGAACAGTGTTATGGTGAGAGCCTAATGCATGTGACCAAGATTTTAAGATTCAGATACTACTTATAGGATAAGAAACAAAGAGCTAGCAACTGAGAAAGCATACTTGTCAATCAATTGCCATAAAAAAGCAAGTAGGATATTACTCCAAAACAATCTGTTTTTTTGCCACCAATAAAAGTCAATCCCTCTTATAGAGTTAGGAGCATCAGGAAGAAAACCACAACCCACCCACTCCAGCCCCCAGACCACCTTCTGCCCGTTCCACCCCAGATCAACCATGGACCATCCATTCTACCCACCTACCTTTTCCTAAAGGTGTCTGGCTGGTTCTGATATGCTCTTGGGACCTCCAGACATTTGTTCTGGCAGACCTGCAATGTTCAACAATAGTGTGAGATTTGCAATGCCACTGTGCCACTTACAGTGGTGTGATGTGAGTTTCACCGCCATAAACAGCCCACAGCACTAGGACATCAGACACATACAAAAACACTAACAAAAAATGTGCATTGTGCTCCCAGTCCTTAGTTCCCATGTGCTCCAGTGATCTCAACAAAATTCATGCTTATGCAGGAATCCGTTAGGTTAGGTGTATGTCCCTGATCACTGATCTATTGGTTTATTAAAATGAATACATTGGTTTAGTTGAATGCTAATGACACTATGAAGGTGGTATACCTTCAGTTCACACTAGAGTAGTGGGGCAATACAATTACTTTGACAAAGTCCAATGCAAAGTTGTCATATTTGTAACAACAGGGGAAGTAAAGTATTTTTTGGTTTTTTAAAATACATTTTAGTAAATTCCATTTGAAATAGACATCTGTTTTCTCTAAACAGTGTGGGTGTTATTCTGAAAATTCTAGCATTTTAAAACTTACTTATTCCAATGCGTGTGATTAGACAATCACGTACAATCAACAGGGTATTAAAAGATCTGATTATTTATGTTCATAAATTTGTGAGAGACTCTCCCTTTGGCACTGTTGCAGAGGTTGTAGCACTTTAGTTTAATCACTTTAATCACAGGCAATCAATACCAGATATCACAATGTGAGCAGAAGATCAGAGAAGCAGGTGGAGTGACAAAATTGCTTCAGAGCGAGAGCAACAAATTGAGCAACAGCACAGTTGGGTTACGTGCCTTATTCATTTTTAATAATGTTACCACATGAAAATGTTGATTCACAGACATCAGCATGTTCTTTATAGAGCTGATTTTTGAAGTGGCCCATGATGAGGCTCCTCTTGAAAATAACAGCATCCTAAGAGAGCTCATTCCACTGGGGATTGCTCCACTTTTCCCCAGCATAAATGGTGCAGTCATTGAAAAGTTTTTAAGGCATACACACAGATTTGCTGTTAGTCTGTTTTAGTGTTTGTTTGAGATTCCTAGCCAAAAATGCCTGGGTGGATTTGACATGCAGCCAATGCAGAGAAAGTAAGAGAAAGTTTCAAGGCCAGCCTAATGTATCTAATGCATTTACGTTTCAAAGCCAGCCTAATGTATCTTACCATCAAAGTGACTTCACTGCACCACCCAGGAGGTGTACTTCAGCATTTTATAGCTGAAAATGCTAGAGCTCCTCAAATTACCTGCATCCATGCCACCACACATGACTGCAGTCCTGCAATTGTTCTCTGTCAGTTAGCGAGATGCTCCAATGATGGTAGACTGACATGGTCCACGGGCAATCTGGCACCTGAAGTCACCTCTAGCCACAGCACCAGTGAGGCCTATGCCACATGCAAGAGACATGGGGCAGTCCCTGGGCCCACATGGCAACAAGGATGCTGCATACAAGGCCCAGGGGGTGGGGTAGAAGGACCAAGAACAGAGGGAGGTACTGGCCCAGCTGCAGGGCATAAAGGCCTTGCTGTTGGCTGCTGATGAAGATTGGCTTCCAAGGATTAGGATGGAGGGCAAGCAGTGAGCATCCTCTCCCTCACCAGAACTGACAAGGGAGGGACAGCGAGCCCAGTAATGCCATACCGGCCAGCCCTAAAAAGTAGGAGTTAGATAGTACTGTAACTCCCTCCCCATGGTATTTCTGAGGCCCCTCAACCAGACCTTGAGGAGGGGCAGCCATGCGCAACTGGGAGCAGGCTAAGGCCTCTCGTTTTAGTGGGGGGGGGCTGCTATAGAAGAGCCCTGGAAGAATGCACCCCCTGACTTTCCTTCAACCTGCTCACCATCTGGGGCAACACATTCTTTTAAAAATATTATTCATTAAACTAGAAGATATACAGACAGCAAGGAGCAAAAACATTTATAAACACGAAGTAAATGCCAATTGCAGAAAACATGGTTTTTAAACCAGCGTTTCTCAAACCGTGGGTTGGTGAGTTGCAATCTGATGTCAGGTGGGTCATGGAAAGCTGAAGGTAGTCATCTTGGAAGCTGCAGGCCTTACTCTTGCTATATTCCTTTTGTGAGTGTTAACAGTTTTAACTTTTAAGAGAGGTTTATATATAAATAAATAAGATAGATAGATAGATAGATTGATTGATTGATTGATTGATTTTAGTTCAGTTTGTTCCATTTGATTATGGCACAATGACAGCACTTCCTGCTTGACGATGTCACTTCCAGGTTAATGACATAACTTCCAGTGGGTTCCAACACAAGTGCCATTCTAAAAATTAGGTTCTGGTGCTAAAACGTTTGAGAACATAGTTTTAAACTATTGATTTGATTACTTTTGGTTTTAAAGTACTTTCTCTTGTTTACAGTTGTTGGATGGCATGGGAAACCAGCCTTGGTGCATTTTATGGACCAGTTGCATTCATTTTCCTGGTCACCTGCATTTATTTCCTCTGCACCTATGTGCAGTTGAGGCGCCACCCAGAACGCAAATACGAATTGAAGGAAAGAACGGAAGACCAGCAGAGGCTGGCAAGTCCTGAGGTTGGCCATAGTCACATGACAGATGCTGGCTCCGTCTCCCAAGCCACATGCTCGATGATTTCTTCGTCCTTGCTGGAAAATGAGCACTCGTTTAAGGCCCAGCTTCGAGCTGCAGCATTCACTTTGTTCCTGTTTACAGCCACTTGGACCTTTGGCGCACTTGCTGTTTCTCAAGGACATTTCTTGGATATGATATTTAGCTGTCTGTACGGAGCGTTTTGCGTGACCTTAGGGCTCTTCATCCTCATTCATCACTGTGCAAAGAGGGACGACGTGTGGCACTGCTGGTGGTCCTGTTGCCCATCTCGAAGAAACACATACTCAGTGCAAGTTAACGTTCGCCCAAAGATTAATGTCAATGGGGAAAGCCAGGCTCATGCCCCATGTCTTCAGGAGTCTCCTTGTCCTTCTAAATCAGCAGCTTTTAATCACCCAGCTGCTAGTCACTGCAAACTTACTAATCTGCAAGCTGTCCAAAACCACGTCAACTGCCTTTCACCGGTTACACCGTGCTGTGCAAAAATGCACTGTGATCAGCTCCTAGAAGATGAGGCTCATATTCATGTACACAACGAAGGGACTTTCAGACCCAACATGCACATTCACAGATGTCTGAAAAGCAGAACTAAGCCGCGATACTTCAGCCGACACCGGTCTGCAGGCGAAAGAGAGTATGCTTACCACATTCCTTCCAGTATTGATGGCAGCATCCACAGTTCGCACACAGACAGCCCACACAGTACACATGACAGTCAGTCAGGGCACAGGCGGGCGTGTTGTGTAAAAAATGATCCATATCCTACCATCAGCCAGCCGGAAAGCAGCGATGCAAGTACTGTGATCTACAGTTGTGCGAAAGTGCCCGAGAGTGACACTGTGCACCACGCTGCTCATTTTGAAATGCATCCACGGACACAGTCCTTGCCATTTAGCACAACTAGCCACAATGGGATTCTAAAGGGAAACATGCACGAAGCCATGATCTACAGTTCAGATAGTACCGGAAACATCAAAACCGGCCCATGGAAGAATGAAACTACTGTGTAGTTGGTGGACCGCTTTTCTCCTTTTGCAGCTCTAGTCATCCTAGTCTTTGTTTTCCTTTTAAACTGATTATGATTCTATATGTCTGTGTAGCGCATCCGTAAACTGTACAGGTTTTCAGCTGTTGTTTTCTTAATAAGAAGGGGCTTTTAAAAAGCAGCTGCCATTTCAATATATTGTTTAAGAGAACGATGGAAGTTGGTTCTAGGGTGAGAGGGAACCTCGAAAAACAATGCTGAGTAGAGAGCTAACTAGGAGGCACTATCCTTTTGTTATGCCATGCTGTAGTTTTCCCCTTTATTTTGTAAAAAAAAAAGTCATTAGCATCAGACACTTTTATACACATATCAGCATCACAGCTTTTCCTTGCTTATTTTTATAGCAAAATATTGTTTCATTGATTTAAAAAGTTTCAGTAGCAGAAAGATAAGGAGGATTTTCTAAACAGACTAAACACAGCTTTTTAGACCTACAAAAGTGATACTGCCTCTAAAGACCTTCTGTAGCATATGGCCTGTGAAATCATGTAGTAGTGTACAGTCACTGTTCTGTCTCTCTCCTGTTGGAGAGAATTCCTAGGAAATGTCCCTGTTAACATCTATGGTGCTGTATTGGTTGTTTTGTCTTTGTTTTGTTTTGTTTTTTGCATGACACATGTCAGGGTAATACCATTTGATGTTTTCTAGTGTTACATGTGTAAAATGAAAAAAACAAAAACAAAAACCTATTGTAAAAGGCTGTGACTCTGTTGGTATTAATCTGCAGCATTTTGGATCTGTAAAGAAAAAAAAGAAAAAACCACTACTGCACTAGTTTAAGTGGCACAATCCTTTGTATAAGGTTATATGATAGCTTTGATAAGGGTCCACTCTAATGTCTCTACAAAGCATGCACTATTCATTGTCTGTGGCACTGTGCAGTGTACTAGCAGCTGCCTCCACAAGTCTCACTCCTTTGTAAGTATGCCTTTTGGAACCAATCTGCAAGATGTCCTACAATCATCTGTAAAAGGAGAACAGTGCAGTTTTGTCATTAACTCTTTGAGGACTACAAACTTTTACTTAGGAAACAGTCCAGACCAGGTTAAGAGCTTTTCAGAGCCTTTAATTTCAGTGGAAAGGGAGGAAGTGGTGCACTGAAATGAAGAGGCCTTAGAAATACCTGATTTTGACTGTTTTGTTTCCTTATTCTTATTGGGGGTTAGAAGGAGATTTGTACATGCAGTGTTGTTCTTCTGTAGCGATGATAACCATGCAGTTCACGGTAATTAGATAATGGAAGGCTACATCACTATATAGGAGTGTAAGTTTCCATATATATTCATTCCACTTTTTAGGAGAAATTCCCTTCCTTCCCCTGTCCTCTAATCCTCTGCCAAAGCACATTCAGGATTGTCTTTCAACTTCCATGCAAATTTGACCTTCAATCGCAGTCCTGATTTATTCTGTTCAGCTCCAGGACATTTTAGGGTCAGTAACATTCTCTATTCACAAGGCTTTGGGCAAAGAGATTTCTTTTTATATAGTTATCCATGAACATCTGGACACAAAGCTCCAACTCACAGGGGAAAAAATAGAATTATAATTGCCCTTATTTAATTTTTTTTAAAAAAAAAAAAAAATTTAGTCTGGTTATAAATTGGTGACATAGCATGAATAAGACCATACAGCAAAAAGAAAGGGGGAAACAAGTCTGCACTGAAAAAAGAGAACTGTATTTCCACAAATAAAAAGAACAAGCACAATGTTATATGGCCACTAAGAACAAACGTACAGACATATCGCACCCATATCATTCCTGATCTTTTTGGCAGTTCCCTGGGAAAGCAGCATTTTTTGGCAAGGGATATTTGGTCAAAATCCTTACCAAGTTCACTATATGTTTCTTATCAGCCTGATTCGAAACCCTCCATTTATGATGCGTTAAGACTATTTCCTTATAGTGTACATAACAGATGATTATTATAATTGTTGGAATTATAAAATATATATATATATATATATATATATATATATATATATATATATATATATAATATGTGTCAGACGAATGTGTTCTGCAGTGTTTGCAGGTGGGAATTAGTACTCAAAGGGTTAATGCTCAGTATCTGAGTGAGGAATTTTTTTTCTTTTCTGTATTTTTATAAAGTTCAAATATATATTATCAATTACAGCAGATAATGTATCCATTGTGTGTGCGTGTGCGCGTGTGCGTGTGTGTGCGTGTGTGTGTTACGTGTGTCTCTCAAAGGTGAACAAGCAGAGTGCACTAGGTGGGGTGTTGCGTTTTGAACAGTGTTCCGCCTTTTCATGATTGCTTCTTCTAAACGATGCAGACAAAAACTAAACTAAACAAAAAAAGACCCTAAGCTTTATGATGTATATGCTGTATATGCTTAAACTGTCTCAGAACTAAAATACAGTATTTTGCATTGTGTGCATACTATATTTTCTTTTTAATCATTATTTTCTCATGTATCTGTTACTGCCATTCCACGACATTGGTGCAACTATATAGACATAGAAATACTGTTAAATGCCACATCTCTGTATCTCAGCGATATTTATAATACTCTGTACTTGCTGAATCCTAGGGGGGTCTCTAGAATTATGCAAATTAGTCCACACACACTGAGGTCCAGGTAAAATAGTCACTTTTCAGGAATACAGTCTTTGAAGTTCTCCAGCTTGTGTTTCTGTTACCAATGTTGTTCTGTCTGACAAAAAAGAGAGAAAGAGAAATAATTTAATGGGTGCTGCTTTCCATTGAAGATCTTCTATTAAAAACCTCTCCTGAAGACAAATGTTCAGTATTGGAACACCTTTCGTATTCTGTCTGAATATTAAGTTAGCAAATACTTCTGGGCTAATTTGGAAACAATGTTATGCAATAATCTGTTTGCAATTTTTTTTCTAGAAAATATACAGTATCATTGCAGAGTAGGAGAACATGGTATTAAATAAATTAAAAATGTTTTATAACAGCAGATATGACCCCAATTCATTTTGTGCTTTTGACTTAAAAAAAAAAAAAGTAACCTTTACAGTCCAATCTTAGGTGCGCCACCTGCTGGCAGCATGCCTCCTGCACTGGTGTGACTGCCATAAAGTTGTCACCTCCAGTTTTAAAGGTGCTTCAATAGTGCTGCACTTAGTGTGCTGCTGGAAGCACCAGTGGGAAGGCCTGTGACTTCTTGCTCACTGCAGCCTTTCTCCTGCCACTTGCTGGAGCAAGTAAGTAAGTGGGAGAGGTAAGAGGGTTGGGGGAGGGCGAAATGGGGCAAGAGGGGAAGGGAGGGGTGGATCAGGCCCAGAAGGGGTCAGGATCAGCAGCACCAGCACTGCTGATATCCTATCCCCCTTCCCAGAACCGATCCTGTGGAGCTATTTAGCTAGTGCAGGTCCAAGTATAGACAGCACCAGCCCCACGTCACAGGGGAATGATTGTTCCGTTACCCAGAGGAGACTTCCTGGACTGCCCACAACCACCATAGGATGCATCAGTCACCATTTTGGCACAGCTGGATAGGATTGGGCCACAAATCATTCCACCCCTCATGTGTAGACCATAATTTACCTGTTTTATATATTCAGTTGAATTGGTACATGGAGTTGCATTAAACTTTCTTGTCCCATTCCAGGCTACTGTGTACATCACTCTAGCTGAATGGGAAATCACGTGCCTAGCTTGCTATGCAGAGACATAACCCTGTAAACAAAGCTAGAATCCCTCTGGTCAGTCGATCACAAGGAGGGGCTCAGTTCAGTCATCCTGTCCTCTCTTCCCCACTAAACCACAGATCCGTGTGATGCCAGCTTCTTTAACCAGGCTACGGATGTGTAGCCCTGGAGGCTGCATGCACACTCTCTGTTGGATTGGGTATTCGTGTCACATTCCAAGGCACTGATTGCACGGTTAGCTATGCATGAATAATACAAAAATTGCTGAGCTGACTTTTTTTTTACAATTATTCTCATACCATATACTAAAAAAAAAACCTTAACACGTAATTTTCCGATTACAGATGAAACATTTGGATGGGGTTGAGCTACACAACGTTCTGTTGCCAATACTGTGTTGCTCTCTGAGACAAAAAAAATATTGTTTGGATATTTTACCGAAAATTGGTCTCCAGCTGCCTATGGAGTCAAACCGGCAATTTAGGATTTTAAAGCCCTTTGAGCACAACGCTGAATAATTCCAAGACAGTCCACTGTGTCCAGTACATAGTCTTTCAACCTAGTTTGGTCCAATATAAATAAGCAAACAATGACTGAGTTGTATGTAATCATGCAGTATGATATAAAACATAATGGATCATACAAGATCAGTCTATCTATCTATTTATTTATTTATTTATTTATTTGAAGAATTTATACCTCGCCTTTCCTATGCCAAAGCAAATGCCCAAAGTGGCTTACAGAGAACAACAAAAGTACAACGTAAACATAATAAGTAAAACGCATTAAAACAACATATTAAAACAACAGCAACAAATTAAACATTAACAGGAACACCGAGAGTAAAGAGAAATCAAAGCTAGACCCAATTCTCCATATCAGGACGTATTGGAGAGTGGGAAAAACAATTGACCAGGGAAGTGAAACAGACTCTGTCTAGCTATTCTCATTCAAACTTCAGCCATCCAATGGTCTCTTGGAGGCCCATAAACAGGACACAAGGGTCATGTTTCATCTTTTAAAAAGATAGGGCTATCAAATCTGGAGATCATTTTCTGTAGGACGTGAATGACCGTGGCTGGCAGCCTTCCTCCCCTCTGCTAGTGCAGCAAATAATAGCTTTACAGTTCGGGTTTGTGGTTTTGCTTTTGCACTTAGCATTATGCCTGCGAGTCTGCTTAGAGCCCTCATAAGCAGAATAATATTATTTCCCCTGCAGACCCTGGATCCGTGCTCCAGAGCTGGTCTATTGCAGTCATCACCATATCCACAGTTGCTTTGGAATAACAGCTTCAAGCCCATCTCACCGCTTAATGGCAGGTGTATCGTTGCCATATTTGCTTTAGGGCTGGGAAAAACATGGGACTAATGCAATACAACATGCAGCTTGGCCTTGTGTCATCTTCCGTTCTGAAGCGAAACATGGGAAAAACGTGTCTGCATTTCTTTTAGTTCCTGACAATGAGCAGTGAAGCAGCCATGGTAAGTTTTATCGGCTCACACTCTAGCACAGCCACTTTAAACCACTGTGCTGCAGCGCATTGGTGTGCTTCAGGAATGGGGGGAAGGTCATTTATCAGTAGGGCAAAGGGGTGTGTGAGCCCCCACTGGCAGCATGGCATACCATCAAAAAACTGATGGTGTGCCTTGGCAATGTTAGTACCTTCTCAGTGTGCCATGAGAAAGGTTGAAAAATCGCAGCCCTAGCACAAGAAAAAGAAACTTCTTCTTAACGGTCAAAAGGTTTCTTCACACAGCGTCACTTCTGAGATTCCATAAACTTGTTCTTGGCTTAAAGCTGTTAAGTTTGTGTGTCAGGTGAAGCACCCTCCGTTTCACCTCTACTGGATTAATACTGTTGAATAATAGGTCTTCTCTTCTACCTAGAGCAGGGATTCCCAAACTGGTGGGTTGTGACCCACCAAGGGAACCAGGAGCAGAGCGTTCCCCCTTAAGGGGAGTAGCCCCGCAGGAATGGCAGCTACAGCACCATATTGATCACAGTGCCATCATGACCACGGGGCTTTTTGACTTACCTGGAGGACAGTGCTTGCTTTTGACAGGGTGCAGCTCTAAACAGCGCTTTAATCAGAACCCACTTCTAGTTTTCAATCAAAACCCACTTTCTGGTCTTCTGGTTGAAAACCAGCACTGCTCCCCAGGTAAGTGATAACACTCTTTGGTTGTGGCAGCTATTTAATGCCAATAAAGGTTTTGAGATTGATTGATTGTTGTGGCAGCTAAGTAGTGTGGAACACCGTTGGAACACCAATGTAGCGCACGCGCACACACACACCCCGTAGCAGCTTGTTTAACCTTGAGGCACATGGCTTAATCTGCCCTGTTAGTTTCACAACCCACCCAAAATTGGGTTGCCACCCCTGGTGGGCCCTGACCTACAGTTTGGGAACCGATGAACATTACAATTCCACTCTCTTCCTCTTCCACCGTGCATTTATGAAATCTCTTCCTTCACCTTTCTCCATTCTGCTTGTTTCGGTCCTGTGTGAGTCATGTCAGCTAATGGCTATTTCAATTATAAACAACTCAAGCTGTAGATCATAATGCTATTTCGAGAGCCACGGACAAATGCAGAAATCAAGGCAAATGTACCTCAGAGACTGCCCATTATATTCGTATGCGTCCTTCGTCGTAGGGAAGATAAGATATAATTAACCATATACTTGGGGCTCTTTGGACTTAACAACAGCCAAAACTTTTGAGGTCTATTTTCTGCTGTAGTTCTGCCATTCATTACAGAGAAAATGAGTCATTTATTTAACTTCTGTGAAAAACAACCATCTGCATCCCTGCATCTCAACTTCCATGGTAATGGGCTTCTTCAGTTGTTAGTCTTGGCCCATGTTTGCTATTAAATTCTGGCAAATTTGGCTGTAATGTTCAACGTGTTCACCAAACAACTTATGTGCATGTGACTAGCACATTGTTGGTTTTCTAGGTCTTCAACAGCTGTTTATGTTCACTTGTTGCTTCCAAAATGCCATTTTCATACTAGCATAACAAAATGTGGTGTCCCTTTAAGAGCTGGTCATTTTCCAACAAGCTTTTACTGTCACGACACAACACAGGAGATACAGCCTAATAACATATCAAATCTCATTCTGCATGCTTGTAGCACTAATTGAAAGAGTGACCTGCGTGCTGCTAATCAGAATCTGTTCTTCCAATGAACTTTCGTCTACTTCTTTTTGCATATCAATCAATCAATCAATCAATCACTTGTATTTATATACCGCTTTTCAACACAAAGTTCACAAAGCGGTGTACACGCAAATAATAACATTGAAGTTAAATGGCTCCCTGTCCCAAAAGGGCTCACAATCTAAAAGAATGGAGAACACCACCAGCAACAGCCATGAGAAAAACACTGTGCTGGGGTGAAAAGAGACAATTGCTCTCCCCCTGCTAAATATAAGACGACACCACTTGAAAAAGTGCCTCTTGCCCAGTTAGCAGGGGTTATATAGAGAGAGAATGTGTGTGTGCGCATGCACGTGCACACATACACACACACACACACACACACACACACACACACAGACTCTCTCTCTCTCTCTCTCTCTCTCTCTCTCTCTCTCTCTCTCTCTC